>CM044397.1:58820000-59165000 GCA_024322285.1 Musa beccarii
CACTAGGAAGGATTCTGACATATCAACCTCAAGTTTCTTAAGTTGAGCCACAATATCCCGCATTTGCGTTATATGCTTACATACACCTTTTATGTTAGTGAGTCTAAGGGATGAGAATTTCATTATTAGGATACTTACTAATGTTTTTTTTGAAGTGATGAATTACTCATCGATAGCTTGTAGCAAGTCTCGGACCTTCTCATACTGGTCAACAGAACTACGTATACTAGCAGTTATCTTAGTCTTAATAAATATTACACTGAGCTGATTGGATCACTCCCATCACTCACATAGCGCGACCTTAGTTGGAGTACTGATATTAATAACTATAGGTGGTTCATCTTTCCTAATAGCATAATCAATGTCCAATCACCCTAGATGGAGGAGAATCCTCTCTTTTCAAATCTTATAGTTATCACCCCTAAGTTCGGGAATGTCACCTCGAATATCAGAGAAATTAACAGTTTAAAAAACTTTATAAAATCCAAAATACTTATGTCAAAATTTGAGGTTTAATAGTCTAAATTACATGCTTTATTAATGTGAAATATACTAAAATTGAATCTCATGACATAAAAATTACTTGTGGGCTAAATTTTTAATTCAAATATATTCAAATAATCTTTATGATAAAACTATCAAATTATGTATCAATTTATAATCCTTGTTGATAAATTATGAAGATAATATGATATTTTATCTTGATTAATTATATAAATATAATAAAAGATCCTATGGGATAACAATTATTATATTAACTATAATCAATTATAATATTATGTCTAATTCCTTATGTGATCCTTATTTTAACTTTATATATAATTTTAATCAATTACGGATGCTGTGGCTAGTTCCTAATTAATTAAGATTACATAGATCATCAGATATTTTGAATAAAATTGGCTCATAAGCATAAATTAATATGATCAAATATTTATATAAAATATGAATAATTTAACGCTAATGAATATTTCATTTCATCAAAAATATTAAAAATCTTATATCCTCATAATTTTCAACACTAAATATATCAAAAGTTTCAAAAGAGAAACCGAAATCAAGCCATATTCATGGTATAAAATAAAAATCTTTTTCATATTATGACAAAGATTAATCAAAGCTATGATACCAAATGTAAAAAAACTTAAGAACAAAATATGTTTCTAAATCACTATAATAGAAACACAAGGAAACTAAATGCGAAAACGAAAATTATATGCCTCCAACCATTGTTATCGGGAAATTTCTGCAATGATTTCTCTTAGTATTTTAGCTCTTGTCAGCTCGGAACTCTCACTTTAGATGGTGTAGGAAAATCTTAAAAACTTAAAAGAGAGATAGAGCTAAGGGACCAAAACCTCACTTTATATAGATATTCTCCCATCAAAAATATTTATTACCACTAAATTCATAACGTTCAAGAATTAATTTAAGTTTATAATGTTTGGACCATAATTAAGAATTTTAATACTAATAAATAAAAATTTAATAATAATAATTAATTTATAATAAATGAAAAACTGAAATATCTAAATAATAATAAATAAAAAATGAATAATGATGAATGATGAGTTTAATGAGAACGGTTACATTCTCTAATTAATAATAATGAATAAGAACGATTAAGATTGCCTTTACAGATCCTTTTAATGAGCCAGATGATGAAATCATGGCACATGTTAATTTATTGATGGGTTGCCTGTATGAAATAAGGACCGAGAAAGTAGAGCTTGCAAAGGGTTGCTCGAGAAAGTAGAGCTTACTCGTAATATGCCAACTGCAAAGTAAAGATTTTGGATTTGTTACTCAGGGAAGGTAACGACAAGGTTGAAGTTAGAGCTAAGATTGTCAAGACAAACGAACAAATGATAATCTACTTATAAAATCTTTTAAATTTAAAATATTTTAGTAGCTTCGAAAGAAGTTTGACATACTAGATACAACAAATTTAAGAGAAAAAAATATTAAAATTAAACTTATCAAAATATCATAAAAAATTTATTGTATTAAGGGTTTAACATATTAAATGTTAATAAGCCAAATTTACTATTGGTTATTGAAAAGATAAATCAAATTAACATATTGACTTATGAAAATCTCTTGAAAAAATTGATTCATATTAAATACAATGAATATAATGTATCTATGAGGAATATATAAATCTTTGATCATGAAAATTATAAAATTTTTAAAATAAAAAAATTAGTGAAATATAGAATGTTTTGCCTTACTTTTTCTTTATGTGATGATTCTATCTATTTTAATTCAACCATCTACATGGAAGAAAAACTCACTAAGATCTATTATTGGATCAAGAACGATCTATCATAGATTACTGGAGGATTGGTCAGATCAAGATGGATGTCTGATCAGATCAGCCATGGAGAGAAGTACGATGGTCCAAGGATGATCCCATTTCGTGCATCCATGCATGGAGGCACTCTTGTCTCGGTGAATCTTCTAATCTTTTGCCATCAGCACTATCGCCTCCAAACACACACACAATAGCAGCACAAGTAATAAAATAAGTTAGAACTACTATTGTTAAATTAACAGTGCATGGTTCAGTAAAAGCCCAGCTCAATCGGATCATCTGTATGTAAGTATAAAAACTATAATCATACTTTTTGTAATAAAAAAATTTTATGTTAGGATTAAAATTAAATAATAATACATCAATTTTACAATGTGTACCTTTTGATGTCATCTGAAAAGAAGAGAAAATATCTATATATGATATGAGTACCTTCTTTAGATCGTCATTTTGTAAGCGGAACTAGACTCCTTCTCCTCTCTTCCTATCCTTTCACATGACCACTTAAATTGATGACTTAGGGACATTGAGAGAGAAATTATAATCTCTCAACTGATGCATGTGAGATGCTTTTCTTTAATACAACTCTCAGATGCATCTGTATGTGTAGATCTCTAAAGATCCTATCTATTTATAGGCGAGAGTAGAGGGTCTATAATAAGTTATTAGGGGAATTCCTTTCATCAAGGACATCTCCTGAGGAATCCTACTATAATATGGACTTCTTTTCTATTGTCCAATACTGTTATTAGAATCTAATTAGTTCTTGTTGGGAAATCCTAGGGGGCGACATCTCATGCGCAGCGGAAGAACAGAAAACAAAACACCCTAGATTTTTTGTAAAAAGGTTTCGTCATCGTGTGAAGATCGGTGTATCAAAACAAATTCGCGAAAACTGCATATGTAAAAGAAAGTACATAGGGAGATTGTATATCCCTGAATCTCTACAGATCTATAAGAAGGATGAAGGAGGTCAAGCGTCCTCCTTTCTAGCGGTATCCACACGATAGGGACTACGACGATGCACCTCTCTGGGGAGAAGAGAATAGGAGATGGCCACCAAAAGGAATTCTCAGCCTACAGAGCTTTGGTTTCCTCCTATTTATAGAGGCCCCTTGTAAATCCTAATGGATCTTGCCTTGTTGGATATTGGATCTTCATCCAATTACCCAGGTCTCTTGGATTAGTAAGTCTCTACCCAATAATCTCTTATTAGCAATTATTGGATCTCATCTTAGGATCCAATAATTCAGAGGCTCAATGGATATCCAATAAGATAGGGGCTCCAACGGATATCTCATATCCGAACCTCTCCTCGTCGCAACACTTACCATATGTGTGTGACCCTCTAGGCCCAATATCGAGCTGGCCGTCAGTCATACTTGTTAGAACTCCTTTTGACTTAGTGAATTATTATCTTTATAATAATTCACCCAACTTATTGACTGCAGACGCACTAGGCCACTACGTCGTAGCCCTTAGACGATATAGGGGAATCCAATCCTTTGGAACTATATATCCTCAGTTACCATATATCTATAGTCTTTCATCCATCTAATATCCCAGAGACCCTATACCGAGCATAGTGTTGTTAGGCCCATATGGTCTCTCCTCGAGTCTTGCTCTTGTCGGATTCTTCTAAAGAACTCTTTCTCTCTCAATCCGAATAACCTTAACCAAGGATTTGTTCAAGCAAGAATATATAAGATATTCCTCTTATGATACCGAGAGCGGATGATCCTCTATTGACACTCAATAGCTCTTGTAAGATTGGCTACCACTCCCAATAACTAGTTGTACTAGATCTGAAACTTTCCAAATCTATAAGTCCGGTATCAAAGAGTGGAGTGCTCATAAAGGATATCCTTGATGTCTCAAGTCTAAGGATCAGATACACTACTAGGACTACGGAATCGTAGTCTAACGTGAGGTATCAATAACCATCCAATATTCTGTAGGTGGATTAATCAGTGAACTCATTCCCTAATGAGCACCTGCACTGTACCCTTAGTGTCCCCACACGAGTAGCTATGAGACCAGCCACCTCCATCATATGGACAGGTATACAACATACCAGTCTATCCGATTATCTTGATGTCCCTCTCGAGTAACCTATGACCAGGATTATTTAGGGTCTATGTTTAAAAGTGAATTGATCTCATTATCGTGATCTCATCACAATTCGATTTCCATTGCATAGATCCAAGGACATCACAATATACATCTAGATAATATGAGAAAATGCTAACAATCAAAAGCAAAAAGATTGATGCAGCGTCTTATAGGTGTCATCACTCACGTGATTGGCTTGTAGGACACCTATAACTAACAATCTCCCACTTAACCTAAAGCCAATCACCTATGTGTCTGATCCCCATCAGACCTCTATGACGCTCAAAGATAATTTGAGATAATGTCTTGGTCAATGGATTTGTAATATTATTTTCGGATGGAACTCTTTCTACTACTACATCTCTTTAGGTCATGATCTCTCTAATAAGCTGGAACCTCCTCATAACACTTCTGATGAGACTCGGGTTCCCTTATTTGAGTAATCACCCCATAGTTATCATAATATAAGGGAATCAACTCTTCGCTGCTTGGCACGACTCCCAAATCTGTGATGAACTGCTTCATCCAGACTCCCTCTTTAACTGCCTCTATCGCAGTAATGTATTCCGCCTCTGTGGTCGAGTCAGCAGTAGTGTCTCGCTTGGAACTCTTCCAGCGTACTGCTCCTCCATTCAGGATGAACACATACCCTGAATTAGACTTGCTATCATCGATATTAGACTGGAAGCTCGAGTTCGTGTAGCCCTCAACCCTGAGTCTACTACCTCCATATATCAGTAAAAGAT
The DNA here is from genome assembly GCA_024322285.1 of Musa beccarii. Lineage (NCBI taxonomy): Eukaryota > Viridiplantae > Streptophyta > Magnoliopsida > Zingiberales > Musaceae > Musa > Musa beccarii. The sequence goes on from CM044397.1 coordinate 58,825,173, forward strand.
CATTAGTCCTTCTCAAGTACTTAAGGATACATTTTACTATTTTTCAGTACTCCAAGCCTGGATCTGCCTGATACTTGCTCGTGACACTCAGAGCATGCGCTATATCAGGCTTGGTACATAGTATAGCATACATGATAGATCCTATCGCTGAGGCATATGGTATCATATCCATGTGTGCCCTTTCTTCAGGAGTCTTTGGGGACATACTCCTAGAAAATGATATTCCATGTCTCATTGGTATGAGACCTCTTTTGGAATTTTTCATACCAAACCTTTTGACAATGGTATCTATGTACCTGGATTGGGACAAGCTAAGCATCCTTTTAGATTTATCTCTATAGATTCGTATCCCCAATATGTAGGATGCTTCCCCTAAATCTTTCATGGAGAAGTGCCTAAATAGCCAAGCCTTTACTGTGAAGAGCATTCATACATCATTCCCAATGATCAGGATGTCATCCACATATAGGTGATAGTGCTCCCACTTACCTTCCTATACATACAAGGCTCATCTTCGTTCTTAACGAAGTCATAAGATCTAATCTTCTCATCAAATCTTATGTTCCAACTTCAGGAAGTTTGCTTTAGTCTATAAATGGATCTAAGCAATCTGCACACCTTATCTGGGTTATTCCTAGATATGAATCCCTTAGGCTATATTATATACACCTCCTCTTTGAGGTTACCATTAAGGAATACGATTTTGACGTCTATTTGTCAGATCTCATGATTATAGTGTGCTGCAATAGCTAATAGAATTTGAATAGATTTTAGCATAGCTACAAGTAAGAAAATTTTATTATAGTCAACACTAGCCTTACTTTATAGGTCTCTATCTTTCCATCTACTTTAATCTTCTTTTTGAAGATCCATTTGCAGCAAATGGGTATAATACCCTCGGGTGCATTAACTAGGTTCCAAACCTTGTTGAAGTACATAGAATCCATATTTGAATTCATGGCTTCTTGCCATTTCCTAGAGTCTATGCTCATAATAGCCTCTTCGTAGGTTTGAGGATCAATATCCTCAACATCCTCTCCTATGATATGTCTCACATATCTCTTAGGAGGATGGGATACTCAACTGGACTTACGTAAAATTGGAACTTGTGTGCTAGGTACCGGAACAGACTCTGGCTATGGAATGATACTTGAGCTAGGTTCTCCAACCTCGCTCAACTCTATCACACACCCATTGTCTCTACCAAGAATGTGGTCCTTCTTAAAGAACATTGTTCTCTTGGCTACAAAGATCTTTTGGTCCTCAGGGTGATAGAAATAATACCCATAAGTTTCCTTGGGGTATCCGACGAACTTGCACCGTTCCATCCTGGATTCCAACTTGTCGGGGTTGTATCTCTTGACATGGGCAGGGTAGCCCCAAATCTTAACAACCTTAAGATCAGGCTTCTTCCCATTTCATATCTCATATAGAGTAGACATTATTGACTTAGTTGGAATTCTGTTCAGAAGGTAAGCTGCGGTCTCTAGGGCATATCACCAGAATAAGATGGGTAGTTCGATGAAATACATCATAGGACGCACCATGTCTAATAGTGTGTGATTCCTCCTTTCTGATACACCATTAAGCTACGGTGTATAAGGATGTGTCCATTGGGATAAAATCCTATGGTTTTTGAGGAACTGGATGAACTCTATACTCAATTACTCACCTCTTCGATCTGATCGAAGGGTTTTAATACTCTTTCCTGTCTGGTTCTCTACTTCATTCTTATATTTCCTGAATTTCTCAAAAGCCTCAGACTTGTACTTCATCAAGTACACATATTTGTATCTTGAGAAATTATTAGTGAAAGTAATGAAGTAGGAATAACTACCTATGGCATAAGTCAACATGGGACCACATACATCACTATGTATGAGTTATAGTAACTTAGTGGCTCTCTCTCCAGTTCCACTAAATGGAGAGTTGGTTATCTTTCCCCAAAGGCAAGGTTCACAAGTCACATATGACTCATAGTCAAATGAATCTAGATATCCATTCTTCAGCAACTTTTGAATCATTCCCTCGTGGATGTGACCTAGCTTACAATGCCACAGATATGCATTATTTACCTCTTCTTGTTTCTTCTTAGACTCACTTATACTCATGATATGTAAAGCTATATCTAGCATAAATAAACCATTATGCAATGTTCCTCTCATGATGATCTCATTATCTAATATTATTGAACAACCATTGTTCTCAAAAATTAATTTATATCCACTAACTGTCAAATATGAAATGAAAATAATATTTTTGATAATAAAAGGAACATAATAGCATGCATCTAATGCAATAATAGCTCCACCAAGCAGATGTAAGATGACCTTGCCAATAGCCACTATAGTAACCTTTGCTCCATTGCCCATCTTAAGGTCCATCTCGCCTTTGTTCAATCTCCTAGGTCCTGTCAGAACTTGCAACAAATTACAGATATGATAAGCACTCTCGGTATCCAATACCCATATGTTATCATAAGATTCTGACAAATGGAGACTGATCATGAATGTACCTAAAGCTTCTCCAAGCTTCTGTTTCGCCCTTTCTGCAAGGTACTCTTTACAGTTCCTCTTCCAATGCCCATCTTTGTCGCAGTGGAAGTACTAGCCTTTGTCCTTTGTTAGGTCTTTCTTGGCAACCTTTGTCTTACTCATTTTGCCCTTGCCCTTACTCTTCTTAAGGGACTTCTCAGCCTTCATTTTCTTTCTGGTCTCACTAGCATAGAGAACTAGCTTCTCTTTCTTGATGGTGCTCTTTGCTTCTCCCAATATATTGAGGAGCTCTATGAGGGTAACCTCAAGTTTGTTCATATTAAAATTCATTATAAACTAAGAAAAGGAATCTGGTAGGGACTGAAGCATAAGATCCATACACAGGTTATCCTCTAGGATCATTCCTAGACCTGTGAGTTTCTTGATCTACTCAATCATCTTAAGGACATGATTTTGAACCGGTGTCCTCTCAGTCATCCTGGTATGGAAAAGACTCTTTGATATCTCATATCGCTAAGTTCTTCCTTGTTCCTCAAACAGTTTGCGGAGATGTAGGAGTATGGAATTAGCATCCATATTTTCATATTGTCTCTGTAACTCAGTAGTCATAGAGGCCAATATATAACACTGAGCAAGAACGGAATCATCTATGTACTTCACATAATGAGTGATCTCATCCTTGCTTGCCCCTTCGTCGGGCATAGGAATCATTGTATCAAGGACGTATACGATTTTCTCCGTTGTGAGAATGATTCTCAGATTACAAAGCCAATCTGTATAATTTGGACCAGTGAGATGGTTGGCATCAAGTATGCCATGTAAAGGATTTAAAAGTGATATTTTTCTGAAATTAAAGATGTAGCAGAAATAAATAACATACAGACATTACAAAAATTAAACAATTAAGATAAGGACTTCTATCTTAATGTATTCCCACTAATTTTTTGTAAGACATACAACACCTTTCGATATGTGAATCGGAGACCCCCGATGGATCTCTAGTGGGGATCGGGATCCAATCGACGTTTTAACGTAACCTCGAGGGACTCGACCAATCACGTTAAGCCTGTAAAGGTAGGCAACTTTTGCCAATCACAACTCCTTGTGATTCTCGTCCTGTTCGACCTCTGAACCACCATGGCCTCGAGGGACTCAACCAATCATGATGTTCGGTTAAGTCATTACCATCGTTATAAGATAAGTCTGATTCAATAATATACTCTCGAGGGACTCAACCAAGCATATCATGTCCTCAGGTCACCGGTGACATCTCTATGTCATAGATAAGATAGCGAAACGCGATATCGGTTAGTCTCAAGGGACTCGACCAACTCAACCTACATCGGGAATCGGTTCCTTCCTATAACGATGGAAGGCCACGTGGGTCAATCTAATTTCCTCATGTTTATCGATTTAATATTATTAATAGAGGAAATTTTGATTTGGTCTCCTAACAAAATATGTCACACACATGCATATTTAATATATATCTATGTGCAAATATATATATACATATCTAGTATGTGTATAATCAATCACACATCACATGAGCAATCACACCAGATGATCATGAACCACATCCTAATATGATTCGGCCCGAGCCAATGGGCTCAATTACTCACATCAAGATCTATGTATGCTTCGGTGCATCTCCATGCCTTGTGATCGTCCTTCTCGCTTCGTTGGTTTAGTCAATATCTCAACGCATCTTCATCTGATCATCCGTCTCGGCCTCGTGGGTCCCGTTATCGCTTCCACACTCTCACTATGCCTCCTCAGGTAATTACAATATAATTACAGACATGTAGGCCCAACAATAAATGAGAAAAATAGAGGCTTGCAGGCCCCAATAATAATAATCACATGTATACACAACACATCACAGGTCCATGATCATCTATTTACATCATACATCACATGTATATGTTATTTTATAGAACTATTAGATAAATAATAATAATTAATTAAACTATTTAATTAACATATATATTTTTCTGAAATTAGGGGAATAGAGAAAAATTTCTGAATTCCCAAGGGTATTTTGGTCATTCTATCAAAAGGGACAAAAATCAAAATTTCTAAAATTCTGAGGGGCAAAATTAACTTTTGTTCGAAAACCCTAATCCCTCTACCCTATTTTGTTTGCAGTCGCCGCCACCTAACCAACGACAGCCTTTGCGCTAGGGGGTGCGACAGGGCACCGTCGCAGCGGGCGACGCTACCTCAACCGGCGGGCACAGCGCCCGTAGTCATTGCCTTAGCGGGGCGAGCCGTCGTGGGTGACGTTGGCGCTATACCCCACGGGCGGTGCTGGCACAGCCCCTTGCGGGCGGCCCAGGGATGCTTGTGCCCGATGCCACCCGCAGCCGCCGCCACTGTGATAGGCCATCGGCGGTAACCAAGGCTGCAAGCAGCCTTGTGAAGGTAGCAAGGGCAGCAATAGTTGCTGCCCTTTTTCATTTTTGCATCAACGATTTTAATATCAAAAGGGCATCCAAAACACACGTAGTTTAAAATCCGATCTTCGCACGAACAACCTAGCTTTGATACCACTATTGGGAAATCTTAGGGGGGCAACATCTCATGTACAGCAGAAGAATAAAAACCAAAACACCCTAGATTTTCCGTAGAAAGGTTCCATCGTCGTGCGAAGATTGGTGCATCAAAATAAATCCGCTAAAGCTGCATGTGTAAAAGAAAATACCTAGGGAGATCGTATATCCCTGAATCCTTGTAGATCTGTAGGAAGGATGAAGGCGGTCAAGCGTCCTCCTCTCCAGCGATATCCACACGGTAGGAATTATGATGATGCACCTCTCTGTAACAGGAGGTGGTCACTAAAAGGAACTCTCAACCTATAGAGCTTTGGTTCCCTCCTATTTATAGAGGCCCCTTGTAAACCCTAATGGATCTTGCCCTGTTGGGTATTGGATCTCCATCCAATTACCCAAGCCTCTTGGATTGGTGGATCTCTACCCAATAATCTCATATTAGCAATTATTGGATCTCATCTTAGGATCCAATAATTTAGGGGCTTAATGGATATCCAATAATATAGGGTCTCCAGTAGATATCTCATATCCGAACCTTTACTCGTCGCAACACCTACCATATGTGTATGATCCTCTAGGCCTAATATCGAGCTGGCCGTGAGACATACTTGTCAGAACTTCTTCTAACTTAATGAATTATAATCTCTATAATAATTCACCCAACTCATCGACTGCGGATATACTAGGTCATTATGCTGCAGCCCTCAAACGATATAGGAGAATCCAATCCTTTGGATCTATCTATCCTCAATTATCATGTATCTATAATCTCTCATCCATCAAATATCTCAGAGACCTTATACCGGGCATGGTTCTGTTAGGCCCATACAATCTCTCCTCGAGTCTTGCTCTTGTTAGATTCTCCTAGAGAACTTTTTCTCTCTCAATCTGAATAACCTTGGCCAAGGATTTGTTCAAGCAAGAATATATGGGATATTCCTCTTATAATACTGAGAGCGGATAATCCTCTATTGACACTCAATAGCCCACATAAGGTTGGCTATCACTCCCAATAACCGACTGTACTAGATCTGAAACTTTCCAAACTTATAAGTCCAATATCAAAGAGTGGAGTACTCATATAGGACATCATTAGTGTCTCAAGTCTAAGGACCATATATACTACTGAGACTACAGAATCGCTGTCTAACGTAAGGCATCAATAACAATCCAGCATTCCATAGGTGGATCAATTAGTGAACTCATTCCCCAATCAACACCTGCACTATACCCTTAGTGTCCCCACACGAGTAGCTATGAGACTAACCACCTCCATCATATAGATAGGTATACAGCACACCAGTCTATCCGGTTATCTCGATGTCCCTCTCGAATAACCTATGACGAGGATTATTTAGGGTCTGTGTTTAAAGGTGAATCGATCTCATTATCGTGATCTCATCATGATCCGATTTCTATTGTACAGATCCAAGAACATCATAATATACATCTAGATAATGTGAGAAAATACCAACAATCATAAGCAAAGAGATTGACGCAGCGTGTTACAAGTGTCATCACTCATGTGATTGGCTTGTAGGGCACATATAATTAGTAGTTCTATCATATATCTTATCCAATTATAAATGGCCATATTATCTAATATTCTCACACTTTGCTCATTAATTGATAAGATATAAAAAATATTCAAAATCAAAATAAACAAAACAAAAGTTGTTTGAAAATAATTTTACCTAATTGGATCCTGAAAATTTTTTAAAAGTATTTTATACATGGTCATGAATTTTTAAAACAAGCCAATAAGTCCAATAAACATAATAATACCACATTAAGTCCAACTATCAATGCGAGTCATAGCAGTTGTATATCATCAATGTCATACTCCCTTCTATATGCTATAATATTGTTAGTCTTTCCTAATATAGTCCATAATGACCCCTGTAATTTGTCTTATCAAGACAATCCTGTTATTACATTCAACCATAATATGCATAAACATAAATATAAACATGATAGTAGAAATAAATAATTTTAATTATGCAAGAAAAAATATCAATAATAGCATCCACTTAAAATGCATTACCATATCTTTCATGGCTTGCTCACAAGTCCCATTCTAAGAATATGTTCTTTAAATATTTTACACTGTAAAGCCTTAGTAAATGGACCAACAATCATCATAGTGGTGCTTAGGTTTTCAATTGACACTTGTTGTTTTTGGACTCTTTCTCTAACCACTAAGTACTTTATCCCGACGTGCTTGGAACCACTAGAGTACTTGTCATTCTTAGAGAAGAAAACTACTACGGTATTATCATAAAATATCTTCAATGACTTGGAAATTGAGTCGATCACACCAAGTCCTGAGATAAAATTTTACAGCCATAAAGCTTGATTTGTGGCCTCAAAGCATGCCACAAACTCAGCCTCCATTGTAGATGATGCAATAAGTGATTGCTTTACACTTTTCCAAAAAATTGTCCCATTGGCTAACATAAATATAAATCCTGAAGTGGACTTCCTACTATCGAGGCAATTTACAAAATCAGCATCTGAATATCTTGTTACTTCAAGTTGATCTGATCTCTTATATGTGAGCATATAATCTTTTGTCCCCTACAGATATCTCATTACTTTCTTTACAGCTTTCCAATGTTCCATTCCTGGGTTGCTCTGATATCTACCTAGCATTGCAACTGTAAAATTGATATCTGATCTTGTACGGGTTTGAGCATTTAATAGACTTCTAATTGTGCACCCATAAGGAATGTTTTTCATTTGATTCCTTTTTAAGTCATTTTTTGGGTACTGATTTTGGCTAAATTTTTCACCTCTAGTAATAAGTGTATCATTGGCTGAGTAAAGCTGCATATTAAATCTCTCTAAGATACGATTAATATATCCTTTCTGAGATAATCATAATAATCCTTGAGATCTATCTTTGAATATCTTAATATCAATAACATAGGCTGCCTCATTCATATCAACCATCTTAAAGTTCTTGCTGAGAAATACCTTAGTTTTGTGCAATAAACTAAGATCACTACTGGTAAGTAAAATATCATCCACATATAAGACCAATATGATAAACTTGCTCTCACTTATCTTCATATATATGCACTGATCAATGGTGTTCTCCTTAAATCTAAACGAAGTAATGGTATCATAAAACTTTATATATAATTGTCTGGAAGCTTGTTTAAGACCATAAATAGATTTCAAAAGTTTACAAGCCCAACTTTCTTTTTCATTTTTTTATGAATCATTCAGGTTGTTCTATATAGATTTCCTCATCCAAATTCCCGTTCAAAAATATTATTTTCACATCCATCTGATGTAACTCAAGATCATAATGAGCTACTAGTACTATGACGATTCTTAACAAGTCCTTTCTAGAAACCAAAGAAAAAGTCTCGTTGTAGTTGATGTCTTCTTTCTGAGAAAAACATTTGGCCATAAGTCTAACTTTATATCCTTCGATATTGCCTGTTGAGTCACGTTTTATCTTAAAGATCCATTTATAACTAACTCTTTTATAATTATTAGGTAATTCAACGAGTTCCCAGATACTATTCTTGTCCATTGATTTTAACTCTTCTTTCATTGTATCATATCACTTTTCAGAATCATTACTTTCTATGGCTGGTGAAAACGATAAGGGGTCTCATTTTATTCCTATATCATAATATGATTCTTGTAAATATACCGCATAATTATCAGAAATGATATATTTCCTCTTCCTTTGAGACCTTCTTAAAGCTGTCAATTGTGATTGTTCTACAAGATCATCAGCGGCGACATCAACATCATGTGAGAGTTTATCAATATTATTTTGTTATTCACTCTCGTCAATTCTCTTATTGATTTGAGAAACAATAATTTCTCGAATAGAAGATGATACGGGAGAATTAACCTGAATCTCTTTAATATCAAAATTGATCATTCGAGATTTTTTACTCCCACTGATTTCACCATTTTTTAGGAATCTTGCATTACCAGATTCTACTATTCTCGTACTATGATTATGGCAATAAAATCTATATCCCTTGGACTTTTCTAGATAACTTATAAAATATTCAAAAATAGTTCTTGAATCCAATTTCTTTTCATGTGGATTGAATACTCTTATCTCTGCAGGACACCCCTAAATATGTAAATGTCTCAAACTGGGCTTCCTACCGGTCCATAACTCAAATGAAGTTGATGGAACCGACTTACTAGGAACCCTGTTCAAGATGTACATAACTGTCCTAAGAGTTTCACCCCATATTGACTCAGGTATAGAGGAATAACTCATCATGGTCCTAACCATATCTATAAGAGTACGATTTCGCCTTTCAATAACACCATTCTGCTATGGCACACTTGGTAAGGCATATTGAGCACAAATACCCTATTGTTCTAGGAATCTAACAAAATGACCAATATTCTAATCGGATTCATCATATCTATCATAAAATTCACCACCCCTATCAGATCTAACAATTTTAACTTTTTTATTTAATTATCTCTCGACCTCATTTATATACACTTCAAGAGTGTCAACGGCCTGAAACTTTTCATGTATTTGATAAATATAGCCATATATGGACAAGTCATCCATGAATGTGATGAAATACCTTTCTCCACTAAAACAAGGAATATGGAGTGATCCGTAGATATCAGTATGAATAATCTCAAGGGGTTCTTTACTTCTTGTGGCATTTTTCTTTGTATATTTAGTTTGTTTTCCCTTAATGCAATATATACAAACATCAAAATCAGTGAAGTCTAAATCTTCCAAAATATTATCCTTCATTAATCTTTCAATTCTTTCCTTGGAGATATGCCCCAATTGTCTATGCCACAGTGTAGAAGTTATTTCATTATTGAAACTATATTTCAATCCAACATTTGATTGCAGGGTCAATAATATCTTTGCAAACTCAAGATTCAAATTAATTCTGTACAAACCATCATACAGAATTCCAGAACTAATTTTTATTGAATCATAAAATATACTGAGTTTATCATTTTCAAAAGAAAGACAATATCCTAACTCATCAATTCTAGAAAGAGAAACCAATTTTCTAAAAATTGTATAAACAGAACATATGTTAATAAGATCTATCAGATGACCCGTCTCTAGACGTAGGCGATAAGTCCCTATTGATATCACTTTCGCTTTGAGACGATTTCCCATAATGATGAATCTTTCATGTTCTTTTGGTTTCCGGATTGAAAGAAATCCCTACATATTATTGATAACATGAGTTGAAGCACCAGAATCAATTCACCAAGTATTTGAAGAAACTTCTGTAATGTTTAATTTAAAGCATACAAAGGTCGAGTTCATACCTTTCCTTTCGAACTAAGTTTTATGTTTAATACAGTCCTTCTTTATATATCCTTTCTTACCACAAAAGAAACACTTTACTATAAAAGTTTTTCTTTCATTAGTCTGTTTAAATTTCTAGACTCAGCAAATTTTTTTGATGGATGACGCTTCAATTTTTTTTCTTGTTACCAACTCCTTAAGTTGTAGTCATGACATTATATGAACTTTCCTGCCTTAATCTCGATTCTTCCGGAACACACATACTAGTTAACTCATTCAAATCTCACTTATCCTTATTTGTATTATAGTGAATCTTAAATGGACCAAACTGAGAAGGAAGAGAATTAAGAATGAACTGCATGAGAAAAGACTCATCAACGTTCATGCCTAATGCTTTAAGTTTTATAGTTTTATATCATATCCTCAGTTATATTGAGGATATAATCCTGAATTCCTTGAGTGTGATCGTATTGACCCATAGTTAGTTCTTTCATTAGTGTGCTAGCCAATAACTTATCAGTAGATTTAAATATATTTTTAATAATCTTTAAATATTCCTGTATGTTAGTTGCAATCGGTAATGAAGTCTTTATATTATTTGCAATCATCATTCGTATGAACATTAAACTAAGCCTATCAGATCTTTCCCCAGCCTTCATTTCATTAACTTGTTCTACAATACTTTCATTAGTCAAGTCTATAGACTTTTCAATAAGAAATGCCAAATCAAAATCTAATACACTTAATGTGAATTGCACATGCTCTAACCATTTTAAATAATTTGATCCAGAGAGTATAGGGACATCGGAAGCATAAGAATGCATGGACAGAAGTACCATTGTAAAATATAAAATAACATTAATGCTTTGAGTTCCAAAATATGATGAACTATTGATATCATCTACATTTCACCTTTGGGTGAAATATTGACATATCTAGTGTTCACTCAAAATCATATATAGAGGATCGATACCATCCTTATAGAATAGTATTGTTACCTTTGGGTGTACAATTCTAAACTATAAGGATATCCAAAACAGTATCGTCCTACCCCTTCACATAACCATTTCAAGTATATTCTCCTTTGGGATTATCTAAATCTCATAATTATATATGTCATTATGAATATTATTTCCTTGATATCATTTAGGACTAGTTCTTTAATGTCATTTTATAAGTTATTGATCTAGGTCATTTGGTGGCTATAAGACAAATATAATAATATAAAATATAATTTAAAATGTCCTACAAATGATAAAACTTTTATTGTAATTTATATCCCAAAAGCCTATTATCCCAGGCTACTTTGGCAACTACTAGTCAGATAAAACCTAGAGAGATAAGTTACAAATAATATTCATCAAATTTCTTCAATTTAATTTATGCTAAGTAGTTCAATAATATAACAATAACCATAATAATTGTTAAACATTAATCAACAAAAGGAAAAACTTATATGATAACCGTAAATCATGATAACATATAAATCATACCTTCATGTGAAAGATAGATATTATTTCATAATTTCAATTATATACATGTGAATAACTAAAAAAAATATCCAATAATAATTGGATTTTTTTATTTATTTACCACATGTAATCAATAAATCATATGAGAAAAACCATAAAAGGAATAATAATTTATATTTTTTTAATATATTAAATAAAATTGATTAATTTTATTTAATTTAGGTAAGTCCAGAATTGGACTAAGTATTAGACTAATTAAATAAGTCGATCAAAACCAAAAATTGATCAAAATTTAATTCTTTCTAAATTTAATCAAATTTAAATTTAATCAATAATTAATCAAATTATAATCATGATTAAATTTAATTAAATTTTATTGATCAATTTTATAATTGAGAATATAAATAAAAAATTCTCAATTTCATAAGGGCAAAATTGTAAAATGTTAACACGATATAAACTAAAATTATCAGATTTGTAAAGGGCAGAACTATCAAAATATTAAAAGTATTAATAAAATATTTAATGGTAAAACTATAATTTTGATTAAAAATCCTAATGGCAAAACTATAATTTTGCCAAAATTGCCTCTGTTTGTGTTGCCGCCGCCTCCTGCGCGACTGCCGCCGGTGTCCGTGGGCGGGTGCCACCAATGCGGCGCTATGCCGTGCGACCACCGCTTGGTGTGCAATCGTCGCCTGGTGTGTGGCCTCTACTCGTGCCCACACGCGGCCTGCTTACGCGTGGCTACCGCCTAGGTGCGGCCTGCCTGTGCGTGGCTGCCGCCTGGGTGTGGTTGTGCCCACGCGTGCGGCCTACGGGATCGTTGCTTGCGGGTGGCTGCGAACTGTGCAACCCCTTTACGGCACCAATCGGCGCGCGGTTGCTACCCTCACATGACCGTCGCGTATGCATGGTCGCCCGCGGCCTCTATGGCTGTACGTAGCGAGGTCACAACGATCGTCGATGCTTCGCTAACATCGCCGACAAGCAGGCGACAAAACATAATCAAAAGACAAAACCAAAATAGATAGGAATATAGATCGACAGAATACAGATCATCCAAACATCGTAAATCAGAAAACAATAGATCTAAAGTTTTTGATTTCAAGAACCTAGGCTCTTATACCAATTGTAAGCATAAAAACTATAATTATGCTTTCTGTAATACGAAAAACTTTTATGTTAGGATTGAAATCAAATAAAATAGATCGATTTTACGATGTGTATCTTTTGATGCCATCTGAAAAGAAGGAAAAATATCTATGTATGATCTGAGTACCTTCTTTAGATCTAATGTCACTGTCAATCTGTAAGAGGAACTATACTCCTCATCTCTTTCTATCCTTTCATAGGACCACTTAGATTGGTGGCTTAAGAAGGTTGAGAGAGCAACTATAATCTCTCAACTGATGCCTGTGAGATGCTTTTCTTTGATACAACTCTCAGATGCATCTGTATGTGTAGATCCCTAGAGGTCCTGTCTATTTATAGGTGAGAGTAAAGGGTCTAGGATAAATTATTATGGGAGTTCCTTCTATCAAGGACATCCCCTAAGGAATCCTATTACAATATAGACTTCTTTTTTATTGATCAATATTGTCATCAAAATTCAATTAGTTCTTCTATCATATATCTTATTCAATCATAAAGGACTACGTTATCTAACACTCCTTTTTACCCGACACTTTCAGCGCTTGCTCAAGATTCAACTCTCATTACGTTACACCAAGCAAGCATGCCTCGGATATGACTACTTTCTATATCTACTTACAACAAGAAAAAGTAATCTTTGGGGACCAAAAACGTAATGATTATGAAGGCAACCTTCTGGTGTTGCTCGAACGCAAAAGCAGGTTTAGCGAGCCAAAAGCGTATCTTGAAGTTATATGTTCTGATGGAATTCATCTAACTCTTTTCTTGCTATTGTTTTGGTAGCTGAAGACACTGGAGTGAGCTGGTGGTGCATCGTTTTCATGACAGTGGCGTGTGCGTATCCTTTGGATCTTAATCTTCGTAAGCTGTATGGGGGTAGGATTCTGTACGCGAAAAAAATTATTAAAAAAAAACAAGTAATTTGATCTATCATTATGAATAAGAGGAGGCATCGAAAGAGAATGAATCGATAATCATAGTGCTAAGGATTAGAAGAGCCACGTAACATAAATGTGGTTTGATCAATAACTGAATAACCTCAAGCTCTTAGATTGAATGGATATCCAATTTCATGAATGTTGATTGATTTGATCCAAACTCAATGTTCAATTAGAAATCTTCAACACTTTCTTGGCAGACATTAGTGGACTTGAATCAAAAGATCCAAAGTGGTCAAACATTGTCAAATTCAAGCGAGTCTTCATCTCTTCTCCATAAACAAGTTAATAGCTCGACTTGGCCAAGAACACATACCTGTTGCTCTGTTGCTTGCAAGTGATTAGGGAGCAACTTCTGTTGGATGCAAGAGTAGGCATCAAGGAATCCTAATGCCAACTGTGTAGGGTCTGCTTCAATCATCAATCATCAATCATCATGGAGAGTTGAGCATGTATGGAATAGTCCACTTGCTCTATCCATCATTTTGTCGTGCCTGATGGGGAAATAAAAGGATAGGCAACAAACAATAACTTTCTGTATAAGAACAAATACTAGCAGGTGAACACATTTGCTGTATGGAATTAACAGAAATCACAATCAAATAGAACACCAAGATTTACGAATTTGGAAAAAACCCTTCAACGTGAAGGGTAAAAACCAGGGGCAAACCAGGAGAAAATCATTTATAGAAATAATGAATGTACAATCTCGAATCTCTTGCCCTAAAACCCAAGCAACAATCACAAGAAATAAGCGGGATACAAGGATCGCAGTTCATCTTTGGCACAATATCCAAAACCTCCTCAAGCAATCACGAAGAATTGTTTGAAGATCTGATCTAACTTTGAGATGAGAAATTTTGTTTGGATGAGTGAGAACAATTTCTGAGTTTTCCTTGTCTTCTTCCTTTTCTTTTCTCTTGTTTTTCCTAGCCCTTTTCTCCTCTCTTTGAATCCTTAATCTTTTGCCAAGTTTCTGCCTTCTTTGCTGCGATGGCATTAATCTCTAATCTCGTAGCCACCATAGCCCCTATATATAATTAGAGATTAGGTTAGGGTTAGGGTTAATAAGAGAAGGGCTACGGGCTATCAGAACCTTTATTTGCTAAAGCCCATATATGGCCTTTGAGATCAGGCTTTATCGGCCCAACAAGAAACCCATAATTTTTTATTCACATTCCCATGACTCCTAAGATTTTGTAAATCCATGCCGAGCCAATGATCGACACATCTCCTGCCTCTCTTCTCTGCATAGCAACTCAGCCACATTTTGTTCTCGCTTCACTTGCAGTGCTTTGGTAACCCTCTGGTTCACTCGAAGCATCATGAGGAAGCATCACATACTCATCTGTAGAAGTATCTTCGGAACGTTTATTGGCGTTGTCTAGAAGATCTTCTCAATTGAGGTTCATGAGGTTCTGACTGTGTAAGACAGGAAGCTGCTCCTCAACTTCTTCTTGCTCAACATGTCCTGCAGGTAGATTAATATCGGCTCTACACCATCTTCACGCACATCTCCCCATCACCCGATATCTGGAGGAACAAGAATTCGGGTCTTTGGGGGATGCTAATCCTTGCAGAAGTCTTGGGGTGCCTTCTTCTTCAAATCCTCAAGGGTTTGATCCTCAAAGAAGACCACATCTCTCGCTTCTAAACACTTATACGAGCTCCGGATCCCTGTAACCCAAATTGATCATGTGAGTAGCCAAGAAAAATACATTCTTTTGTCTTACCATCCAGCTTAGACCTTTCATTATCGGAATATGTGCAAATGCACGACAACCAAATACTCTCAAATGCTTATAGGAAACATCTTTCACGACCAAACATGCTCTGCAACATCGGATCTAGGGTCATGACAGGGAGATAAGTTGATCACATCAACTGTAGTCCTCAAAGCCTCATCCCAAAACCTTTTGGGTAGCTTTGCCTGTGAAAGCATACATCGATCTTTTCCATGATGGTGCGGTTCATCCTCTCTGCAATTGCATTATCTTTGAGGTGTACCAGAACTGTCATCTCATCTTTGGATGCCATGTGACTGCAATAATCATCAAACAATCTCGTATACTCACCACCATTATCCGAGGATGTCTTTCTGTCTCCCTTTCAACTTGGGCATGGAACTCTTTGAAGACACCAATAATTTTGATCTTTGGTCTTCAAAGCATAAGCCCAAACTTTCTGGAAAAGTCATCTATAAAAGTAACAAAGTGCACCTCGTGTGATGATGGAACATTAGTAGAACCATTAGGAGTTTTTGTCCTCAAAGGACCACATACATCTGTATAAACACGGTCCAAGGCATGCATTTTTCTAGACAAAGCGGACTAGCAAATGAAACTCTATGTTGTTTACCGGCTAAACAATCAATACAAGGGTTCAAACGTATACCTCGAGGTCAGCAATACCTCTCTCTTGGAAAGAGCTTGCAGTCCCCTTCTCGCTCATGTGTCCCAATCTCCTATGCCACAACTCCATGCTAAAGTCTTTCTCTATGGCATTTAACTGTTCACCATAAGCTTTGGCTACGCAACCATTTGTATAAAGTATGACATTTCTTTCCATTAGCTATAACAAGAGAACTCTTCTAAAGTTTCCATTGCCCTCTGTGAAACACTGATATCATAGTCCTCATCATCTAATCTTCCAACTGAAATTAGATTCAACCTCAAGTCAACCACATGCCTCACATCCTTAAGCACCAACTTGCATCCAAGGTTGGTCTTTATATGGATGTCACCCATGCCAATAATAATTGTGCCATGGTTGCCCATCTTGACAACACCAAAATTTCGGACACTGCACGTAGCAAAAACCCTCCGTGGTGTAGCATGATAAGAAGCTCTGTGTCAATTATCCACTCGAGATCTCGACACACACAAGAAAAATATCATCGTAAGGGGACAAAATCAAATAATCACCAACCTTGTTTCGTACCTTTTGTGGTATTTTCTTTTGACAATGTAGAGACGCCACTTCTTTTTTTTTCTTGCTCTTCTTAGTTTCGCTTCACTCGATTCTTATAATGTCCTTTCTCACCAAGGTGTGGAGTTATAGCAAACAATATCTTTCCTTGATCTTGACTTGCTTCTACCTATAGCGTGAATCGCTTCTATCTTTAGACCTTGACCTTCCTCTGATTCTCTAAGATAAGTGCCTGTGCTGGAATCAATCGAGATCTTCTTGAGGTCTTTCTTCTCAACTCCTCATTCAATGCATAAAACCGCTTGTTACTTGACTCATGGTAACAATACCATCGTTTGGGCAGCCTTGAAGTGGGAAACCACCGGTGTCTCCCAACTTTCTCGGCAATGGCGAGAAGTAACAATGCTCGCAACTCATCATCAAGAGACATTTTCATAGAAGATAATCGTTAGTAATACTTTGAATTTCATTCAAATGCTCAAAGAATAGAAGCACCCTCTTTATATTTTAGGTTCACAAGTTTTACGATCAAAAAGCTTTGTTGCGGTGATTTTCTTTCATAGAGACCTTCTAACTTTTTCCAAAGAGAATATGCAGAACTTTCAAGAGAAACATGATGAAAGACACTATCATCGAGCCAGCGTGTCGAATAAACCCAACCGTTTTTCGATCTAATCTCTTCCACTCATCATCTGGTCATAGTTATGGGTTTTTCACTATCCCCTAGCGCAAAGGTCAATACAAATCTTTGCAATACAAGAGATCTTCCATTCTTGGTTTCATATCATCAATTGTTTCCGCTCAAACTAATCATGCGAGAAACATTCCTCCATGTTCAAACACAAAAGTTAAATCACCAAAACCTTGCTCGATACAACATAACCCCCTTAGTTGATGGGTTTATAAAAGGATAGGCAACAAACAATAACTTTTGGTCAGTATAAGAACAAATACTAGCAGGTTTGTAACACAGTGGAATTAAAACAGTAAATCACAATCAAATAGAACACCAAGATTTACGTGGAAAACCCCTTCAACGTGAAGGGTAAAAACCACGGGGCAAACCGAGAAAATCCACTATAGAAATAATGAATGTACAATCTCGAATCTCTTGCCCAAAACCCAAGCAACAATCACAAGAGAATGTCCCGGGATACAAGGATCACGTCACTTTGTGCACAATATCCAAAACCTCCTCAAGCAATCACATGGAAGAATTTCAAGATCCGATCTAACTAGTTGTGAGATGAAACTGTTTGGATGAGTGAGAACAATTTACGAGTTTTCTTGTCTTCTTCCCTTTCTTTTTCTCTTGTTTTTCTGCCCTTTTCTCCTCTCTTTGAATCCTTAATCTCGCTGCCAAGTTGCTGCCCTTTGCTGCGATATTAATCTCCTAATCTCGTAGCCACCATAGCCCCTATATATAATTAGAGATTAGGTTAGGGTTAGGGTTAATAAGAGAAGGGCTATGGGCTATGTGCTGCTAAAGCCCATATGGGCTGAACTGGACTTTATCAGCCCAACAGTGCCAACTGCAAATTACTGTAGGAGTTTGCTGCCGTGCCAAGTCTCTGATTCAAATAACAGTCACAGCCATTTTTAATTTATTAATGAGGTGATATCTTTCTTGCATTTGCTGTATGGATTAGATATTGAGCTAACAGAGTAAGTGAGAAATTATGGAATTTAAGAATTTAAGAAAAGAATGTCTGCAACCTATTTAATATTAAGGAGGGTGAATTTTCTTTCAAAGACCTATGCATTCTCATTGTGATATCAAATTTATTTTATTTGGCCCTACATTATCTATCCAGACTTGTGAAACCAAAATTTCTCTAAAGCCACATAATGAATTTTCTCTTTGGAAACCTAATATTAAGGGAAATTTTTGTGTATTCTTTCAGTTCAGGTCATGGTCGGATGAACGACACTAAGAGGGACCGATGGCATTGTTTGTGACAGCTCTTGGTATTGCCTTGAATTAAAATATTTTGTTGGAAGCTTTCTCATCATCACCTTCCTTTTTCGAATCTTTTGTCTCAATTTGGTATCTGTAGTCCTCAATCCTAGTCTTTTGTTTGGTTGCTGAATCTATTGATTATTATTTTTTCCAATGTTTCTTCTTCATTGCTCTATGGCATCTCTTCGAATTCAAAATTAAGGTAAAATTTTTATATTTTTTATGGGCCGGGTGAATGGTAAATGACTTAATAAGGATGGTTTGGGTGGTCAGAACCTTTGGGCATTAATTGCTACTAGCCTTTAGTAGATCTAGCGTGCAAGAAATGATATAATTTTTATTCACATTTCCTTCTCTCCTAATAAGATTTTGCATACAATAATCCTAGCTAATGATGAGGCCAAATTACCTTCTTGCACTCTGCATGAAAAAAATTCATATAATATTTCTTAGACTTGCCCTCAAGTGCAGTGTGTTAAGTTGAAATGTGATGCCTTCGTCGAAGAGTCATGTGAGGGAGGTATTGGTTTTATTATTAGAAGTGATACCGGTGATCGTTTATTGGTTGGATGCAGGTTCATGAAGGCACATCGGGCCTCCTTTTAATTAAAGCAGTAGAAGTGTGAGAGAGCTCGTGTTGCAGTTTCTGACTGTGTAAGACAGACTGAAGTTGAATCTGACTTGACGATTATTGTTTCTATGATAGACAAGAAATGTGTTGCTCTTTGTTCGTTACTCAATATTATGCATGACATTTGATTTTTGTTGAAATCATTTGAGACATGTTCTCTCTATCATGTGTATAAAGAAACTAACTATATGACTTATTAGCTGGCCAACAATACTAAAAATACTAAAACTTTTTGTTTTTGAGAGGAGAATGACTCCCTTATCTTTTATCCTTTGATTCCTTCTGATGCTAAGGATGATTTTTATTCGTGTAATTTCAGCAATAATAGTTTTCTTTTTGAGGAAAAAATATATTAAAAAAAAAAGCTACCAAAAGCATATACTTGCGCTTTATACATCCGGCAGTGCATGCCATTCGCCGCCGGCCATTCCGAGCCTCAGCCTCCGCCTCCGCCTCCGCCCACTCCCTCTGCCCGTCCCCTTTCTATCCTTCACTTCTCGCTTCATGGATTTACTATATATTTATTCTTCACGCTACATAGATAGATCTGCTTGAAGCCTCTCCCTCGCTCCATCACTTCTTCTTCCTTCCTTTGTCATGGGATCGAGAGCTCAATGGAGTTTCGTGCTGCTCGGCGCGCTGCTGTCGGTGCTGATCGCCTCCTTGAATGGCACGGCGACCGAGAGCTTCCGTCACACGCATCATCTCGGCAATGGCACGTCGCCGGGGAGGAGGGAGCGAGCGAGCGGCATCAGCTGCAACATGTTCCGAGGCAGCTGGGTCTACGACGAGTCCTACCCGCTTTACGACTCCTCCACTTGTCCCTTCCTCGATCCGGAGTTCGACTGCCAGCGCTACGGCCGGCCCGACAAGTCGTACCTCAAGTACCGGTGGAAGCCTGATGCTTGTGAGCTCCCAAGGTTGGTTGCTGTCGCCGCCACCACCACAGTTTCTTCTTCTTCTTCCTCCTCTCTTTCTTCATTTCTGGGCTGCCACTTGCATTTTATGCATGCTCTCGTGAAGGTTCAATGGTTTGGATTTCCTGAGGAGGTGGAAAGGCAAGAAGATTATGTTCGTGGGCGACTCCATCAGCCTCAACCAGTGGCAGTCACTCGTCTGCATGCTTCACGCCGCCGTCCCCGACGCCGAGACGACCTACAAAAAGCACGACACGCTCTCCACTATAACTTTCACGGTGCCGTCCTCCTCCTCTCTTCTCCTTCTCCCTCGGACTCCCAGCTCCTCTAAGTTCGTCAAGTGCCCCATTCATGACCACTGCTTTCGTCAATCGCTGTTAACATATTAATCGTCTGTTCTTTTTGTTTGTCGGGACGAACACCTCAATCGTCACATTCACAACTTGCACAGTGGCTCACTTGTTAAAGCTAATCATGGGAGACAGCAGAGCATGTCTGTGCACCGTGCAACATTTTCTATTTTACCTTCTCCCTGGATTTGACCTTTCCTGAGCTCATGTCACGAGGCATAATGACCGAACACCGCGACGATAAGCCCTTTGGGTTTTAATACCGAGAGACCTCCTCGAGATCCTGCAACTATTCCATCGAGTTGATAAGCTGGAACGAGTGTCTTCATCGTATTCTTCCTCTGGCCTCAGCAAGGAATGTAACATCCATGCATCGTAGTTAGTGCATTTACCTTTGCCAACAGATGATTAGGAAATTTGACAGCTTATTCTCCCCTCAATCGTTTTTCATGCATCGTCCAGAGCTTCAAATGTAATAATAACGATCCAACTTTTCTCATTCTATCCTCCTTGTCTGTCCTGTAAGTGAAGTCAACCCAATGACAAGGATAAAGTGAACATCCAAATTCCTCTGATTTCTTTCCTTCTTTTCCCTCTTTCTGCAATCTGGCACCGAGATTACCGGGTGCCAAAGCTCATGTAGAACAAAGGTTTTACCATGTGTGAGGAGCAGGGATTCCAGATCCAACAGCAACACTGCACATCAAACTAGATCTTCCGTCTTGTACCCGAGAAGAATGGAGAGAGGCGAAACCCGACAGAGGACTTCATGGCGAACATGTCTGAAGCGTTCAGCTGATCTGCTAATTCAAGCACGGTCGTTTGTCTTGGATTTTAGCATACAGAGCGCATGATTGCAAGGACAGCTAACCCGATGCAGTATTGCAGGACTATGGCGTGTCGGTGATGCTGTACCACAGCACCTACCTGGTGGACATCGTGGAGGAACGCATCGGCCGCGTGCTGAGGCTCGATTCCATCCAGTCCGGTGCGGCCTGGCTGGGCGTCGACGTGCTGGTCTTCAACACATGGCACTGGTGGTCACACAAAGGGAAAAAGCAACCGTGTGAGACCTGCCCTGCTCACAGATCCCCCAGAGCTCTTCTTGCCTCCCCTCTCCCCCCACCCTATATGACAAGAAGCAATTTTGTGGCGCAGATGGGACTATGTGCGAGATGGAGACCAAGTTCACAAGGATATGGATCGGTTGGTGGCCTTCAACAAGGGGCTGACTACGTGGGCCAAATGGGTGGATTCCAACATCAATCCTGCCGCAATCAAAGTCTTCTTCCAAGGGATCTCCCCCACCCATTACAAGTTGAGTTATACTGATAGCACTCGTAAATCCTGTGGCTTCTGTTTCATGAAGCCGATCTTACTGCCTTCTTCCTTCGTTCTGGCAACAGCGGAGCAGAATGGGGGGATAAGAACGCAAAGAACTGTTACAGACAAACGCAACCAGTAAACGGATCGACTTACCCAGGTGGTCCGGTTCCAGCTCAAGGAGTAGTGACGAGCGTCCTCGGCGCCATGTCCAAACCAGTCCACCTGCTCGACATAACCTTGCTTTCTCAGCTCAGAAGAGATGCGCATCCGTCTGCTTACAGTGGAGATCATCCTGGCATGGACTGCAGCCACTGGTGTCTCGCTGGCCTTCCCGATACTTGGAATCAGATCCTGTATGCAGAACTTCTTTGATGGAAACGACACCTACAACAGGACTTGTACAAAGACTACCAAAGCATGCAACTGGTAACCAGTCAGCAAGAATTATCTTCTTTAGCATCTATTAGTGAATTGGTCATTGATTACATGATGCAGATGGTATTCCTGATTTTAATGGTGCCTTCATTACTGAAAAACAATCCCCTGCTTAAATTACAAAATCAAACGAGAAGCCTCAAGTAGATGCAGATTGTAACATTGTCCTTCGTCATGATAATAAGTTTCAGTATAACTCAGTTTACGAATGGGTTCATTTACTGATCCAACTTTCTCTGTTTACAAGCTGACCTCATGATTATTAACATGTATTCAACAGGAAAGTGCTAGGAAACCTTGACAAACACGTGTTTAAAGGTGACACTAGCTCTTGTATACTGCATGCATTGTTTCTGTTTAGATGCTTACACTAAGCTCCTACATGAACAGATTATTTATTTGAAGTATACCTCAGTATAGGATCGGTCGATGTCAACATATTGGCTGTCCTGTTCCTCTATCCTTGCATTCAAGTTTCTCTACTGTTGACTGATGAGACTTTTTGTTGGTTTGACAAGTTTTATAGTCTCCTATTGGTGCTATAAATAAGGGCTTAGACTTTGAAACTAAAAACAGCACAGGCATCACAAGAAAAGTCGCTTTGGATTTAATTTTCATTAAGTCAAATATTTTGAGTTTTTCTTGTTTAGTAGTTTCAGGTATTTTATGGCCTAGGAATATTTTTCCTAAGACATTTGTAATTATTCATTTTATAGTAAGAGTTTTGCTCCTTCGTTCGTGGACATAGGTCAATTGATCGAACGACGTAAATTCGGTGTCCCTATCCTTTTTATTCTTTTCTGCTTTATTATCTTTGTTGGGTTGCCAAAATTATCCTTTGGTAAATTTCCTAGGGCTACTCTAATAAACTGGTATCAGAGCCTGGTTTTGGGATCTTTTGGCAATAATGACAATAACAAAGATCGTTGTCGAGAAATTCGACAGAAATATCAACTTAGGCATGTGACAACTCAAGATGGAGGCCATTCTGGTTCAAGACAAAGTTGATTTGGCACTACAGGGAACTGAGAAAATTCCAGATGGTATGTCAGAGGAAGATTTTGCAGGTATGGATAAGAAGACCCGATCTAGCATTATTCTAAATCTCTCTGACGAGGTTTTACGGGAGGTAGCTACGGAGACTACGACTAAGAGCATGTGGGACAAGATTAAAGTCTTGTATATGAAGAGGACAGTGGAGAACTGTCTCTACTTGAAGCAGAGTTTAGTTATGGATTTGGAGAATATAGATGCGAAAATTGATGATGATGATGATAAGGCCCTGTTACTTTTGTGTTCTCTTCCTCAATCCTTTAAGTATTTCGGTGATATTATGATTTATGAAAAAGAAACAATTTCATATCAGGAAATTAAATCTGCATTAAAATCTAAGGAGCAGATAGACAAGGATATCACTGGGAAATGTAGTGGGAATCCGGCTGAGGGTCTGGTTGTCAGGGGTATAACTGATAAAAGGGAATTTGACAGTAGTAGATCTAAATCTAGAGCTAAATCTAGGCATAGAAATTTGGAGTACAGATATTGTCATAAAATGGGGCACATTAAGACTGATTGTTTTAAATTAAAAAATAAATTAAAGCAAAAGGAAAAAATTATTGAGAAAACTACTGAGTCCGTTGAAGCTAGTGTTGCAGCTGATGAGAATTTTAAAAATATTTTCTTTGCTACTGATGACAGGACAAGGTCTAAAAATGAATGGATTTTAGATTCAGGTTGTTCTTATCACATGTGTCCCAATAGGGATTTATTTTCCACATATGATCTTGTAATGGTGGAATTATTTTGATGGACAATAATGCCGCATGTGATGTTGTTGGTAAAGGCACAATCCGAATTAAAATGCATGATGGTATTGTGAGGACGCTCACTAATGTTAGATATGTTCCTGATTTGAAAAAGAATCTCATCTCTTTAGGCACCCTAGAGGCTCTTGGGTGTAAATATGCAGCTGAAGGTAGAGTTATGAAAGTTTCTAGAAGTGCCCTTGTTGTTATGAAAGCTTGTAGGTTTGGTAGCTTGTATATTTTGTTGGGAACTACTATCACAGGCTCAGTTGCAGTCTCGTTATCATCATTGTCTGATTCTGACATCACCAAATTATGGCATATGCGTTTGAGTCATATGAGCGAAAAAGGTTCGAGCATATTGAGCAAAAGAGGTCTTCTTTGCGGACAGAGTACTTGGCCACTAGATTTTTGTGAACATTGCATTTTTGGAAAGTAGAAAAGAGTCAGCTTCAATTCTTCGGCAATTCACAAAACGAAATGTACTCTTGACTATATTCATTCAGACCTTTGGGGTCCAACTCGTGTTCAGTCTAAGGGTGGTGCCAGGTATATGTTGACTTTCATTGACGATTATTCTAGGAAAGTTTAAGTTTATTTTTTGATAAAAATGATATTTTTCTAACCTTTAAACAATATAAGGCTTTGATTGAGAAGCAAACAGGTAAACAGATTAAGCAAACTTCAGCAGGATAATGGCATGGAATTTTATAAAGGTGACTTTGATGAATTCTGCAAAAATGAAGGAATTATTCGACATCACACTGTTAGGATGACGCCTCAGCAAAATGGTGTGGCCGAACGTATGAACAGAACACTCTTGGAAAGAACAAGGTGTATGATCTCAAATGCAGGATTGACAAAGGACTTTTGGGCAGAGGCGATTAATATGGCCTGTTACGTTGTCAACCATGCTCCTTCTGCAGTACTTAATTTTAAAACTCCGGAGGAAGTTTGGTCTAGTACTCCTGTTAATTACTCTGATTTTAAAATTTTTGGATGTCCAGCATACATGCATATAAATAAAGGAAAATTAGAACCTCAAGCTAAAAAATGTATTTTCCTTAGGTATGCTTCTAGGGTGAAAGGATACAAATTATGGTCTCTTGATCTCAAATCCCCAAAATTTATAATTAGTAGATATGTTATTTTTGATGAATTGTCTATGTTATCTTCCAAAGAAAAATCTACTAGTTGTACAAATGATAGTACGCAGAAATAGGTGGAGCTTAAGATTGGTAGTTCTGATTCTTTTCAGTCGAACTCTTATACCTAGCGAATGCCAGTAAATGGTCCTGAGTCTACTGACAAAGATGATCTAGAGGAAGAGTAATATTTCATAGCCAAGGATAGACCACGAAGAAATATTCGACCACCACAAAGATATGTAAATTTGGTTGCATATGCTTTGTCTGTTGCAGAAGAAATAGGTGGAGTCGGTGAACCTACTGCCTACTCAGATGCAGTTTCTTGTGATTCTGCCAAGTGGTTAATTGTGATGCTTACAAAGCCTCTTCCGGTTTACAAGTTCAAGCAGTGCTTGGACTTAGTTGGTATTCATTGTTGGTGATTGCCCGATGGGGCTTTTGTGAAGAAGGTGGAGTAAGTTCTGCTAAATTATCAATGTTGAGACATGCCAAGGTGGAGATTTGTTGGTTTGGCAAGTCTCATAGTCCCACATCTGAATTTTCTATTCTGCTATCTCCTATCGATGCTATAAATAAGGGCTTAGACTTTGAAGCTAAAAACAGTACAGGCATCACAAGAAAAGTCGCTTTGGATTTAATTTTTATTAAATCCATATTAAGTCAAATATTTTGGGCTTTTCTTGTTTAGTAGTTTCAAGTGTTTTATGGCTTAGGAATATTTTTCCTAAGGCATTTGTAATTGTTCCTTCTATAGTAAGAGTTTTGTTCCTTCTTCGTTCGTGGACGTAGGTCAATTGATCGAACCACATAAATTCGATGTCCTTGTCCTTTTTATTCTTTTCTACTTTATTGTCTTTGTTCGGTTGCCAAAATTATTCTTTGGTAAATTTCCTAGGATTAGCTCTAACACTATTGATCCTCACTCCAATAGCTTGTTGCTTGGATTATCTTTATGCACAATTACCCCAATGACGCACAACCAAGTTTTCTTCTCCTGTGGCTTTTGCTATGGCCACTTTGGATTCCTCCTCAGTCTTCACCTACAAAAGTTCACAGGATTTGCTCTGTCACATGAGTTCCATACATGACAGTAGGGTTAAAATCAGCAATTGTTGTCACATACTCACGTTGCTATTACAACACTTGCCTTCCCCACTGTTAATGGCACCAACAACTCCAGTATAGTTCTGGTTCTTAATCACATTGGAAGGCCCATCATGGATCTCTACTGTAATGGTGTATCCACCATTATTAATGATGAAGACAATGCTCCGCTGCCCTGCTGGATCATAGTCAATACATCTTGAGCTGTCACCTAAAGAATGATGGGAAGTAGAAGTAATGCTGAGTACTGAATACACAGAAACTATATTTTCCTCCTTTTTTTTTCTCCTTCCTTTAAGAAGTGAGGAACCCAAATGTAAGTACCACCAGCCCTCTATATATTGCTGGGTCAGAAAGAAGGCATTTCTCACTTTATTCATAAAAAGGCATAATCTGAATGCCAAAGCTGATCTAATCACTAATTTTCACTTAAGAACATCTTTGTTAGATGAACATGCACGAAGTCACTCTCTCATTTCCCTGGAAACTTCCTGCACCTATTCGAGCAAGAGCAGGCCTTTCCTTGACAGCCTCAGAATATTTAAGAGTGGCTCCTACTGACCATCCAATAGATCCATACTGCATTTGGAACCCATATCTGTTTCAGTTGCATTCTTGAGTTGAGCCGAACACCATCATAATAAGGAAGTCAGAACATTAGAAACAATCTGATCATAAAACTCACTCACCCACACTTCTCTGGCAAACAAAGTCTTTGGCATTTGAACCATGAATCACCGGGCTCTGTAATAACATTGGTCTCTCCGCTCAGCATATCCTGCTTAATGACATCAGTTGTACAAGAAACAAGTAGTACAATACTGAACCTAACAAGAATTATGCATTTGTTGTGAACAAAGATGCTCTTTGATATTTTTAAGATGGGAGAAGGTTGGTATTGGAAATGGTGATAAAAAAAATGCAACAATTATGTACTTTTTGTCAAAATTAGCTATACACAACAAAGCATTGATTGTCACTGAAGTAGTCAACCTCTCAAAAAAGTGGAGGAAGAAGAAGAACAAAATAAATGGTGTTTTGCAACCAAGGACTGATGTCATACTATATAAGTTGGTAACGGTTGGTGCTCTTTTTTAATGATACCAAATGATATAGGAGGGTATATTACCTGAAATGGAATTAGTATTTGACTGAAAAATAAAATTTAGATTTCAATGGAAAAACAAATAAATGAGACATGATTTGATAGCAAGAATGATAATGACAAACTTGCCTGAATGTGGTTAGAAAGGATATTGACCCATAAAGGCTCATTATTCTCCCATTTGAGAGGTATGCTTGAATGGCCGTAGATACACCTGTAATTAACCGAAGCAGTTGTATTCTTTCGAACTTCTTGTTGGGTGACAGCCCAAATTCAGCCCATATATGGGTTTTATCACCCATAGCCCATCTCTTTCCTCTTAAACCTTAACTTAACCTAAACCCTAATTATAAATAGGGGCTAATTATGGCTACGAAATTAAGAAATCAATATCGCAGCAAAGGGCAAAAACTTTGCAGCAGCAAAGAGGATTCAAAGAGAGGAGAAAAGGGCAGAAAAACAAAAGAAAAAGAAAGAAAAGAAGACAAGGAAAACGCAGAAATTATTCTCATTCATCCAAATAGTTTTTTCATCTCAGGTTAGATCAGATCTATAGTGAATTTTTCTGTGATTGCTTGGGGAGGTTTTGGATATTGTGCACAGTGACGTGATCCTTGTATCACAGTTATTCTCTTGTAATTGTTGTTTGGGTTTTGGGCAAGAAACTCTGAGAATTGTACATTCATTATTTCTATAGTGGATTTTCTCTGATTTGCACCATGGTTTTCCCTTCACGTTGAAGGGGTTTTCCACGTAAATCTTGGTGTTCTATTTGATTGTGATTTCCGTTTAATTCCGCTGTGTGTTACAGCCTGCTAGTATTTGTTCATATACAAAAGTTCTTCTTTGTTTGTTGCCTCTTTTTATCCCATCAACTGGTATCAGAGCAAGGTTTGGTGATTTAATTTTTGTGTTTGAACATGGAGGCTGGTAGTGTTTCTCGCATGATTAGTTTGAACGGAAACAATTGGACGATATGGAAACCAAGAATGGAAGATCTCTTGTATTGCAAAGATTTGTATGGACCTTTGCAAGGGGATAGTGAAAAACCCATAACTATGACAGATGATGAGTGGAAGAGATTAGATCGAAAAACGGTTGAGTTTATTCGACAGTGGCTCGATGATAGTGTCTTTCGCCATGTTTCTACTGAAAGTTCTGCATATTCTGTTTGGAAAAAGTTGGAAGGTCTCTATGAAAGAAAAACAACTAACAACAAAGCTTTTTTTATTAGAAAACTTGTGAACCTGAAATATAAAGACGATGCTTCTATTGCTGAGCATTTGAATGAAATGCAGAGTATTACTAACCAGTTATCTTCTATGAAAATGTCTCTTGATGATGAGTTGCAAGCATTATTATTTCTCAGTTCATTGCTAGAAAGTTAGGAGACACTGGTGGTTTCCCTCAGGAATTTTGCGCCAGATGGTATTGTTACCATGAGTCAAGTAACAAGCAGTTTGTTGAATGAGGAGTTGAGAAGAAAGAACTCAGCAGTATCTCAGATTGATTCACAGACATTTATCTCAGAGAACAGAGGAAGGTCAAGGTCTAAAGATAGAAGCAGTTCACGCATAGGTAGAAGCAAGTCAAGATCAAGGAAAGATATTGTTTGCTATAACTGTGGTGAGAAAGGACATTATAAGAATCAATATAAACAACCTAAGAAGAGCAAGAAAAAGGGAAAAGAAGTGGAGTCTACAGAGTCAAAAGAGAATACCACAGCTACAGTGCAGGTTGGTGATTATTTGATTTTATCCCCTTCTGATGATATTTTTTCTTGTGTGTGTCAAGATCTCGAGTGGATAATTGACACAGGAGCTTCTTATCATGCTACACCACGGAGGGAGTTCTTTGCTACCTACAGGTCTGGAAATTTTGGTGTTGTTAAGATGGGCAACCGTGGCACAGCAAACATCATTGGCATGGGAGACATCCACATAAAGACCAACCTTAGATGCAGGTTGATGCTTAAGGATATGACGCATGTGGTTGACTTGAGGCTGAATCTAATTTCAGTTGAAAGACTAGATGATGAAGACTATGATAGTAGGTTTTACAAAGGGCAATGGAAACTCAGTAAGGGTTCTCTTGTTATAGCTAGTGGAAAGAAATATCATACTTTGTACAGGTTGCAGGCCAAAGCTTGCGGTGAACAATTGAATGCTATAGAGAAAGACTTCAGCATGGAGTTATGGCATAGGCGATTGGGACATATGAGCGAGAAGGGACTGCAAGCTCTTTCCAAGAGAGAGGTATTGCCTGACCTCAGAGGTACACGTCTGAACCCTTGTATTGATTGTTTGGCTGGTAAACAACATAGAGTTTCATTTGCTAGTCCTGCTTTGTCTAGAAAAATGCATGCCTTGAACCATGTTTATACAGATGTATGTGGTCCTTTGAGGACAAAAACTCCTGGTGGTTCTACTAATGTTCCTGGCATCAGTGGTGCACTTTATTTTGTTACTTTAATAGATGACTTTTCCAGGAAAATTTGGGCTTATGCTTTGAAGACCAAAGATCAGGTTATTGGTGTCTTCAAAGAGTTTCATGCCAGAGTTGAAAGGGAGACAGAAAGACAATTGAAATGCATAAGATCAGATAATAGTGGTGAGTATACAGAATTGTTTGATGATTATTGCAGGTCACATGACATTCAACATAAGATGACAGTTCCTGGTACACCTCAGCATAATGCAATTGACGAGACGATGAACCGCACCATCATGGAAAAGATCAGATGTATGCTTTCACAAGCAAAGCTACCCAAAAGGTTTCGGGATGAGGCTTTGAGGACTGCAGTTGATGTGATCAACTTATCTCCTGCACATCCCTAGATCGATGTTGCAGAGCATGTATGGTCAGGGAAAGATGTTTCCTATAGACATTTGAGAGTGTTTGGTTATCGTGCATTTGCACATGTTCCAGACAATGAAAGGTCCAAGCTAGATGGTAAGACAAAAGAATGTATTTTTCTTAGCTACTCACATGATCAATTTGTTACTGAGTGCTTTGGGATCCAGAAAAGCAGAAGGTGTTTAGAAGCAGTGATGTGGTCTTCTTTAAGGATCAAACCCTTAAGGATTTGAAGAAGGAGGCACCAGCCAAGACTTCTACAAAAGGATTAGCAGAATGTGGCCCAGTTATTCCTCCAGTATATCAGGGTGATGGGGGAGATGTGCAGGAAGATGGTGTAGAGCCAGATATTAATCTACCTGCAAGACATGTTGAGCAAGAAGAAGTTGAGGAGCGACTTCCCGAGAACCTCAATTGAGAAGATCTTCTAGACAACGTCGACCTTCCGAGAAGATACTCTACAGATGAGTATGTAATGCTTACTGATGCAGGTGAACCAGAGAGTTACCAGGAAGCAGTTAAAAGTTAGTAGAAAAAAATGTGGCTGGTTGCTATGCAGGAAGAGATGGATGCTCTATAGAAGAATCATACAAATGATTTAGTACAACTACCATAGGGAATGAAGGCCTTGAAGATCAAGTGGGTTTTTAGATTGAAGACTCAAGAATATTGTTCTCAACCAAAGTACAAAACCTGATTGGTTGTGAAAGGCTTTGGTTAAAAGAAATGTATTTTGACTTTGAAGAGATTTTTTCTCCTGTTGTTAAAATGTCTTCTATTCGTGTTGCTCAGGTATTCTTTGCTAGCTAGGACTTGGAGGTGGAGCAGGTTAGATGTGAAGACAGCTTTCCTTCATGGTGATTTGGAGGAGGAAATTTATATGGAGCAACCAGAAGGTTTCAAAGTCAAAGGTAAAGAAAATTTTGTCTGCAAGTTGAGGAAGAGTTTATATGGATTGAAGCAAGCTCCAAGACAGCAGTATAGAAAGTTTGATTCATTTATGACCTGAAAATGAATACAAAAGAACGGCTTGATCATTGTGTGTACATCAAAGCGGTTTGGTGAGGATTTTATTATTCTCTTACTTTATGTTGATGATATGCTTATCCTTGGGAAAGATATGTATACAATTGACAAAGTTGAAGAAGAAACGAGTGAGTCCTTTGCAGAATGAAGGATATAGGGCCAAAGAAAGCAAATATGGGCATACGCAGATTTCTCGTGATAGAAAAACAAGAAGATTTGGTTGTCACAGGAGAAGTATATCGAGAAGGTATTAGAAAGGTTCGAGTATGAGTAATGCAAAACCGGTTGGTTCTCCTCTTCAGGTCACTTCAGTTGTGCTCGAGCAGAGTCCGTCAAGTGATGAAGAGAATGAGAAAATGCAAAAGGTTCCTTATGCTTCAAGTAGTTGGAAGTTTAATGTATGCAATGGTATGCACGAGACTAGACATCGCGATATGCAGTGGGTGTTACTAGTGATTTCTTGCAAATCCAGGCAAAGAGCACCTTTGGGCAGCAATGAAGTGGATCTTAAGATATCTCAAAGGAAGCTCTAAGGTTTGTTTAAGCTTTGGAGGTGGACCATCGTGCTAACGGGTTACACAGATGCAAATATGGCTAGAGATATTGATACAAGAAAATCCACATCAGTTTTGTACTTACTTTTGCAAGGAGCTATGTCATGACAATCCAGATTGCAAATGTGTATTGCTCTCTCCACCAGAGAGGCGAATATATTCTTGCTATAGAGGTTTGCAAAGAAATATTATGGATGAAAGAATTCTTACAAGAATTGGGGTTGAAACAGAAAACTATGTGGTGTATTATGGCGGACAGAATGCCATCCATTTATGTAAGAATCCAACTTTTCATTCCAAGTCAAAGCATATAGATGTCGATATCACTTTGGATTGAAATATACTTGAGAAGCGATTACAACTTGAAAATTCATACTGAGATGATAATGGAGCGGACATGTTAACAAAGACTTTACCAAAAGAGAGCGGTAGAGATGTGTCGACAGTTGGTCGGCATGGATTTACATTGAGGAGCAAAAGGGACAGCCTCCCTTATGGGCTGAAGGGGGAGGTTGTTGGGCTGACAGCCCAAATTCAGCCCATATGGGCTTTATCAACCCATAGCCCATTTCTTTCCTCTTAAATCCTAACTTAACCTAAACCCTAATTATAAATAGGGGCTAATGGTGGCTACGAAATTAAGAAATCAATATCGCAGCAAAGGGCAGAAACTTTGTAGCAGTAAAGAGGATTTAAAGAGAGAAGAAAAGGGCAGAAAAACAAGAGAAAGAAAGGGAAGAAGATAAGGAAAACGCAGAAATTGTTCTCATTCATCCAAACAGTTCTCATCTCAGGCTAGATCAGACCTACAATGAATTTTTACTGTGATTTCTTGGGGAGGTTTTGGATATTGTGCTGTGATCCTTGTATCCCAGTTATTCTCTTATGATTGTTGCTTGGGTTTTGGGCAAGAGATTCGAGAATTGTACATTCATTATTTCTATAGTGGATTTTCTCTGATTTGCCCCATAGTTTTTACCCTTCACGTTGAAGGGGTTTTCCACATAAATCTTGGTGTTCTATTTGATTGTGATTTCCGTTTAATTCCGCTGTGTGTTACGACTTGTTATTATTTGTTCATATACAAAAGTTCTTCCTTGTTTGTTATCTTTTTTTATCCCATCACTTCTGAGATGCAGTTAAAAAATCCACCATGAAAGGGAAAGACCATTACCAATAGTAACTCGGTCAAATTGTCTCGATCATCGCTTCTCAACATGCAATAGCCCACACACGGCTATAGTCATTAAAAATTGGCCTAACAAACACATGCATCACTGATTCCACAATCTCACCACGAAGTTGGTACTTATGGTACAACTATTAAGCACCAATGAAGTGAGGATGGTGATCCGTACCATACCTTTATGATGCAATAATGGCTATTAGATACTCACATGCATCTGCTAGCTCCATGAAGGCCTCTGCTGGGCTTTAGCTACCCTCAGTTTCAGTCCTGCAACTAACAATGGCTTTACAGCCTTCAGTATGATAATTACATAAAAATTAGAAGTAAAATAAAGGTCTCAAGAAGATTGCCTATAGCAATCATATTCAGATCATAACTATTAGCAGCTCAGCCTCAGCCCTCAGTGGTATTAAGTCCACAAGAATGCACATATGATTGTACCTAAAGATGTAGATGTTTGGGTCTACAAGGACTCACGACATCAGTCTTTGTCATAGAGCATATTCAGTGGTCTCTTACTGGGCATATCAGTTAACAATACTAGGAACTGTATTGCCTACCTAAAATTGCTGCAAAACTGAAGGAATGATACATAAATTGAAGTCTACCACAATCACATACAGTTTACGCTGCTATGATTCTGTAACCAAAAATTGATAGCATCAAAGAACTAACTAATGAGTTAGCTTTGTGCTTAGCAAATTAAAAATGATGATAACAACATGCATAAAGATAAACTTCCCATCCATTCCAAGTTTCCCATATCCTGAAAGTGGAAAGCTGACAGAATTCACAATATGCAAGCAAGAAAAGATCTATAAGGTAGATATATTATGCAGAACCAAATGGTAATCATTATTTCCTATTCACACACATACATACCCACAAAAGGAACAAGGTCTTCTTTGCTTCAGAGTCTTTGCTTCAGTATGAGGTAAAGTGTCTAACTTGAGCATACTCTGTCAGTATGCTATAAATAATTGACAGTATATATATTTTCTATTACTCAGATTTTTCATATTAGTTAAAACCATTAGCCATTGTACTTAATCAGATTCCTCTGACATTTTCATGGAAAGATTGTCAATAGATATTGATATTGTAATTGACTCTCGAATTCAGGTTAAATCTGTTACTGAGTATGAGTGATTCTACTGATGACTAACTAGACCACCGTTAGATATCGATGAAACACCCATGCAGAGTGAGCACACAAACATGTGCACATATTGCCTGGAGCTAAAGAAACTATCAACCATCTAACTTTACAATTCAGCTCCACAGGAAAGACTGAGATTTGTAGCACTTTTCAAGGTAGACTATTGCATTAAGTATTAACTATGTTTGCTTGTAGAATACAAATGACTTTGACCTGGAGATGAATGCAAGAATATTAATACTGATAGAAGATGACAGGCAAATGGTCAGAGAACAGGAAAGCGCATACTTCTGTAGTTTAGGAGGAGAACAGTAAGCAAAGGCGACAGAGACGCTCAACAGTCAAAAGATAAACATAAAGTTAAATGCGGCTTGCAATCACAAGCATTGAGATTGAATAGAACTTTAGGTAAAGGAACAAGATCTGATCAAACACTTACAATTGAAATGAAACGATCAGTTGATTCCACATTCTTTAGTAATCATCAGTGTCCAATCATAGAAATCGAACAAAATAGTAACTAAAATGATTCTGGCTTATTATCCTTTGTACGAAGACATCAAATTAGCATTTAGCAGAATGTACAAGGTTACCTATTTGGGCGCGAGGAAGTCTGGAATGTGCTCGATCACGAAGGTAGGTGTGAATCCCCGACAAGCTGCGGCTGACGCTGACGATTGACGTACACGGGCAAGCTCTGCTTCCAGTCCGACGAGATCGCCGTGTGGATCATCGTCCACTCCAAATTATATACCACCTCCTACAAATTACAAGCCGATATATAAACAATCCGACCAAATCCACGCTCTTACTCTTTGAAATCGGAAACCAACTCGGTGACCTCGGAGAAGCCGATGGTATGGAGGAGGATGCGGCTGGTGCCATAGTCGTCGGAGTTGTGCCCTCCCACGACGCAGATGACGGGTGAGGTTGTCGTCCCAGGAGCCGGCCACGCCAACGGTGAAGGTGAGATGCGCGGGAGTATCCGTCCGCAGCGAAACCGGCGCTGAGCTCGATGCAGTAGACCACCAGGTTGAGCTCCGGCTCCGCGGTGAGGTGGTCAAGCAGGGCCAGATTGACGTCGGCGGGGACAGCAGACACATCAGTACGCCGGCTTGCACCAGCCAACGGACCAGGGGCCGGCAAGCGTCCCGGGGCTCCGCCGCCGGTAGCCCGTGCGCTCTCCATCGGCTACTAGTGGTAGTCGTAGCAAAGGCCGTCGAGAAGCGGGGAAGCAAAAGAGCGAGGGTGCAATTATTTATGCTTATCTATTAAGGGACCGTTCGAAGGGCACCCGCATTAACGCTGATATTAATAAATGACGAGAAATATTACCCGAATTTATAAAAATGGGTGGCGAATATATTTTTTCTTAAGGATGATATTTGTTAAAATAAAAAATATGCCTCAGATTTAAGATTTTTTTTTTGGGACGGAACAAATTTCTTTGTAGTATGCAAATGTCATCTTTAACCATCATTAATGTTATTTTTTATACTTATTATAACATGGGATCGACTGGTTGATATCGTCAAAAGCCATGTTAGTCACACATGACTAACAGACGATGATCATGAGGCACATAATGATCAATCAATCATCCGAATTTTGTGATTGGAGTGGTTATTTAATACGAGCATTGAGTATGACGAATATCATGTCATAACTTAGATTAAAATGTAATGCATCCCTCTCCAACCATATGATTATGGATATAATCATTTTTTGGGTTACCAATAAAAGGGTCCTTGAGTACACTCTCGAGGATTTTACCTTTAGCATTGATCGACTAGTTTAAACCCCAAAACTAATTTGATCGTCAAAAGACATTTATTGAGAATTCACATGACTTAGTTTATATAAGTTTGATAAATTACGAATCGTGACTTGACTGAAACTGACTTAGAATTGATATTAGTAGAATCTAAATTATCATCTCATCTCGGAAAATTCAAATCTGCACTAATAGATTGGATCATGTCTTAGAAATTTTTTTTAGGACTTTTCAAGCTAAATCATGAAGTTTTGAATAGACTAAACGAGTGGAACGGATAGAACAAGCCAAATTAATCAAATGAGCCGAATGAATTGGGTGGATAGGGAGGTCTGAGTTCGACCGTGACAAATGCCCTCTTGCCAAACCTGCCAATATCAATCCTCCTAGGATAGGTTTAGCTTGGGCCTTTGATCTAACCTGCTCGTCTCACTTGTCAATTACTCAATCCTCTTTGTCAACTATTTTAAGATTCGATGAGCAACTCATCACCACTTGCCCAACCTCCAATATCATTAACTCAAATCGTAACTATACTCATAGAAACCTTTCATAACCTAACTCAATAAGTTCATTAATCGAGGTATTCCAAACTATGGCTACAATAAATGACACATGGATTACACCTAGCTTCACTCATTCCTCATTTCTCAATTTCAATTCATCACATGCTCTAGTCCCTAGCTTAGTGGTAGAGTTGCACCCTCTCATTGTTGATCAACCCCAAGTGAATAACTCTCCTCAAAACCTCTCTCGTGGGTCACTCAACAATCCATTCCAAGAATAAGAGGGACCAAAAGAGCCATGGATTGAGTTCCCTCCATATGGTTGATCCGTATCTAAAGTCTCCCTTTATCAAAAGTATTATAGAGCAGCCAATGCCATAGGGATTTCAAATGAGAAGCTATACGAAGGAAGTTCTGACCCACCGAATGTATAGTTGCATTAGCCTTTCAAATGATATTGTTTGAGACAGTAAATTTTGTCGTGTGTCATACTTTTTTTTAACGATTCTTAGAGAGGCAACGAGGAAATCGTTCTCTAAGCTACTTCGGAGCCAATCTCCTCCTTCAAGATAACTGGTTAAGGAGTTTGAGCTCAACTTTATTAGCTATAAATTGACAAAAATATATATAACCTCCCTCTTAGCCATATCACCAATGAATAAGGAAACCCTTACAAGCTATACTAAGAGGTTCAATGATAAAGGCTAGCAACTAACCCAAGCTAATCCATCCTAATCAATTCTTACATTGATAGCCATATCACTAAGTTCTTTTACTTAAAAATGCTTACACAACCTCGAGCCACATTTCTTGAGTAGCTACAAGAAGCCATTCGAAATATTGTGACCATCCATGATAGTCCAAAAGAGAAACTTGAAACCTAATAATATGACAAAGAGAAGGGATCGAGATAAAAGCATAATATAATTTTGTACTCAAGATTGAATAAAAACTAGTTTTTATTAATAAAAAATTATATATTATGATTGGGGGTTTGTATATTAAAATAAATGCCTAGATAGAAAAAAGAAAATAATAAAATACAAAAGCTATCAATCATAATGTTTAATTGACTTCAACCACTTCATCATCATTTGCTTCGGGGAGAGGGGTAGATTGATAGGAAGTGGTTGAATGAGTCATGGTCCAAGTGTCATGATAGCTCCAATAACCTTGGGCTCAAGCACCTCAGGTATGAACATCTAGTCAATGGTTGCGATCTATTTGGTGTGCTAGTTATAGGTGCCCTACAAGTCAATCACGTGAGTGATGACACTTCTAACATACTGCATCAATCTCTTTACTTATAATTATTGATATTTTCTTATATTATTTGGATGTATATTATGATGTCTTAGATCGGGGCAATGGGAATCGAATCATGATGAGATCACGATAATGAGACCGATTCACCTTTAAACATAGACCCTAAATAGTCCGATAATAAGTTACACGAGAGGAACATCGAGATAACCGAGCAGATTTGGTGTGTTGTATACCCGTCCATATAATGGAGGTAGCTGGTCTCATAGCTATTTGTGTGGGGATACTAAGGATATAATGCAGGTGCTCATTGGAGAATGAGTTCACTAATTGATCCGCTTACGGATTACTGGATAGTTATTGATACCTCACATCAGACAATAATTCTGTAGTCCTAGTAGTGTATCTAGTCCTTAGACTTGAGACACCAAAGATACCTTGTATGAATATTCTATTCTTTGACATCGGACTTACAGGTTTGGAAAGTTTCAGATATTGTATAGTTGGTTCTCGGGAATATTAGTCAACCTTACGAAGATAATTGAGTGTCAATAGAGGATCATCTGCTCTTAATATCATGAAAGAAATATCTCATATATTCTTGCTCAAGCAAATCCTTAGCCAGGGCCATTCGGATTGAGAGAGAAAGAGTTCTCTGGGAGAATCCGATTAAAGCAAGATTCGAGTGAAAATCGTATGTGCCTGACAACACCATATCCGATATATAATCTCTAAGATATTAGATGGATGAGAGATTATATGTATATAGTAACTGAGGATAGATAGGTCTAAAGGATTATATTCCCCTGCATCGTTTGGGAATTGTAGTATAGTAACCTAGTTCGTCCGTAGTCGATGAGTCGAGTGAATTATTATGGAGATAATAATTCACTGAGTCAGAAGGAGTTCTGACATGTAAGACTCATGGCTAGCTCGATATTGGGCCTAGAGGGTTACACACATATGGTAGATGTTGCGACGAGTAAAGGTTTGAAGATAAAATATCCGTCGAAGCCCCAATCTTATTGGATATCCAATAAGCCCATGTATTATTGGATCCCATGGATGAGATCCAATAAGAGCTAGATTTTTGGGTAGAGACTCATTAATCTATGAGGCTTGGGTAATTAGATGGAGATCCAATACCTAATAGGGTAGGATCCATTAGGGTTTATAGGGGGCCTCTATAAATAGGAGAGAACCAAATGTCCATAGACTAGGGTCTTCTTAGTAGTCACCTCCTATTTTCCTCTCTCTAGAGAGGAGCAACTTCGTAGCCCTACGGGTGTGGTTGCTAGAGAGGAGGACGCTTGACCTCCTTAAATCCTCTCTATGTTTCTACAGAATTTAGATATATCGATCTCCCTATGTACTATCTTTTTACATACACAGTTTTCTAATTTGTGAATTTATTTTTACACACCGATCTTCGCACGATGACGAAACTGTTTTATGAAAATCTAAGATTTTTGTTTTATGTTCTTCAATTATGTATGTGATGTCGCCCCTGGACTTCCCAGCATAGTGAGCTCCCCCTTCTCCATTTCGTTGGACTCAACTTCAACTTCTTTTGCGGGAGGGGTGGCGCTTTGCAATCATTGGTTTTGTTAGATCTGATGAGAATGACCTCTCTGATTGTCTAGCATTTGTTTCTAAGGGCCTCCATTAGTGTGAGGTTAGAGTGGGGATAATGAAGGAGAGTTGGGTCAAACTTTTCTCATACCCCTTTCGACACCTTGTATGTGGCCACTCACCCGACATCATATTCGAGGCATTGAGTCTCTTCGACTTAGAGTTGCTTAGGAAGCCCCTCAATCACCTTCTACAACTAAGCATTCTTAACATGGAGGGTGATAATCTCTATGTCTAGCTTTGATAGTAGCTTGTTGAAGCGATGTCAGTTAGCCCTCACCTTAACTATCAACTGCTTTGTGACATCAAGTTGACTCATTAGCTTCGTCTACTTGCATTGCTTCACCATCAACTCCCTCTCCAAGTCTTTTTAGACTTGGAATTGTATGAGCTCATTAGAGGGAATCCCTCTTGATAGTTTTCCACACCAAGTCATCCTGCTCCTATAGTGCTCGGGGTAGCCACCCTCAGTAGAGTAGCCCCCTTTATTGGAGGGGGAAGTTTCTTGAATTAATGTTGAAGGTAAAGATGGTATTGAAGAGCAACCCAACTTACTATCAGAGGATGGAGAGGATCTAGATGAGGAAGACATTCGACCTTACTACGGGTGATAATGTGCAAAAGGGCTAAAAACTATGAAATTTACGATAGTCCAAAGGTCCTGAGTGCTGCGAGAAGAACTAAAAATGTGAGAGGAGCAAATGATGTTGAGAGCTTTTATATGCCAAAGCGACCCTTTGTTTAATCACCTGTCGCTTATCACTATGATTGATGTGGCTTCATGGTGATGTGTTATTGGACGAGACTAAGTGTGGCAATCCTTGCAATCTTTTGAATCCCTGATTACATACATAACCCACATGTAGATGCACCAACAAGTGCCATGTCAAGTGATTCGATGGTGCTTGCTTTGACTAGATTCAATAGGTGATCGAATTAACATGGCCATCAAGGATTAAGGTGAGGATGGCACACATGAGTACACGTGCCCAAGCCCCATTGTAAAAGGTGCTAATCCCTGAATGAGTCAAATGACTATATCTATTTTAGCTAAATACATAGGCCGAACAACTAAACATGCAGTCCAATGGCCAAACATCTATTTCAACCAAATGTATAGGTCAAATGGTTAATCATATAGCTAAAGGGCTAAAAGTGCATTTTGACGATACATAAAGGACTAAACGTATTTTGATAATACATAGCCCTTGACCACCAAACATGGGAACTCCAAATTCACTTGGAATTTGGAGCCCAATTTTGAATCCACTTTGGATCTATAAATACCCCCTTTCAAATTGAAAGGGCACCTTTTGAGCAAGAAAAAGTTTGAGTCTTGAGCTTTTGAAGAGTTTTGAAAAGTGTTGTTTTCTTTGCTAAGTGTTCACCTTCTTCTTCTTCTTGAGAGATCTTGTATAAGTGTGAACATCTTGTAAAAGGGTTGTAAAAATGGGTGTTTGATCCTTCCTTCAAAGGACTTGCTAGTGGAAGAGCGGAGCCTCATCGCAAAGGCTTCAAGAGTGGATGTAGGTCATTTGACCGAACCACTATACATCATTGTGTCCTTAAATGTGTGAGTGTTTATATTCTCGAATCATTTCATTTCTTGGCTGCAAGTTCATAGTTAGTTCCTTTTCACAAGCAATTACTTTCAAGTTCTCTTTCGTCGAATCGAAATCTTCCTACTAACTTGTGTTTCTTTGCGAAATCGATTTCAAGAATACGAAGTTTAATCCGCTGCACTAATTCACCCCCCTCTTAGTGCCTTTTGATCCTTTCAATTGGTATCGAGCAAGGTTTGCTCTCATATTGGTTTAAAACCCAAGAGAGATGGCCTACTCCAGTATGCAAGAGGGTCTCTCCATTACTCGCCCACCTATGTTCAATGGGTCGGATTATACGTGATTGGAAGACTCGTATGAGGATTTTTCTTATTTCCATGGACTTGAACTTTGGAACATTGTTTAAAATGGCTTCACAAAATCTTCTCTTCCGATGAGTGAATGGAATGAGTCGGAGAGGAAGATTTTCGCTCTCAATGCAAAGGCTATGAATGCCTTATTTTGTGCACTTGATAAGAATGAGTTTAATCGGGTTTTCGTTTGTGAATCGACTTTTGATATTTGGCGCACTCTTGAAATCACTCATGAAGGCACTAGAAAGAGTGAAGGAGTCCAAAATCAACATTCTTGTGCATTCCTACTGAACTTTTGGATGAAACCAAATGAGTCCATTGAAGACATGTACACCCGCTTACGGATGTCATCAATGGACTTAAAGCTCTTGGTAAAGGCTTTTGAATTTTGAATTGGTAACTAAGATTTTAAGATCCCTTCCAAAGTGTTGGGATCCAAAGGTCACGGCCATTCAAGAGGCCAAGGATCTTAAAGTATTTCCCATTGAAGAACTTATTGGATCTTTAATGACTTACGAGATGACGTGCCATGCTCATGAAGAGCTTGAGAACCCCCTTCCAAAGAACGAAAGGATATGGCACTTAGAACACAAGAAGACCACTTGAAAGGAACATCAAGTGATGAGGATAGTGACAATGACATTGCACTTTAACTCGAAAGTTTAAGAAATTCATAAAAAGAATAAATTCAAAATGACACAAAAAGCAAATTTGAACACAAAAGGACCAAGTCATTTGCTACGAATGCAAGAAGCCGGGACACTTCAAGAATGAATGCCTCAAGCCAAGAAGAAGCAATTCAAGAAGAAAAAGCCTTGAAGGCCACATGGGATGATTCAAGTGACTCCAGGTTGAAGAGGCTAGCAACAAAGAGGAGGCAAACTTCGCTCTAATGGCATTTGGAGAAGAGGTTAGTGAGTTACTTAATGAAGAGTTATCTTTCGATGAACTTTCTATGGCTTTTCATGAATTGTTTGATGAATGTAGAACTATTAGTAAGAAGTTCAATTTGCTTAAGAAAGAGCATGCTTTATTACAAAGTAAATTCAATAGTCTTCAAAACCCTTCTACCCCCATGCTCTAAGTGTGAAGACTTAGATGCAACAAAAGGGAGAACTTGTTACTCAAAGAGACCCTAAACAAGTTTAAGGTCGGTAGCAAGGGCTTAGACATGATTCTTGCTAACAAAGGTCATGTCGGAAATAGAAGTGGTATCGGATTTGTGAGAGGGTCTTACCAAAATCCCACCACCTTTATTAAAGGGCCTACATTGCATGTATCACCCCATTTGAAATGTAATTTTTGTTGCAAAACGGGACATGTTACCTACAAATGTCCATTCAAGAAAATTAGTCCACAAAAGTTGATATGGGTTCTAAAGGAACCATAAACAATTCAATGATAAATTACAAAGTAAGTAGATCAATTTGTAAGGCGCCCAAAATCAAATGGGTACCTAAAAACAATCCTCTTTTGTAGACAAACTCACAAGCTAGGAGCAAGAAATGGTATCTTGATAGTGGATGCTCACGGCACATGACCGGAGATCCATCTCATTTCTCTATGCTCTCTAGCAAAGAAGAAGGATATGTCACTTTCGGAGACAACAACAAGGGTAAAATCATTGGCAAGGAACCATAGGTAACAAATCGAGTTTTTCAATTGATGATGTGTTACTAGTTGATGGTTTAAAACATAATCTTTTAAGTATTAGTCAACTATGTGATAAAGGTTATGTTGTTAGATTTGAATCCAATGTTTGCATTATTGAAAAACCCAACAACAACATATCCATGATTGCTTTAAAACAAAACAATGTCTACACCATAAATATTGATAAATTAAGTAATGAAATGTGTTTTTCGGTTTTGAATGATGACGCTTGGCTTTGGCATAGGAGGCTAGGCCATGCAAGATGAAACTAATCTCTAAGATTTCATCTAGAGATTTAGTAAGAGGTATCCCAAACACGAAATTTGTTAAGGATAAGGTATGTGATGCATGTCAACTAGGAAAACAAATAAAGACTAGTTTCAAATCAAAATCACATTAGCACCACTAGACCATTGCAATTGATCCACTTGGACTTATTTGGACCAATTGACATAACAAGCCTAGGAGGTAGCAAATATGCCTTTGTAATTGTGGATGACTATAGTAGATACACTTGGACCTATTTTTTGGCTCATAAAAGTGATTGCTTCAAATGTTTCTCTAAATTTTGTAAACTCACTCAAAATGAAAAGGCTTTATGATCTCATCAATTCGAAGTGATCATGGAGGTGAATTTCAAAATCATGACTTTCAAAATTTTTGTGAAACAAACGGATACAATCACAACTTCTCTACTCCAAGAAATCCACAACAAAATGGAGTAGTAGAAAGGAAAAATAGAAGTTTGCAAGAAATGGCTAGAACCATGTTAAATGAATATAATTTACCAAAATATTTTTAATGGGCCGTGAATACGGCTTGCTATGTGATGAATAGAGTTCTAGTGAGACCATCCCTATCCAAAACTCCATATGAATTATGGAATGATAAAACCCAATGTTTCTTACTTTAAAGTTTTTGGTTGCAAATGCTTTATTTTGAATGAAAAGGATGCCTTAGGAAAATTCGATGCAAAATC
This sequence comes from Musa beccarii, assembly GCA_024322285.1. Lineage (NCBI taxonomy): Eukaryota > Viridiplantae > Streptophyta > Magnoliopsida > Zingiberales > Musaceae > Musa > Musa beccarii. Next base: position 58,869,278 of record CM044397.1, read on the forward strand.
CAATGAAGGCATATTTCTTGGTTATTCTTCCGTTTCTAAGGCTTTTCGTGTTTTCAACAAGAGAACCTTACTTATAGAAGAATCTATTCATGTGGTTTTTAATGAAGTTTTCGAATTTAAGAAAAAAGATTTTGATGATGATTTTGGTCTTGATGATTTGAATTTGAATGAACCCTCTCCTCAAAATAACATCTTGGATGCATCTTCTTCCCAAACTTCCTTACCAAAGGAATGGAAGTATGTAGATGCTCATCCCAAGGAGTTAATTATAGGAGATGCATCGAAAGGGGTTCAAACTCGCTCTTCTTTCAAAAATTTTGTGCCCATGCTGCCTTTCTTTCTCAAGTTGAACCAAAATACATTGTTGATGCCCTAAAAGATGATTCTTGGGTTATCGTAATGCAAGAAGAATTGAATCAATTTGAGAGGAATGAGGTATGGAAGCTTGTTCCTAGACCTAATGACCACTTAGTTATTGGTACTAAGTGGGTCTTTAGAAACAAGCAAGATGAATGCTTGTATCGTGGTTAGAAACAAGGCTAGACTAGTGGCCAAAGGTTTCAACCAAGAAGAAGGTATCGATTATGAAGAAACCTTCGCTCCGGTGGCAAGATTGAAGCCATTAGGATGCTCCTTGCCTATGCTAGTAGTAAAGATTTTAAATTATTTCAAATGGATGTCAAAAGTGCATTCTTAAATGGTTTTATTTCGAAGAAGTTTATGTTGAACAACCACCAGATTCAAAACTCTCTATTTCCTAACCATGTGTTTAAGCTAACTAAGGCCTTATATGGTCTTAAACAAGCCCCTAGGGCTTGGTATGAGAGGCTTAGTTCTTTCTTGATTTCAAATAATTTCACTAAAGGCAAGGTTGATACTACATTGTTTATTAAACATTTTGAAAATAATTTTCTTATTGTTCAAATTTATGTTGATGATATTATTTTCGGATCTTGTAATAAATCACTATGTGAATTATTTGCTAAGGATATGAGTGATGAATTTGAGATGAGCCTAATGGGAGAACTAAATTTCTTTTTAGGACTTCAAATCAAGCAACTAAGTGATGGCATATTTCTAAATCAATCAAAATACATATTGGAATTGTTAAAACGATTTAATATGGATGGATCAAAAGAAATTAGCACTCCTATGAGCACCTCCACTAAATTAGATATGGATGAAAATGGAGAAAGTTTTGATCAAAAACTTATAGGGGCATGATAGGTAGCCTGCTTTATCTCACGCAACTGACTCGACATCATGTTCAAAGTGTAGGGCTATGCAAGATTCCAAGCTAATCCTAAGCTATCTCACTTGAAAGCTGTCAAGAGGATTCTTAGATATCTTAAAGGACCCCTAATCTTGGATTATGGTATCCAAAATTTGAAAATTTTAGTTTGAAAGCTTATGCAGATGCGGATTTTAGTGGATGTAAAATAGATAGAAAAAGCACATCCGGAACATGCCAATTTCTAGGACATGCACTTGTTTCTTGGACTTCCAAGAAACAAAATTCGGTTGCCAGACTATCTACAAGCAGGTTGAATATATAGCTGCTAGTGCATGTCGTGCACAAGTTATCCGGATGAAAAATACACTAGAGGACTATGGAATCTACTTAAAAATATTCCTATAAAGTGTGATAACACAAGTGCAATTTGTCTAACTAAAAATCCAATCCAACACTCTCGCACTAAGCACATTGATATCGTGCATCACTTTATACGTGATCATGTAAGTAGTAGAAATGTCACTCTTGATTTTGTTGATACAAATCATCAATTAGCTGACATTTTTACGTAAACCTTTAAATGAGGAACAATTTAATTTTATTAGAAGGAATTAGGCATGCTAAACTGTCCAAGTAAGTAAGTTTTTTTTTGATGATGTCTTTTCTTGAAATTATGTTTAAACTATGATTTATCGATTTGATTCGGATTTTCCCATGGATTTATTCCTTTGACTTCATCCCATCTCTCGAGATTTTTCTTAAAAAAAAAAAAAGGGAAAACATGAAATCTAATTTGTTTTTGTGCTATCTGCAGTAGCACTGCCTATTTCTGCAAATAAAGTGGAACCGCTGGGTAGTCACCCCAGGCGGTGGAACCACCTCTTTGGCTGGTAGTACCGCCTAACACTCTGCTATAAAGTGTGTTAGGGCCGGTGGAGAACCACCTCCCCTAATCTCAGTGAACCGCCTCTCCTCACTCTTCCAAACTCTTCCAAACTTCAAATTGGTTCATTTCTTCCCATCTAGAAGCCTAAGGAGGAGATTTTATCTTGATTCAAGCTTCCTACATCTCAAAGAACCAATCTAAGGTAAAAACAGAATTATTTCTCTTCCTTTCTTGTGAAGTTTCATTCCTTTCTTCAATTGATTTTTGATCATTCCTGAATAGAAATGGCTCCTAGAAGAACATCAAGAGACAAAGGAAAAAGGATGGAGGTAGATTCATTTGACCAATCCTTGTTTAAATCACAAGAAGCCTCCCTTAGATTTTCGAATTTGGTTCTAGACCCATTCATAAAGGAAAGTATGTTGATTTGAATCAATTAGGAAACTTAGAACCTATCATGTGGTTTGCAGACTTAGAGGCTTTACCTATTCAGTAAATTATTGAACCTATTTATCCACGCTTAGTTAAGTTGTTCTATGCTAATTTACCCGTGAATGATGATGGCTTGTCAACTTATCTTCTAGGTAATGAGATTCAAATATGTGATAATACTATATGCTCATTAATTGGAATTATTGAAAGAGAGCTAGGGTGTTATTTTTCGAGGAAAATGGGATATGGACACAGCTTGGTGCCACTCACTCTGAAGCTTTAGAAATTGTGTTTGCAAACCCAAATTTAGGAATAATTCCCAAGAGTTGTGAACATTTATTACCTTTAACTCTAAAATTTTGCATCACATTCTAATAAGCATTGTTATTCTAAGCGGCTTCATCATGATGAGATCAATTTCAATCGAATTAGGTACCTTATATTGGATCATGACTAGACAACATTTGTTTTGGTTACCTAATCAGCAAACACATGATAGAGGTCCTTTCTAAAGGATCAATGTTACCATATGGAGGTTTAATAACTAGACTATTGCATGCCCATAACATCGCATTCCACCGGATGAAGAAGCAATACAAGTCTAAAGATTTAATATTATTGACGTTAAACTACTTAGACGACTTAGATGTACTTTCGAGCATGGAATAGGGTTAGGCAACCTAGAGATGTGATATACCTCCCCAGTAGTAGACCATCCTAAAACACCAATCCTTAGGGGAAATGAATCTCCTCCTCCTAATCCTTTGTTGCAGCCTACATCGGTGACATTTTCTGCTCCATCTTCTACTGATCCGATCATGAGAGAGTTAAATGAAGTAAAACTACAGCAAATTGAAATTTTGAAGGAAATGCGGAAGATGAACTTAAAGATCGATCACATGTATAGGCATCTTGGCATTCCTCCTGAGGAGTAGCTTGCTGTGTTTTCTTTTTGAACGATGTAAACTTGTGTTGTATGTTGACATTTATGTTGTTTTCCTTACATCGTGACATCTTCTTGTTGACATCTATGTTGTCTTAACTTTATGTTGTGTTATCTTACATCTTTTCGGCCACTGTGGAATGGTTTTCGGTTTTCTGATTTCCTTTTCCACATTTGTGATGTTTTCCGACCCTCCTTATTGTTATGATTCCCTCGTTTCCTTTTGTTGATGACAAAGGGGGAGAAATGATATGTGTATTGCCATATGATATGCGTTGTCCAACATAAACTTAGTTGGGTTCTTGATATCATGTTTTTTGATTATGTATACTTCATTGATATCTTTGATATCTATTTTGAAATCTTGAAATTAAAATTAATTATGTTGAATTCAAAAATTGAATTCAAGTAATTTTTCTTTATGGCATATACATAGGGGAGTTAAGAATACTCCATCACTAATTGATTGTCATCATCAAAAAGGGGAGATTGTTAAATCTGATTTTGATGATGAAATCAATTGGTGAAATATTTGTACTAATCTCTTTGTTGAGATGAGTGTGCAGGAATAACTACGATGGAAAGAAAACATAACGTGATTTACCGAGGCCAAGTCCGTCGGGGTTCAAAAGTTCATCGGAGTCCGAGAGATTTTCGGAAGAGTTGCCGAACCATCCAAGATCAAATCGAGGGGACTTGTCAAGTTTTCGAAAGTCCATTTCAAAGATCGTCGAAGGTTCGCGGAACTTCCGGAAGATTCGGAAACCAGCCAAGACTAGTTGAGCTCAGGAGTATGCCGGGAGACCACCGTAACAACCGAGGGAAGCATCGGAGGCCCGCCGGAATCTCACCGTAGAACTCGCCGGAAGTCGACTTGAAGGGTGTCCGATCAAATCACGTTAAGTTATGTTCGTAATTTGCACATGAGTAAAGCAAGGATTTAAGAAATAAATCCTGCCCAAAATTCGTGAGGAGCCAACCGCCACTCTCGTGTCAAGTTGAGATCTAAACAGCCCCATTCGGCTCGTCTGAATGGGGGCAAGCGTGGAACCGCCCAAGCTCGGGCGGTGGAACCGCTTAAGCTCGGGCGGTGGAACCGCCACTGGGCGGTAGCACCGCCTGACACACACAAAGCGGTGGAATCGCTTATGCGAAGCTGTAGCACCGCCTGATACATCGACGGCGGTGGAACCACTGGTCGGGCGCAGGCACCGCCCGCCGCCATCGGATCGAGCGGTAGCACCGCCGCCTGGGCGGTGGCACGCTTCAGACGTCGGGCCAAAGATCGACACAAAAGCGGTGGCACCGCTTCGACAAAGGGGTGGCACCGCCGACAGCGATGGCACCGCCTTGACCACGAAACATGGGAACTCCAAATTCACTTGGAATTTGGAGCCCAATTTTGAATCCACTTTGGATCTATAAATACCCCCTTCTCAATTGAAAGGGCACCCTTTTGAGCAAGAAAAAGTTTGAGTCTTGAGCTTTTGAAGAGTTTTGAAAAGTGTTGTTTTTTTGCTAAGTGTTCACCTTCTTCTTCTTCTTGAGAGATCTTGTACAAGTGTGAACATCTTGTAAAGGGTTGTAAAAAGGGTGTTTGATCCTTCCTTCAAAGGACTTGCTAGTGGAAGAGCTTGAGCCTTATCGCAGCAAAGGCTTCAAGAGTGGATGTAGGTCATTTGACCGAACCACTATACATCATTGTGTCCTTAAATGTGTGAGTGTTTATATTTCTGAATCATTTCATTTCTTGGCTGCAAGTTCATAGTTAGTTCCTTTTCACAAGCAATTACTTTCAAGTTCTCTTTCGTCGAATCGAAATCTTCCTACGAACTTGTGTTTCTTTGCGAAATCGGTTTCAAGAATACGAGTTTAATCCGCTGCACTAATTCACCCCCCCTCTTAGTGCCTTTTGATCCTTTCAAGAATAAGGTGTATGATCTCAAATGCAGGGTTGACAAAGGACTTTTGGGCAGAGGCGATTAATATGGCCTGTTACGTTGTCAACCATGCTCCTTCTGCAGTACTTAATTTTAAAACTCCGGAGGAAGTTTGGTCTGGTACTCCTGTTGATTACTCTGATTTTAAAATTTTTGGATGTCCAACATACATGCATATAAATAAAGAAAAATTAGAGCCTCAAGCTAAAAAATGTATTTTCCTTGGGTATGCTTCTAGGGTGAAAGGATACAAATTATGGTCTCTTGATCTCAAATCCCCAAAATTTATAATCAGTAGATATGTTATTTTTGATGAATTATCTATGTTATCTTCCAAAGAGAAATCTACTAGTTGTACAAATGATAGTACGCAGAAATAGGTGGAGCTTAAGATTGGTAGTTCTGATTCTTTTCAGTCAAACTCTTCTACCTAGCGAATGCCAGTAAATAGTCCTGAGTCTACTGACAAAGATGATATAGAGGAAGAGTAATATTTCATAGCCAAGGATAGACCACGGAGAGATATTCGACCACCACAAAGATATGTAAATTTGGTTGCATATGCTTTACCTGTTGCAGAAGAAATAGGTGGAGTCAGTGAACCTACTACCTACTCAGATGCAGTTTCTTGTGATTCTGCCAAGTGGTTAATTGTGATGCTTACAAAGCCTCTTCCGGTTTACAAGTTCAAGCAGTGCTTGGACTTAGTTGGTATTCATTGTTGGTGATTGCCCGATGGGGCTTTTGTGAAGAAGGTAGAGCAAGTTCTACTAAATTATCAATGTTGAGACATGCCAAGGTGGAGATTTGTTGGTTTGGCAAGTCTCATAGTCCCACATCTGAATTTTCTATTCTGCTATCTTCTATCGATGCTATAAATAAGGGCTTAGACTTTGAAGTTAAAAACAATATAGACACTACAAGAAAAATCGCTTTGGATTTAATTTTTATTAAGTTCATATTAAGTCAAATATTTTGAACTTTTCTTGTTTAGTAGTTTCAAGTGTTTTATGACCTAGGAATATTTTTCCTAAGGCATTTGTAATTGTTCCTTCTATAATAAGAGTTTTGTTCCTTCTTTGTTCGTGGACGTAGGTCAATTGATCGAACCACGTAAATTCGATGTCCTTATTCTTTTTATTCTTTTCTGTTTTATTGTCTTTGTTCGGTTGTCAAAATTATTCTTTGGTAAATTTCCTGGGATTAACTCTAACACTATTGATCCTCACTCCAATAGCTTCTTGCGTGGATCATCTTTATGCACAATTACCCCAATGACGCACAACCAAGTTTTCTTCTCCTGTGGCTTTTGCTATGGCCACTTTGGATTCCTCCTCAGTCTTCACCTACAAAAGTTCACAGGATTTGCTCTGTCACATGAGTTCCATACATGACAGTAGGGTTAAAATCAGCAATTGTTGTCACATACTCACGTTGCTATTACAACACTTGCCTTCCCCACTGTTAATGGCACCAACAACTCCAGTATAGTTCTGGTTCTTAATCACATTGGAAGGCCCATCATGGATCTCTACTGTAATGGTGTATCCACCATTATTAATGATGAAGACAATGCTCCGCTGCCCTGCTGGATCATAGTCAATACATCTTGAGCTGTCACCTAAAGAATGATGGGAAGTAGAAGTAATGCTGAGTACTGAATACACAGAAACTATATTTTCCTCCTCTCTTTTTTTTTCTCCTTCCTTTAAGAAGTGAGGAACCCAAATGTAAGTACCACCAGCCCTCTATATATTGCTGGGTCAGAAAGAAGGCATTTCTCACTTTATTCATAAAAAAGCATAATCTGAATGCCAAAGCTGATCTAATCACTAATTTTCACTTAAGAACATCTTTGTTAGATAAACATGCACGTAGTCACTCTCTCGTTTCCCTGGAAACTTCCTGCACCTAGTCGAGCAAGAGCGGGCCTTTCCTTGACAGCCTCAGAATATTTAAGAGCGGCTCCTACTGACCATCCAATAGATCCAGACTGCATTTGGAACCCATACCTGTTTCAGTTGCATTATTGAGTTGAGCCGAACACCATCATAATAAGGAAGTCAGAACATTAGAAACAATCTGATCATAAAACTCACTCACCCACACTTCTCTGGCAAACAAAGTCTTTGGCATTTGAACCATGAATCACCGGGCTCTGTAATAACATTGGTCTCTCCGCTCAGCACATCCTGCTTAATGACATCAGTTGTACAAGAAACAAGTAGTACAATACTGAACCTAACAAGAATTATGCATTTGTTGTGAACAAAGATGCTCTTTGATATTTTTAAGATGGGAGAAGGTTGGTATTGGAAATGGTGATAAAAAAAATGCAACAATTATGTACTTTTTGTCAAAATTAGCTATACACAACAAAGCATTGATTGTCACTGAAGTAGTCAACCTCTCAAAAAAGTGGAGGAAGAAGAAGAACAAAATAAATGGTGTTTTGCAACCAAGGACTGATGTCATACTATATAAGTTGGTAACGGTTGGTGCTCTTTTTTTTTAATGATACCAAATGATATAGGAGGGTATATTACCTGAAATGGAATTAGTATTTGACTGAAAAATAAAATTTAGATTTCAATGGAAAAACAAATAAATGAAACATGATTTGATAGCAAGAATGATAATGGCAAACTTGCCTAAATGTGGTTAAAAAGGATATTGACCCATAAAGGCTCATTATTCTCCCATTTGAGAGGTATGCTTGAATGGCCGTAGATACACCTGTAATTAACCGAAGCAGTTGTATTCTTTCTGAACTTCTTGTTGGGCTGACAGCCCAAATTCAGCCCATATGGGTTTTATCAGCCCATAGCCCATCTCTTTCCTCTTAAACCTTAACTTAACCTAAACCCTAATTATAAATAGGGGCTAATTATGGCTACGAAATTAAGAAATCAATATCGCAGCAAAGGGCAAAAACTTTGCAGCAGCAAAGAGGATTCAAAGAGAGGAGAAAAGGGCAGAAAAACAAAAGAAAAAGAAAGAAAAGAAGACAAGGAAAATGCAGAAATTGTTCTCATTCATCCAAACAGTTTTCATCTCAGGTTAGATCAGATCTACAGTGAATTTTTACTGTGATTGCTTGGGGAGGTTTTGGATATTGTGCACAGTGACGTGATCCTTGTATCCCAGTTATTCTCTTGTGATTGTTGCTTGGGTTTTGGGCAAGAGATTCGAGAATTATACATTCATTATTTCTATAGTGGATTTTCTCTGATTTGCACCGTGGTTTTCCCTTCACGTTGAAGGGGTTTTCCACGTAAATCTTGGTGTTCTATTTGATTGTGATTTCCGTTTAATTCCGCTGTGTGTTACAGCCTGCTAGTATTTGTTCATATACAAAAGTTCTTCTTTGTTTGTTGCCTCTTTTTATCCCATCAACTGGTATTAGAGCAAGGTTTGGTGATTTAATTTTTGTGTTTGAACATAGAGGCTGGTAGTGTTTCTCGCATGATTAGTTTGAACGGAAACAATTGGACGATATGGAAACCAAGAATGGAAGATCTTTTGTATTGCAAAGATTTGTATGGACCTTTGCAAGGGGATAGTGAAAAACCCATAACTGTGACAGATGATGAGTGGAAGAGATTAGATCAAAAAACGATTGGGTTTATTCGACAGTGGCTCGATGATAGTGTCTTTCGCCATGTTTCTACTGAAAGTTCTGCATATTCTCTTTGGAAAAAGTTGGAAGGTCTCTATGAAAGAAAAACAACTAACAACAAAGCTTTTTTTATTAGAAAACTTGTGAACCTGAAATATAAAGACGATGCTTCTATTGCTGAGTATTTGAATGAAATACAGAGTATTACTAACCAGTTATCTTCTATGAAAATGTCTCTTGATGATGAGTTGCAAGCATTGTTATTTCTCAGTTCATTGCTAGAAAGTTGGGAGACACTTGGTGGTTTCTAGGAATTTTGCTTGAGATGGTATTGTTACCATGAGTCAAGTAACAAGCGGTTTGTTGAATGAGGAGTTGAGAAGAAAGAACTCAGAAGATCTCAGATTGATTCACGAGACACTTATCTCAGAGAGAGGAAGGTCAAGGTCTAAAGATAGAAGCAGTTCACGCATAGGTAGAAGCAAGTCAAGATCAAGGAAAGATATTGTTTGCTATAACTGTGGTGAGAAAGGACATTATAAGAATCAATATAAACAACCTAAGAAGAGCAAAAAAAAGGGAAAAGAAGTGGAGTCTACAGAGTCAAAAGAGAATACCACAGCTATAGTGCAGGTTGGTGATTATTTGATTTTGTCCCCTTCTGATGATATTTTTTCTTGTGTGTGTCAAGATCTCGAGTGGATAATTGACATAGGAGCTTCTTATCATGCTACACCACGGAGGGAGTTCTTTACTACCTACAGGTCTGGAAATTTTGGTGTTGTCAAGATAAGCAACCGTGGCACAGCAAACATCATTGGCATGGGAGACATCCACATAAAGACCAACCTTAAATGCAGGTTGATGCTTAAGGATATGAGGCATGTGGTTGACTTGAGGCTGAATCTAATTTCAGTTGAAAGACTAGATGATGAAGACTATGATAGTAGGTTTTACAAAGGGCAATAGAAACTCAATAAGGGTTCTCTTGTTATAGCTAGTGGAAAGAAATATCATACTTTGTACAGGTTGCAGGCCAAAGCTTGTGGTGAACAATTGAATGCTATAGAGAAAGACTTCAGCATGGAGTTATGGCATAGGCGATTGGGACATATGAGCAAGAAGGACTGCAAGCTCTTTCCAAGAGAGAGGTATTGCGACCTCGAGGTACACGCCCGAACCCTTGTATTGATTGTTTGGTGGTAAACAACATAGAGTTTCATTTGCTAGTCCTGCTTTGTCTAGAAAAATGCATGCCTTGAACCATGTTTATACAGATGTATGTGGTCCTTTGAGGACAAAAACTCCTAGTGGTTCTACTAATGTTCCTGGCATCAGTGGTGCACTTTATTTTGTTACTTTTATAGATGACTTTTCCAGGAAAATTTGGGCTTATGCTTTGAAGACCAAAGATCAGGTTATTGGTGTCTTCAAAGAGTTTCATGCCAAAGTTGAAAGGGAGACAGAAAGACAATTGAAATGCATAAGATCAGATAATGGTGGTGAGTATACAGAATTGTTTGATGATTATTGCAGGTCACATGGCATTCAACATAAGATGACAGTTCCTGGTACACCTCAGCATAATGCAATTAACGAGAGGATGAACCGCACCATCATGGAAAAGATCAGATGTATGCTTTCACAGGCAAAGCTACCCAAAAGGTTTCGGGATGAGGCTTTGAGGACTGCAGTTGATGTGATCAACTTATCTCCTGTCATGACACCCTAGATGCTGATGTTGCAGAGCATGTATGGTCAGGGAAAGATGTTTCCTATAGACATTTGAGAGTGTTTGGTTATCGTGCATTTGCACATGTTCCAGACAATGAAAGGTCCAAGCTAGATGGTAAGACAAAAGAATGTATTTTTCTTAGCTATTCACATGATCAATTTGGTTACAGGCTTTGGGATCTAGAAAAGCAGAAAGTGTTTAGAAGCAGTGATGTGGTCTTCTTTAATGATCAAACCCTTGAGGATTTGAAGAAGGAGGCACCAGCCAAGACTTCTACAAAAGGATTAGCAGAATGTGGCCCAGTTATTCCTCCAAAGATATCAGGGTGATGGGGAGATGTGCGGGAAGATGGTGTAGAGCCGATATTAATCTACCCGCAAGACATGTTGAGCAAGAAGAAGTTGAGGAGCAGCTTCCCCAGAACCTCAATTGAGAAGATCTTCTAGACAACGTCGACCTTCCGTAAGATACTCTACAGATGAGTATGTAATGCCATCGATGCAGTGAACTAGAGAGTTACCAGAAGCAAAAAGTTAGTAGAAAAAATGTGGTGGTTGCTATGCAGAAGAGATGGATGCTCTATAGAAGAATCATACAAATGATTTAGTACAACTACCATAGGGAATGAAGGCCTCAAGATCAAGTGGGTTTTTAGTTGAAGACTCAAGAATATTGTTCTCAACCAAAGTACAAAACCTGATTGGTTGTAAAAGGCTTTGGTCAAAAGAAAGGTATTTTGACTTTGAAGAGATTTTTTCTCCTGTTGTTAAAATGTCTTCTATTCGTGTTGCTCTAGGTATTGCTGCTAGCCAGGACTTGGAGGTGGAGCAGTTAGATGTGAAGACAGCTTTCCTTCATGGTGATTTGGAGGAGGAAATTTATATGGAGCAACCAGAAGGTTTCAAAGTCAAAGGTAAAGAAAATTTTGTCTGCAAGTTGAGGAAGAGTTTATATGGATTGAAGCAAGCTCCAAGATAGTGGTATAGAAAGTTTGATTCATTTATGACTGAAAATGGATACAAAAGAACGGCTTCAAATCATTGTGTGTACATCAAATGGTTTGGTGAGGATTTTATTATTCTCTTACTTTATGTTGATGATATGCTTATCCTTAGGAAAGATATGTATACAATTGACAGGTTGAAGAAGAAACTGAGTGAGTCCTTTGCAATAAAGGATATAGGGCCAGCAAAGCAAATACTAGGCATGCAGATTTCTCGTGATAGAAAAAACAAGAAGATTTGGTTGTCACAGGAGAAGTATATCGAGAAGGTATTAGAAAGGTTCAGTATGAGTAATGCAAAACCAGTTGGTTCTCCTCTTTCAGGTCACTTCAAGTTGTGCTCAGAACAGAGTCCGTCAAGTGATGAAGAGAATGAGAAAATGCAAAAGGTTCCTTATGCTTCAGCAGTTGGAAGTTTAATGTATGCAATGGTATGTACGAGACTAGACATCGCATATGCAGTGGGTGTTACTAGCAGATTTCTTGCAAATCCAAGCAAAGAGCACTGGGCAAAGAATGAAGTGGATCTTAAGATATCTCAAAGGAAGCTCTAAGGTTTGTTTAAGCTTTGGAGGTGGACCATTTGTGCTAACGGGTTACACAGATGCAAATATGGCTAGAGATATTGATACAAGAAAATCCACATCAGGTTTTGTACTTACTTTTTTGCAAGGGGAGCTGTGTCATGACAATCCAGATTGCAAAGGTGTATTGCTCTCTCCACCACAAAGGCGAATATATTCGCTATAGAGGTTTGCAAAGAAATATTATGGATGAAAGAATTCTTATAAGAATTGGGGTTGAAACAGGAAAACTATGTGGTGTATTATGACAGCCAAAGTGCCATCCATTTATGTAAGAATCCAACTTTGCATTCAAAGTCAAAGCATATAGATGTCGATATCACTGGATTCGAAATGTACTTGAAGAGAAGCAAAGCTAACTTGAGTAAAATTCATATAGATGATAATGGAGCGTATATGTTAACAAAGACTTTACCAAAAGAGAGGTAGGAGATGTGTCGGATGGGTTGGTCGGCATGGATTTACATTGAGGAGCAAAAGGGACAAACCTCCCTTATGGGTCGAAGGGGAGGTTGTTGGTGTGACACTTCAAATTCAAATTTATGGGCTTTATCAACCCATAGCTCATCTCTTTCCTCTTAAATCCTAACTTAACCTAAACCCTAATTATAAATAGGGGCTAATGGTGGCTACGAAATTAAGAAATCAATATCGCAAAGAAAGGGCGTAAACTTCAGAAAGCAATAAAGAGGATTTAAAGAGAGAAGAAAAGGGCAGAAAAACAAGAGAAAGAAAGGGAAGAAGACAAGAAAAACGCAGAAATTGTTCTCATTCATCCAAACAGTTCTCATCTCAGGCTAGATCAGATCTACAGTGAATTTTTACTGTGATTTCTTGGGGAGGTTTTGAATATTGTGCACAGTGACGTGATCCTTGTATCCCAGTTATTCTCTTATGATTGTTGCTTGGGTTTTGGGCAAGAGATTCGAGAATTGTACATTCATTATTTCTATAGTGGATTTTCTCTGATTTGCCCCATGGTTTTTACCCTTCACGTTGAAGGGGTTTTCCACGTAAATCTTGGTGTTCTATTTGATTGTGATTTCCGTTTAATTCCGCTGTGTGTTACGACTTGTTAGTATTTGTTCATATACAAAAGTTCTTCCTTATTTGTTGTCTCTTTTTATCCCATCACTTCTGAGATGCAGTTAAAAAGTCCACCATGAAAGGGAAAGACCATTACCAATAGTAACTCGGTCAGGCTGTCCGATCACTGCTTCTCAACATGCAATAGCCCACACAGCTATAGTCATTAAAAATTGGCCTAACAAACACATGCATCAGCTGATTCCACAATCTCACCACAGAAGTTGGTACTTATGGTACAACTATTAAGCACCAATGAAGTGAGGATGGTGATCTGGTACCATACCTTTAGCTGATGCAATAATGGCTATTAGATACTCACATGCATCTGCTAGCTCCATGAAGGCCTGCTGGGCTTTAGCTACCCTCAGTTTCAGTCCTGCAACTAACAATGGCTTTACAGCCTTCGTATGATAATTACATAAAAATTAGAAGTAAAATAAAGGTCTCAAGAAGATTGCCTATAGCAATCATATTCAGATCATAACTATTAGCAGCTCAGCCTCAGCCCTCAGTGGTATTAAGTCCACAAGAATGCACATATGATTGTACCTAAAGATGTAGATGTTTGGGTCTACAAGGACTCACGACATCAGTCTTTGTCATAGAGCATATTCAGTGGTCTCTTACTGGGCATATCAGTTAACAATACTAGGAACTGTATTGCCTACCTAAAATTGCTGCAAAACTGAAGGAATGATACATAAATTGAAGTCTACCACAATCACATACAGTTTACGCTGCTATGATTCTGTAACCAAAAATTGATAGCATCAAAGAACTAACTAATGAGTTAGCTTTCGTGCTTAGCAAATTAAAAAATGATGATAACAACATGCATAAAAGATAAACTTCCCATCCATTCCAAGTTTCCCATATCCTGAAAGTGGAAAGCTGACAGAATTCACAATATGCAAGCAAGAAAAGATCTATAAGGTAGATATATTATGCAGAACCAAATGGTAATCATTATTTCCTATTCACACACATACATACCCACAAAAGGAACAAGGTCTTCTTTGCTTCAGAGTCTTTGCTTCAGTATGAGGTAAAGTGTCTAACTTGAGCATACTCTATCAGTATGCTATAAATAATTGACAGTATATATATTTTCTATTACTCAGATTTTTCATATTAGTTAAAACCATTAGCCATTGTACTTAATCAGATTCCTCTGACATTTTCATGGAAAGATTGTCAATAGATATTGATATTGTAATTGACTCTCGAATTCAGGTTAAATCTGTTACTGAGTATGAGTGATTCTACTGATGACTAACTAGACCACCGTTAGATATCGATGAAACACCCATGCAGAGTGAGCACACAAACATGTGCACATATTGCCTGGAGCTAAAGAAACTATCAACCATCTAACTTTACAATTCAGCTCCACAGGAAAGACTGAGATTTGTAGCACTTTTCAAGGTAGACTATTGCATTAAGTATTAACTATGTTTGCTTGTAGAATACAAATGACTTTGACCTGGAGATGAATGCAAGAATATTAATACTGATAGAAGATGACAGGCAAATGGTCAGAGAACAGGAAAGCGCATACTTCTGTAGTTTAGGAGGAGAACAGTAAGCAAAGGCGACAGAGACGCTCAACAGTCAAAAAGATAAACATAAAGTTAAATGCGGCTTGCAATCACAAGCATTGAGATTGAATAGAACTTTAGGTAAAGGAACAAGATCTGATCAAACACTTACAATTGAAATGAAACGATCGGTTGATTCCACATTCTTTAGTAATCATCAGTGTCCAATCATAGAAATCGAACAAAATAGTAACTAAAATGATTCTGGCTTATTATCCTTTGTACGAAGACATCAAATTAGCATTTAGCAGAATGTACAAGGTTACCTATTTGGGCGCGAGGAAGTCTGGAATGTGCTCGATCACGAAGGTAGGTGTGAATCCCCGACAAGCTGCGGCTGATGCTGACGATTGACGTACACGGGCAAGCTCTGCTTCCAGTCCGACGAGATCGCCGTGTGGATCATCGTCCACTCCAAATTATATACCACCTCCTACAAATTACAAGCCGATATATAAACAATCCGACCAAATCCACGCTCTTGCTCTTTGAAATCGGAAACCAACTCGGTGATCTCGGAGAAGCCGATGGTATGGAGGAGGATGCGGCTGGTGCCATAGTCGTCGGAGTTGTGCCCTCCCACGACGCAGATGACGGGTGAGGTTGTCGTCCCAGGAGCCGGCCACGCCAACGGTGAAGGTGAGATGCGCGGGAGTATCCGTCCGCAGCGAAACCGGCGCTGAGCTCGATGCAGTAGACCACCAGGTTGAGCTCCGGCTCCGCGGTGAGGTGGTCAAGCAGGGCCAGATTGACGTCGGCGGGGACAGCAGACACATCAGTACTCCGGCTTGCACCAGCCAACGGACCAGGGGCCGGCAAGCGTCCCGGGGCTCCGCCGCCGGTAGCCCGTGCGCTCTCCATCGGCTACTAGTGGTAGTCGTAGCAAAGGCCGTCGAGAAGCGGGGAAGCAAAAGAGCGAGGGTGCAATTATTTATGCTTATCTATTAAGGGACCGTTCGAAGGGCACCCGCATTAACGCTGATATTAATAAATGACGAGAAATATTACCCGAATTTATAAAAAATGGGTGGCGAATATATTTTTTCTTAAGGATGATATTTGTTAAAATAAAAAATATGCCTCAGATTTAAGATTTTTTTTTTGGGACGGAACAAATTTCTTTGTAGTATGCAAATGTCATCTTTAACCATCATTAATGTTATTTTTTTTATACTTATTATAACATGGGATCGACTGGTTGATATCGTCAAAAGCCATGTTAGTCACACATGACTAATAGACGATGATCATGAGGCACTTAATGATCAATCAATCATCCGAATTTTGTGATTGGAGTGGTTATTTAATACGAGCATTGAGTATGACGAATATCATGTCATAACTTAGATTAAAATGTAATGCATCCCTCTCCAACCATATGATTCTGGATATAATCATTTTTTGGGTTATCAATAAAAGGGTCCTTAAGTACACTCTTGAGGATTTTATCTTTAGCATTGATCGACTAGTTTAAATTCCAAAACTAATTTGATCGTCAAAGAGACATTTATTGAGAATTCACGTGACTTAGTTTATATAAGTTTGATAAATTATGAATCGTGACTTGACTGAAACTGACTTAGAATTGATATTAGTAGAATCTAAATCATCATCTCAGCTCGGAAAATTCAAATCTGCACTAATAGATTGGATCATGTCTTAGAAATTTTTTTTAGGACTTTTCAAGCTAAACCATGAAGTTTTGAATAGACTAAACGAGTGGAACGGATAGAACAAGCCAAATTAATCAAATGAGCCGAATGAATTGGGTGGATAGGGAGGTCTGAGTTCGACCGTGACAAATGCCCTCTTGCCAAACCTGCCAATATCAATCCTCCTAGGATAGGTTTAGCTTGGGCCTTTGATCGAACCTGCTCGTCTCACTTGTCAATTACTCAATCCTCTTTGTCAACTATTTTAAGATTCAATGAGCAACTCATCACCACTTGCCCAACCTCCAATATCATTAACTCAAATCGTAACTATACTCATAGAAACCTTTCATAACCTAACTCAATAAGTTCATTAATCGGGGTATTCCAAACTATGGCTACAATAAATGGCACATGGATTACACCTAGCTTCACTCATTCCTCATTTCTCAATTTCAATTCATCACCAGCTCTAGTCCCTAGCTTAGTGGTAGAGTTGCACCCTCCGATTGTTGATCAACCCCAAGTGAATAACTCTCCTCAAAACCTCTCTCGTGGGTCACTCAACAATCCATTTCAAGAGCAAGAGGGACCAAAAGAGCCATGGATTGAGTTCCCTCCATATGTACGAGTTTACCTTTTTAAGATAAATCAATAGCTAGAGAACATCAAGAAGGAAATCATGCAAGGAAGCAACCTAAAGTCGATCCGTATCTAAAGTCTCCCTTTATCAAAAGTATTATAGAGCAACCAATGCCATAGGGATTTCAAATGAGAAGCTATACGAAGGAAGTTCTGACCCTACCGAATGTATAGTTGCATTAGCCTTTCAAATGATATTGTTTGAGACAGTAAATTTTGTCGTGTGTCATACTTTTTTTTAACGATTCTTAGAGAGGCAACGAGGAAATCGTTCTCTAAGCTACTTCGGAGCCAATCTCCTCCTTCAAGATAACTGGTTAAGGAGTTTGAGCTCAACTTTATTAGTTATAAATTGACAAAAATATATATAACCTCCCTCTTAGCCATATCACCAATGAATAAGGAAACCCTTACAAACTATACTAAGAGGTTCAATGATAAAGGCTAGCAACTAACCTAAGCTAATCCATCCTAATCAATTCTTACATTGATAGCCATATCACCAAGTTCTTTTACTTAAAAATGCTTACACAACCTCGAGCCACATTTCTTGAGTAGCTACAAGAAGCCACTCGAAATATTGTGACCATCCATGATAGTCCAAAAGAGAAACTTGAAACCTAATAAGATGACAAAAGAGGAAAGGGGATCGAGATAAAAGCATAATATAATTTTGTACTCAAGATTGAATAAAAACTAGTTTTTATTAATAAAAAAATTATATATTATGATTGGGGGTTTGTATATTAAAATAAATGCCTAGATAGAAAAAAGAAAATAATAAAATACAAAAGCTATCAATCATAATATTTAATTGACTTCAACCACTTCATCATCATTTGCTTCGGGGAGAGGGGTAGATTGATAGGAAGTGGTTGAATGAGTCATGGTCCAAGTGTCATGATAGCTCCAACAACCTTGGGCTCAAGCACCTCAGGTATGAACATCTAGTCAATGGTTGCGATCTACTTGGTGTGCTAGTTATAGGTGCCCTACAAGTCAATCACGTAAGTGATGACACTTCTAACATGCTGCATCAATCTCTTTACTTATGATTATTGATA
Organism: Musa beccarii; assembly: GCA_024322285.1. NCBI lineage: Eukaryota > Viridiplantae > Streptophyta > Magnoliopsida > Zingiberales > Musaceae > Musa > Musa beccarii. The sequence goes on from CM044397.1 coordinate 58,887,699, forward strand.
TTTTCTTATATTATTTGGATGTATATTATGATGTCTTGGATCGGGGCAATGGGAATCGAATCATGATGAGATCACGATAATGAGACCGATTCACCTTTAAACATAGACCCTAAATAGTCCCGATAATAAGTTACTCGAGAGGGACATCGAGATAACCGAACAGACTGGTGTGTTGTATACCCGTCCATATAATGGAGGTAGCTGGTCTCATAGCTATTTGTGTGAGGATACTAAGGATATAGTGCAGGTGCTCATTAGAGAATGAGTTCACTAATTGATCCGCTTACGGATTACTGGATGGTTATTGATACCTCACATCAGATAGCAATTCTGTAGTCCCAGTAGTGTATCTAGTCCTTAAACTTGAGACACCAAAGATACCTTGTATGAATACTCTATTCTTTGACATCGAACTTACAGGTTTGGAAAGTTTCAGATCTGGTATAGTTGATTCTCGAGAATATTAGTCAACCTTACGAAGATAATTGAGTGCCAATAGAGGATTATCTGCTCTTAGTATCATGAGAGGAATATCTCATATATTCTTGCTCAAGCAAATCCTTAGCCAGGGCCATTCGGATTGAGAGAGAAAGAGTTCTCTGGGAGAATCCGATTAAAGCAAGATTCGAGTGAAAACCGTATGTGCCTGACAATACCATATCCGATATATGATCTCTAGGATATTAGATGGATGAGAGACTATATATATATAGTAACTGAGGATAGATAGGTCTAAAGGATTATATTCCCCTGCATCGTTTGGGAATTGTAGTATAGTAACCTAGTTCGTCCGTAGTCGATGAGTCAAGTGAATTATTATGGAGATAATAATTCACTGAGTCAAAAGGAGTTCTGACATGTAAGACTCACGGCTAGCTCGATATTGGACCTAGAGGGTTACACACATATGGTAGGTGTTGTGACGAGTAGAGGTTTGGAGATGAAATATCCACCGAAGCCCCAATCTTATTGGATATCCAATAAGCCCATGTATTATTGGATCCCATGGATGAGATCCAATAAGAGCTAGATTATTGGGTAGAGACTCATTAATCTATGAGGCTTGGGTAATTGGATGGAGATCCAATACCTAATAGGGTATGATCCATTAGGGTTTATAGGGGGCCTCTATAAATAGGAGAAAACCAAATGTCCATAGACTAGGGTCTTCTTAGTAGTCACCTCCTATTTTCCTCTCTCTAGAGAGGAGCAACTTCGTAGCCCTACCGTGTGGATCACTGCTAGAGAGGAGGACGCTTGACCTCCTTCATCCTCCCTATGTTTCTACAGGAATTCAGAGATATACGATCTCCCTATGTACTATCTTTTTACATACACAGTTTTCTAATTTGTGAATTTGTTTTTACACACCAATCTTCGCACGATGACGAAACTGTTTTATGAAAATCTAGGATTTTTGTTTTATGTTCTTCAATTATGTATGTGATGTCGCCCCTGGACTTCCCAACATAGTGAGCTCCCCCTTCTCCATTTCGTTGGACTCAACTTCAACTTCTTTTGCAGGAGGGGTGAACTGCTTGCGATCATTGGTTTTGTTAGATCTGATGAGAATGACCTCTCTGATTGTCTAGCATTTGTTTCTAAGGGCCTCCATTAGTGTGAGGTTAGAGTGGGGATAATGAAGGAGAGTTGGGTCAAACTTTTCTCAAACCCCTTTCGACACCTTGTATGTGGCCACTCACCCGACATCATATTCGAGGCATTGAGTCTCTTCGACTTAGAGTTGCTTAGGAAGCCCCTCAATCACCTTCTACAACTAAGCATTCTTAACGTGGAGGGCGATAATCTCTATGTCTAGCTTTGATAGTAGCTTGTTGAAGCGATGTCAGTTAGCCCTCACCTTAACTATCAACTGCTTTGTGACATCAAGTTGACTCATTAGCTTCGTCTACTTGCATTGCTTCACCATTGACTCCCTCTCCAAGTCTTTTTGGACTTGGAATTGTATTAGCTCATTAGAGGGAATCCCTCTTGATAGTTTTCCATACCAAGTCATCCTGCTCCTATAGTGCTCGGGGTAGCCACCCTCAGTAGAGTAGCCCCCTTTATTGGAGGGGGAAGTTTCTTGAATTAATGTTGAAGGTAAAGATGGTATTGAAGAGCAACCCAACTTACTATCAGAGGATGGAGAGGATCTAGATGAGGAAGACATTCGGACCTTACTATGGGTGATAATGTGCAAAAGGGCTAAAAACTATAAAATTTCTGATAGTCCAAAGGTCTGAGTGCTCTGAGAAGAACTAAAAATGTGAGAGGAGCAAATGATGTTGAGAGCTTTTATATGCCAAAGCGACCCTTTGTTTAATCACCTCGTCGCTTATCACTATGATTGACAGGCTTCATGGTGATGTGTTATTGGACAAGACTAAGTGTGGCAATCCTTACAATCTTTTGAATCCCTGATTACATACATAACCCACATGTAGATGCACCAACAAGTGCCATGTCAAGCGATTCGATGGTGCTTGCTTTGACTAGATTCAATAGGTGATCGAATTAATATGGCCATCAAGGATTAAGGCGAGGATGGCACACATGAGTACACGTGCCCAAGCCCCATTGTAGACCTGAATGAGTCAAATGACTACATCTATTTTAGCTAAATGCATAGGCCGAACAACTAAACATGCAGTCCAATGGCCAAACATCTATTTCAACCAAATGTATAGGTCAAATGATTGATCATATAGCTAAAGGGCTAAAAGTGCATTTTGACGATACATAAAGGACTAAACGTATTTTGATAATACATAGCCCAAGGGTCAAATGTGTATTTTGACAATGCATGACCCATAGGCCAAATATATATTTTAACAATGCACAACCTAAGGGCCAAACATACATTTCAATGATGTATAATCGAAGGGTCAAATGTGTATTTCGATGATGAATAACCTATGGGCCAAATGTGTATTTCAATGATACAGTGCCAAAGTGCCGGACAATGCATCTCGACAGAACACAACCAAATAGCTGAGCAATAAACCTCCTTACCAAAGTTAACAACACTGAATATGATGCTTCTCTTCTCGATAGCTCTACAACCTAATGACGTAGAAACAGGGAGACTAGTAATAGGTAAAAGGTGATATGGCAAACATATAATCATTATGTGGCAACATATGGCCAACGGATTAACCGTCGAAGGCTACATTGGTCATACATAACCAACACAAAATGATCAAATTAGGAGACATATAATCATTATGGGATGATATGTAACCATCCGAACCTCATGTTTGGCACAACTAGTCAATGCAAGCGTTGGGTGTGCAGAACATCATGCCATGACTAAGCCCAAAATATTGCACATCCTCCACTAATTGTCGATGATTCTAGATATAATTGTCTTTGGGATCACCTATAAAAGAGGCTCCTAGGTATACTCTTAGGAATTTCATTTTTAGCATTGTTCGACAAGTTTGATCAGCCCAAACTTCAAAACTAACTTGATCATTGAAGGGATATTTGTTAGGAATATCTTAGACTTAATTTTTATAGATTTGATACACTATGAACAGAGATTGATTTTGAACGGACCTCGGTTGGATCTGAGTTATTATTTCACTTCAGAGAATTAGCACTAACAGATAATAATATTTATTTTTCTTTGTTTACCCTTAAATTTTATTATATGTATATATATAATCCTTCTAATTTTATTAATATTAATATCATAAATATATAAAAGATTTATTTATATTAATATCACCCTAACACAACCAAAACTTTCCTAATGTTTTCGCATATAATAAAAAAAAATGAAGCACGAGTGGTTGTTTTAGCATAGCATCTTTTCACAAATGAAATATTCACTTAAGATACGAGTATAAAGTGTCTCTCGCAACCTAAGCAAATAAAATATTTACTTATATTTTAGACATTCGTCTAAGTTAGAAGTGTTCGAAGCACGTTATACGATTGTCTTAGCTAAAACATCTATCTCGTATAATACATCCACCCAGGACATGAGTACGAAATATCTAATATGTCAATCTAACAAGACATTTTCTTATTTTAACATTCATATTAAAAAAAAAAAGGTCTAAGCTATTTGATGTGCGATCATCTCGCCAAAAATGTCTTATAACATCTAAATGCATGATATAAGCATTTAAGGATGTTTAATGTTCTACAACATTTTTCTATGCTCAATGTATCGATATTGATGAAGATATTCATACCATAATTGATATAAATAATTTAATTATTTTCTATGCAATAATAACTGTTAATTTCATGATAAGACTAAAAATCTTTCTCGTACTATAATATATATATATATATATATATATTTTTTGGGACCTGATTTTATCTCAAAAACTACGATGAAATAACAGATATATGGAGGACTAATTTACATATTTGTCGAATACAATCTCCCATCAGTTGAGATGGGATTTATGCCGGTCGAAAAAGAAGCGAAAGGATTGCCATGGGCGGCCCGGCCGACGAAGTTCCTCCTGGGTGGGAGCCCAGGGAAGGCGATCCCACCAGCGGCCCGGCCGAAGAAGCTCCTCCTGGGTGGGAGACAAGGAAAGGGGATCAGATGAGCGGCCCGGCCGAAGAAGAAGTTCCTCCAGGGTGGGAGAGGAGGGTAGGGGATCCGACGACCAGCTCCGCCGAAGAAGCTCCTCCTGGATGGGAGACAAAGGAGAGGAATCCGACGAGCAGCCCGGCCGAAGACGTTCCTCCTGGATGGGAGAGGAGGAAAAGGCATCCGACGAGCAGCCCGGCCGAAGAAGCTCCTCCTGCGTGGGAGGCGAGGGAGAGGGATCCGACGAGCAGTCCGGCCGAAGAAGTTCCTCCGGGATGGGAGACAAGGGAAAGGGATCAGAGTAGCGGCCTGGCCGAAGATGTTCCTCCTGGGTGGGAGACGAGGAAAAGGGATCCGACAAGCAGCCCGGCCGAAGATGTACCTCCTGGTTGGGAGAGGAGGGAAGGGGACCCGACGAACAGCCCAGCCGAAGAAGATGTTCCTCCTGGTTGGGAGAGGAGGGAAGGGGATTTGACGAGCGGCCCGGCCCGCGAAGATGTTCCTCCTGGCTGGGAGAGGAGGGAAGGGGATTCAACGAGCAGCCCGGCCGACGAAGATGTTCCTCCTGGTTGGGAGAGGAGGGAAGGGGCAATGACGAGTGGCCCGGCCGAAGAAGCTCCTCAAGGGTGGGAGAGAAGGGGAAGGGACCTGACGAACGGCCCGGATGAAGAAGTTCCTCCCACGTGGGAACCTTCAGCTCCGCTGCAATCACAACCTCCTGCACTCCTTTCACCAGCTCAAACTACAGGTTGGGTTTTCCCTTCTGCTCCAAACAAACCGAATAATGTCCTAAATTTATATGACTCAAACTTCAATTTTTTTTTTTTTAATGCTTTTGGGATTCGAGTAACACAAATTAGCATCATCTCTTTGAGCGGAGGAGGTGAGTCTGTTAATGATCTGCAGGCACTGGCTTTCATAATTGTAACATCAGAGCAACATCATAGGGAAAATAAAAACTAATATTTTTATCTCTTTTTTCTCGTCTCCTTGCCCTAAATTCTATTAGTTCCTTTTTGTTGGTCTACAACAAAAAATTATCATGATAGAAAGGTTGGATGAGTTACAAGGGTATGAACTCTATGCATAGATAAACTATGCTAAGGTGATGCTTCAACTTCAATTTTTGGGAGGGTTGGAATGCCAGTCTGTGACGTGACCACGCAATTTTATATTTGCAATGTGGATGCTTGTTATAATAATACAGAAGTTTGATGGCAGATTGCATAATGCTTTGTAAATATCTAGGAGGTAGGAACTGTAAAATGCATTGGTTATTGTGATGGTGAATATCTGCTTTGGAAGTGAAGATACATCACTGGATCACCTACAAAATGTGCAATATAAGATTCCACAGAGGATCTGAAAATGGTGGTACTATTGATCAATGTGGACTTTGAAGGGAGAAGTGCTGGATACATAATTAGTATAGAGCTTAATGGTTTAGATATTTTATTCTACATAATTGGTCTAGAGCTTAATTGTTGAGATACTTTATTCTCTAACAAATTTTTTGATATGTATATATAGTTATATACATGTATATAAACTACTTAATTGGAAGCCCTTTTCGCCTTAACGTGAGTGCGTCTAGCCTCACACTATCGACGTCATTGCTCGTCACCCATCACTTGCCATGTGTCATCGATGGATGGTTACAGTTCCTTCTTTTCCTCCCTCCTCTTCCTCCACCGCCTCCTTTCCTTCTTCCTCCTCCCTCCTCTTCTTTTCTCTTTCTCCTCCTTCCTTTTCCTTCCTCCTCCTCTGTCTCCATCGCCTCTTTCTCTTCTCCTTTTTCTTCCTTTTCAAAACATCAGTATAGACCGGTATGTATGTCTAGATCAGTGGAATTGGTCTGGTACCCAAAATGATGATTGTTGGTTGCAACTATTGGTTCATATTCACTATCAAAAGTTTTGGAACTAAATGATATCACAACTTCAATTCTGCCATCAACTAATAAGATGCTAATTTAATTAAGCAAGTAATTGAAAACATGAACTTAGATATTTAAGGCATTGAGGATTGTGATGGAGACAGTGCTGTATGAAAATATGATGATCAACTAGGATAATGTTGATAGCCGTAAACTTGTTTGGTGATATTAGATGAAGAACTAGAGTAGATGTTATACTGGTCCTGCAAGCTAATTGTTACTTCGTACCAAAATCTTTTGGACCTTACCACGTATTGGTTATTTGAAGGCAAATTTATTAGAGATTTGTCACAGAGTTGCAAAATCTTTGTGCCATTAATGAACCTAGATAATATAATAACAGAAAGAATGTTTTGCAAAATTTTTACTTTCACTAATTCTTGTTCTCTTAACTTATGCTGAGTTGTAATCAAGTACATTGAGTTTTCATGTGAATCCATCAAACATGAAAGCTTTTTCTGTATTTGATTTATTAATAACTCTAATTTGACAGGGTTTGGCTCGATCAAACATGTGTTTGGTTAATCATTCATTCGATGACTTGTTGATAGAATTTACTAGGCTTAAAACATAAGGGTTCAGATCTAGTTAGAATCATCTGTTACTTTGACTATGGGCCTCTTTTATTTACTATAATTAGCGCATTCATATGATGAACTAGTGATTACACAATATGATAATTTTCTCTTGGTAATCATTTAATTTTTATTGCCAACCTGCATTTCCTTGATTTTCAGTTTCTGATGTTTCAAATATTAAATCAGAAATGGGTCAAATGGTCTGTGGTGGTTGTCGCCAACTTCTGTCTTATCCTCGGAATGCAACTTATGTCCAGTGTGCTTCCTGTCAGACAATTAATCTTGTACTTGAAGGTACATGCTTCAAATTTGCCCTTTAGTCTGCACATGCAAGTTATTTTTTCCTTACTGCGATAATTTTATCCTTTTTTTGCTTATTTGTATGCAAAAAATGTAGTCTCATTCTTAAATGTCAATCCCAATTTAAAAATTGTAGGAACATGAAATCTTTAACTTTCATTTCTAAAGCTTCTGTCGTCTGTGTGTAGGTGCTTATCATTCCCTTTCAGTGTAAGTTTATGTCAATCAACTTTTGTTTCTTTCCACAATAATCTCTCTTCTTAGGACATTTTTCAGTATGACAAGCTGTTGAACCTTCTCTTTTTATGTTCGACAAGAGGCTATTTCTATCAATTACAAATGTTATTTTTTAATGTTCAGCATGCAGATATGTATCAAAATTGCTCTATAGAGAGTTACCTCTTGACCCATGATGGCAATCCTTTGCTCGAGAGCCTGATCACATTTGTGGTCATGAGTTTTCATGTATCATTCAAAATATTGCGGTTCACAGAAGTTTGTCTTTTTTCTATTCTTGCCAGCTAATTTTATTTCCTCCTCTAATTCCTCATCTTGCTGATCATCTTGCATAAGGGCACGAATGGTATTATATTGCAGATTATTTTGGATGATATTTCTGATTAACACTGGTTATTAATAGAAATTGTATGTGTTGTAGCTCATCAGGTTGGCAATGTGAAATGCGGGAGATGTTCTGTTCTATTGATGTACCCATATGGAGCTCCATCCGTGAGATGTTCTTCATGCTGCTTCATTACTAAAATTGGAGTAAGTAAACACTTGATTTATACAACTGTTTATTGCTTTTATGAAAACATACTGCTCACTGTACCATTTCCATTCTTCTCTATTTTTATGTCTGTTTTTATAATTATAGTCATAAGCAGAAGGAAAGAAAGAATGGAAAAGGACTTCTGGCTTAGCTAAGACTTTTCTTTGCATTATGGCCTTTGACTTCTTTCTTTCATTTTGATTGAACTGTTGATAACTCAATGTGGAAGTTCATTTGATGAACAACATTTAGTTATCTCAATCGGTTGAGGTGTTGGCCCATACCAGTGGAAAGCCTATCGATTGATCTGGCTTAGCCAAAACATAGATCTGGTTTAGCCAAAACATAGATCTGGTTTTGACTTCTTTCTTTCATTTCGATTGAACTGTCGATAACTCAACGTGGAAGTCCATTCGATGAACAACATTTAGATGTCTCAATCAGTTGAGCTGTTGTCCCATATCAGTAAAAAAATCTCAGTCTGGTCTGATTGTGTCATTCCTGCTTGCGTTTAGTTAATTAAAGTATTAAAATCCCTTGATAGAGGAAGAAAAGAAATTGCTAACCCTGATATATGTTCTGTGCTCAAGTACTGTGGACATAGCTGCCCCTGTGACCGGTGTTCATAGGCTAAGCCTGTGATGCAAACTTTTCTCCCCTTTTGGTAAATAGTGGTGAGACATTGACTCTTTCCTTGATTCTGATTTTCTTTTTGTGATGGGGCATGATGCTTCCAGTAAGCTGAACATGAAGATGCACATACACATGTAAAACATTGATGTCAACTCAAGGGAGTTGTGAGCTGGAGTTTTCATATAACTATAAATTATGAGGATTTTCCACTATTCTCGTTACTCATTGCTTATGAAAATGAAATTTGATCTTTGCCTTTTTCAGCTAATTATCTCTTAACACTGAACAATATTCACATATACAAAATTTATGGAATAGTGGTCTAGATCAACGATTGCAAAAACGGTATGAAGTGGGCAGTACGTACTGGTCTGGGCATGGACCAGTATGTGGACCACCCGTGTTTTGGGTGGCTCGATCCAACTCAGAAAAAAAAAAAAACTTAAGTAGCCATGGGGCTGTCCAACTCAGCATTAAAAAAAGAAAAAAAAAAACCTTAAAATAGAAACTATGGCTCGTGAACGTGAGCCCTCTTCTCACATTCAATGTTGCTGTTGCTTTGTGATGCTGTTGCTGCTGTTTTGTGATGCCGCTGCTGTAGCTGTTGCTTCGCAATGTTGCCGCCACGTTTCTTCTTCTTCCCAGGTACACTCCCACCTCTTTTCCTCTTCTTCTCCTCCACCACCTCTTTTTTCTTCTTCTTCCCTTCTCATTCTTATTCTTTTTCTTCCTCTCCGAAACATCGATACGTGCTTGTGTATTAACACACGGTACATTGGTGTGGACCGGTATGCCGGTCCGACTAGATCACCGAAACAGGTCCAATATCCAAAATGGTGAACCTTTGGTCTAGATTATTTATTTTCTAAAGACTTCTATCATTCTATGGTCTGAGCTCAATTTTGATATTTGTTCACAGGAAATCTAAGGATGAAAGGATTGTTCAACAAGCACTTAAGTTTTGTAGATGTTTTTTGTCCACATATTGATTGTGATATAAAATCGTGCGACCGAACACTCGTGGTTACTGCTCATTTTGTGATGTATAGGAATGCAGGTGGTTATCTGATGATGACAAGTCCTATGCTTCTACTTCTATTTTGTGTTATGCCTTCAATTCAGTAGTGAAGTAACTAAACTTAGTTATGGGAGAATGGAGTTTCATGGCTATCTTCATCTCATACTAGATCTTCAGTGGGGCACAACACAAGATATCACTGTTTCCAGGTCTAGACACAGAAATATCTTGTTGGCTGGCTTTAAAACCATTTTAGCACCACATTACACTTTCCTTGGCCTGTGATAATAACCTGACATTCACTTTCTCTAGTCTTCACTTCTTACATGCAATTTGGTTATAGTGCAATAGTTTAAGACCAGCTTTGTTTTTCGTTAGCCCATATAAAGCAAATAGATCTACAACAGATTGTATAAAGATTTGGAAATGAAAAATTTTCTTGATTCTCCTTATGACCTAGTTAACATCATGCATAATTGCTGTTTGTAGTTTATGATGTTATTGCCTGCTTAGAACCTGAACTGGGCGCACAAGGAAACAGTTAACTCGACATTAACTAGAGAAACTTCTCTGATGTTCTGTTGCTTTGAATTGTTTACAAGCATCATAGAACATTTTACATCGATTACATTATGAGCATGATTCTTGTTTTCATGGCTCTCTAGTAGTACACCAGCATCAAATTTCTTTACTGGAAACCAATGTCTGATGCTTTCGTTCATCATCTTCCGCAGGAGCATAATGTTCGGCCCCCACTCTCTGTGCAGCAAGGCCAACCACCCACTGGAAATCCTGTATGTTAAAACAATCTCCTGCACATACCTCTTGATCCTAATCAGAATCAGTATACTTCATGTGATACAGTTAATTATTTATTTGGAAAGCTATTAACATACATGTCTATTAAGTGAGAGCTCTGTATTATTGTTGTTATAATGACGTGATTATGTAAACCTGAGACAAATGTCTGCCAGTTTTTGGGAATAAATTGGTACCTGTGACCATAGGTAAACCAATTGTGAACCTAAACGTAGGATCGCTCAAATAATATTTTATTGATATGCAAAGATCTAGGGTTCATTCTCGCATGCTTCTCGATCATGATTGAAGATAACAATTTGACGATGCTAGATGTTGATTTCAAGAAAGTATGAAAGAAGAACAAAGATGTAGGAAATCATGAAAGGGTTACGGCTGAAAAAAAGGATCCAAAGTATGAGTTTATCCACAGCCACTAACTCCCTCCCCTGTGGGTTGCACCGCATGAGAGGATGAGCATAACAACGTAGCGGCACAGCCCACCACAAGCGTGCGCTGATGCTACCGCCTACTCATCGCCGGCCACTCCATCTTTCCCTGCGCACCAGCGCGACTCGTCCACAAGATGGATTGCCAACAGCAGCAGCCAACTCGGCCGGAAGAAAGAGCACGGCATAAATTCCACTCCTCGCCACATCTAACCGAGTCCAACGTGCGCCGGAGAAGGCGGACTTCTTCTCTCACATCACCGTCGTCAGATCGCCTCGACACCCCCACCACCATGAAGGGTTCGGGCGCCGTGACGATCGCGTCCACGGTGATCACCGCCGCCGCAACGTACTCGACCGCCGTGTCCGGCTCCTCCCTCCCCGACCCCCCGAAACGGCAATCGGCAGACCAGGTAATTTGCACGCAAGTCATGGATCCCTACGAATCTTACGAAGCCTAGTCTCGCTTGTTGGTCGCGCAGGAAGAGCAGCGGCGGCGGTCATCGGAAGACAGATTCGCTCCCAGGTTCGATGGGCTGCGGTTCATCGAGACTCTCATCACCGCACATCGATGATCCATGATGACGACTGACGCAACCATCTACCCCATTCCGACATCATTTCATGGATGTAATGGTCGCAGTGATTCGTATCACTAGTTGGACATAATTGTATCTCTCTTTTTACGTAAGGAACTGGTTGCTGTTTCCTTTTTTTTTTTTACCGGAAAAATACTTTTAAAGAATTTTTTTTGTTTTTGTCTTATTCTTATGTCCAAAAAATAAAAACAACTGAAGCAGTGATTTGTATCATTGTCTTATTATTTTGTTCTAGTGTAAGATGCCATCGCCACTTCGCCACTGCTACCACTACTTAAGATGTCGCCTTTCCATCACTGCTTCGACAATGCCATTGCTTCCCAGGTACACGATAGCATCACCATTCCCATTGCTCTTTTCCTCTTCTTTCTTCTTTCCTCTTCCTTCCTTGGTTCTCTATCGCCTCTTTTACTTCTCTCTTAGATCCGATAACCAAAAAGGGTTTCTATCGAAATAGATCTGATAACTGAAAAGGCAAACCCTGATCCCAATCAGCCATTTAGAAAAGAATTTCCACAACCAGAGAAACCTTGGGATGAGTTAAAATGGAGCTCATTTGGGTGATCAAGGTTTCAACAATGCCTCCTAGAATGTGTGGAAACTTCAGCAAGTTGAGATATAAGAGGCAATGCAGTTATTGACATAAGCACAAACAGCAGGAATCTATAGTTACCTTTGGATCAAGATCAAGGCACCAAACAAATCCTTCCTAATTAGCATAAACAGCATGTTTGTTACATAGCAACTTAAACAAGCACAATCAGTATCCAATTCAATGTATGCTAGCATTTTAAGAGAGAGATGAAAAGACCCCACTTACCCAAGCTTACTAGCAGGAAATTGCAATCAACTTATGCATACTACTTGCAGAAATAAACCCTAAAGGACTTTGTGTACTCAATGTGCAATCAAAAAGCAAAGTTTCATATTAATTCTTCTTCCTGTCCACATATCAGTAGCACCTCAGCTACCAAACAAGCATAGACACATTGCTCAAATTAATGAACAAATTATAATTTTTCCACTGGATTACACCTTTAAACTTCTGACTGAAAAAATAGCAGCCCATGGGCCATGGGCCATGGGCCATGGTCGTAATACCATTCATGCAACATCAACCAGCATTTGGCTTACTCATGATGAACTCTAAGCACTCCACTAAATGGAGTATCCAGAAGAAAAAAAATGTCCGCGTAACCTTCACCAATCATACTGGAAACACACAATACAAAAGGACATGCAAAACAGAGTACATTGAAAAGATGTTGAATGAGTATGGAACATGAGAGATAGACCAGCTGAGATGGACTACACCAAGCAACAAAATGCCTTGAGCAAAAATATGCATCTTAGTGATCTAACAAACTTTATACATTTAGTTTTGGATTTGTTATCTACAGTTGAGAACCAGTAAAAGCACAGACATGTCCACTAAAATTGTCATTTCATCAACAACCTCAGTATTTAAGTAAGCATGCGTGAGAGCAATAGAACAGCACAATTGTGTGAATAAAATTATGCAACGCATGTGTAATTCCAACCAGAACCACCGCTACAGACAAAATAATAAGACAAACTTATAAGCTGAACCTTGCATCAATTATGGTTCTCCATGCCTAAAGGATACTAGATCATTGTCTCCCTTCATCTTTTAGCTACTAACCGCATACCAAGCTTCATTAAAAATACTGTAAAGTGTAAACACACAATACAAAAGGACATACAAAACAGAGTACATTGGAAAGATGTTAAATGAGTATCAAACATGAGAGATGATCTGAGATGGACTACTCCAAGCAGCAAAAATTCTCAAGCAAATATACATGTCCACTAAACTTGTCATTTCATTAACAGCCTCAGTATTGAAGTTAGCATGCATAAGAGCAATAGAACAGAAGAATTGTGAGTATAAAATTATGCACACATGGGTAGATCCAATCAGAGCCACTGCCACAGATAAAAGAATGAGAAAAAAAACTTATAAGCTGAACCTTGCATCAATTTTAGTTCTCCGTGCCTAAAGGATACTATACCAATGTAACCACATACCAAGATTCATCAAACATACTCAACTGTTATTTTCTTTATAGGTAAGTAAAACAGAAACATCATCACATCAGATTAAAAATATTTCACACAAGCAGCCACCATCACGGAAATATGAATATATAGCCATACAAGCATCTTCATACTTATTTTTATGTTATAACCCTTTTCCAGAAGCAGATTTAGGCATCCAATTGATCAGGAAGGGAAGAGATCATCACCGAGCAACAAGAGCTAACGGCAAAGGCGGGCCAAAATCGATTCTTCCATCACTTAGATTTTGTCGATGTCCTCATCCTCGAACTCGATGTAGTCATCAGCAGCGCCCTCATCCTCCACGTCGAGGCCTCCGATGCCCTCGTTAAGACGGATGTTCTCGGGAAGCTCGCCGTAGGCCTTGAGGAGGCGGGCCTCGTCGGGCATGTACTTGAAGATGACGTCGGCCTTGTCGTCCTGGTAGTCACGGAGTCCCACGAGGACGATGTCCCCGGCGGCGATCCAGACCTTCTTGTGCATCTTGCCGCGGATGTGGCAGAGCCGCTTGCTGCCGTCGATGCACATGGCCTCGCAGCGCCCGTTGCCGAGCATCCGGAGGACCTGGGCGTACTCCTGTCCGTCCTCCTTGAAGACCAGCTCGCGCTTCTCGTCGTCGGCTTCGTTCTTCCCTCGCTTGCGGTTCTTCCCTCCCTTCCCCTTGTTCTTCGGCATCCTTGTTGTGCGTCGATCGAAACCCTAAACCTAGCGCTCGATCCTCTGGTTTCCTCGATCGGTATTTGTTTGGTGCTCCGAGATCGCGTTAGTGTCACGGAAACCAGAAGACGTTGAGACCCTGCTTTTATCGTCGGCGTGGAGGTAGATGTCGGTTAATCCATCTTCGCACGAATCATAAAGCAAGCTTACTCTGACAACTGGCGGGCCAAACAAAGGTATAATGATCGCCCATGTTTTCTTCTCGAAAATGCATTTCACCCCTTACGCTTCACCATGTCACGTACCTGTCACGTAATTGCAATGTGGACCTAGAAATCTTCACGTTACCACCAATCAAAACGAGGTTAGTGCCTCGGTAGTTGTAAACCAGTAGAGAAGTATTGCTGCTTGGGAAATCAAATTTTGTCATTCTATTTTATGATAATAACAGAAGGACTCCAAAATTTAGTGGGCAACCACATTAGTACTTCAACCTTATTTCTGAGGATATATCATTTATTATCTTCTCAATCAGGGACCTTCTTGTAGATGTTCCTTCCATATTTTCCCCACTCGGTCCTCGGCACCATCTTCCCCGCAGTATCCCAACGTAAGCCTCAGGGGAGACCAAGATGCCGGAGGCGGGCGGCGGCACGGCGAACCGCGGAGGCGGAACGGATGAACCCGAGGACATCATCGATCTCCTCCCTCTCGAGCTCGTCCGATCCCAAGTTATCCCTCCCGCTCCAAACCGCCGCGAGTCGGCGATCGATTGGCTGCCGGAATTTGGCGGCGCCTCGTGGATCGCATACGGCGCCTCCTCTCTTCTCGTCATTTCCCACTTTCCTTCTCCTCTCTCCGACCACGAGCGCCAACTTGGCCCATTCTTCCGGCAGGTGATCGAGCCGCCGCCTGGAGGTGAGCCCGCCGATTTGAGTGCGGTCTCTTGGTGCCCGGCGATACCGTCAGAGGGAGAGATCGCGGCGGCATTGGGAAATAGCATCTTCATGTACTTGCCGGTCCCCGGCGGCGAATCAGGTAAGAGAGAGTCTTTTCGGTTTCCTGACTATTAGAATCGAGAAAATTCGAGAGAAAAAGGACTGAGTGAAGAGAAACCAAGCAAACTGATTTATCTCCACATGACTGTTTCTCTTTGAATCTGCTCGTTTCTTCTCTTCTTCTTTCCTCAAGTGTTGTGAATCAATGACTGATTAGTTTCATTCCCAAAGTTTAAAGGTTCTAGATTTTCTTTGATTCTTGAATATTCAGATTGATTCTGATTACGTAATATATGCCACATGATTTAATTGGGTATCTTATGTTTGAATCTATTAGTTCTTTCCTAATATGTTTTTGCCATTGCCTCTAGCTGTACTTGGCATTTTGCTTGACTTCATCCAAAGGAGTCAAAGCGTTCTGAGTATGTAGGTTGGTTTGTACTTGCATATTTACTGTACCATCTGGGTCGATCTTGCTTCACGCACCCGGCCAGTTTTGTCTTTCAGGATTCTGGAGGTAACAACAATTGTACTAGAAAGGTTCAGGATTGGCACATTTCAATTGTTAGTCCTTTAGCATATTGTGGACTAAGTTCTTTTTGCTAGTGTCATAAGTAAAAATGTCCAATAACTTGTTGCTATGTATTCATCAAATTGCTTGGTTTTTTCTGTTTAGTTGACAAGCAATGGCAGTCGGGGTTCTGTTAGCAGCAAAATAATTACATCCATGGATAAAATTTCTGAAGGAGTTTTACTTTTTTGCCTATTGTTGATAACAATCCATAACTGAGCAACTGAAAATTTCAGGTTCCTTTTCTTGGAAGCAGACTGTGGGGTTTATGGAGACACTTTCAATAGAGACAATTGGATGGACGGGTTCTGGTGATGGGCTAGTTGCTGCTGGTGCCGAAGTGGTCTTATGGAATAGGAAAAAGGGCCACTCTTGGGAAATGTCTTGGAAGTTGAAAGCAGAGGTGCCTCAAACTATTGTTTCTGCAACCCAGTTTGCTGAAGGGTCTGTGGCAACAGTTCCGCAAGCATCGATGCAGCATGACAAAGTTATATCCAGAGACTTTCATTCTTCACTGTCAGACGAAACCAAGCATGTTCTAGTATATCATGATGATGGTAAATCGGGAATAACAAAAGTTCAGCTCTGTCATCCTCAACCTGTTTTGATGATTCAGTGGAGGCCATTTGCTGGGATGCAATTGCAAAAAGATGCTTTCCCTGCATGGAGGGACACGCTGTTGACTTGCTGCTTGGATGGAACAGTAAGATTGTGGAGTGAGATAGACAATGGTAGGCCTAGAAAATTCAATAAGGACATGCATGATCAGAAGCACATGAGGCGATTGTTCCATGTTGTTGCAGTGATTGAAATGAACCAGTCTTTGAAGGGAACACTTGGTAGAAACATATTTGTAAAATGGGCACTTGAACTTGGTGGTGTAATTGAAAAGGGCGAAGGAGATTGTTATTCTTTGTTATCATCTCATACTGAATGTGAGCAAATTGGCAAGTGTGAGTGGTTGATTGGTGTAGGGCCTAACTTCTCCATTACTTTCTGGGCCATTCATTGTCTTGATGATGTGTCCCCTACACGGTTTCCACGGGTGACGATGTGGAAGAAAGCAGATTTGATAGATCTTAAAGGGTCTAACTTTCTCCATTGTAATTTTTCAGAGACAATGAGCCAACCTATCCTAGTAAAAGTTGTTGCTTCAAGGTGTCGGCTTTTTGGTCCACCTTCTTCATGCTCTTTGCTTCAATTATTGCCTGATAATTCAATCAGCTGGTCACAATTGTATAGTTCATCAGAAAATACAGAGGATGGAATTTTAAGTAAGATAACAAAGGAGAGAAGTCTTTCATGCTTTGCTGGCAGCACTCTCAGTGAGCATGGACACACTGGGTGCATCATACAAATTGCGGTGCATCCATATAGTCGTGATATTGAGCTTGCTGTTTCATTGGATTCCCGTGGTTTACTTCTCTTCTGGTCCTTGTCTACTCTTTCAGAGAGCATCTTGGGTTTGCATACGCACATAGATTCCATGTGGAAACTTTTGGGTTATATAGATTTACCAGTTTCATCACCTGATTGTAAATTTTCATGCTTGGTGTGGGCACCTTCAGTTTTGGAGGAGAATCGATTTCTTCTTGTGGGTCATAAAGATGGAATTGATTGTTTCATGATTGAAGATTCCTTGAAAGGGGAAGGTATATTATCTCACAAAATTCTCACAATTCCATTTGGTGGTCAAACAAATGGAGTGAGTCCAGATCAAATGTTTGCAACACCTATTAGTTGCAGTGTTGGCCAATCATCTTGTTATAGTAGTTTCTCATTGCTTTGTGTATGGATTAGAAATTTTCAAACTTTATCATGGAAGGTCATTCTTCACATGTCCGGAACCAGTGGTATACCTTCCTCTGATGTCGAAGGACTTGCTATTTCGGAAGAAGGTAGATGCACAAGTTCTTCTGGTAAATTTTATTATGCCAATTCTTTTAGGCTGTTATCGGACTTACCTGCTCCCCAGTGTTGTGCTGAAGTTACCAGTGTTGCTGTAGTTTCTCCAAGTAGTTGTTTACCATCCATCCAACAAGCATCTTCTAATGATTTTCCTAGTAGTTATTTTGGATACCACATGGCCACAGGATATTCTGATGGAACTTTGAGACTATGGAGGTTTTGCCATGTGCAATCAGAACATTCTGATACGGAATATGTCCCATGGGAGTTAGCGGGTATGTTTACTGCACATGAAGGTCCAGTCAACGCAGTCTCTTTATCTAGTTCTGGCAGTAAAGTTGCTACTACCAGCATCTGTCTCCCTAACAGTACATCCAGTCTTCATATCTGGGAATCTGTAAAGTTGACAGGTGGTGGTTCTTTTGTTTTAGAAGATGCAATATTCTTAAAAGGGACTGTTGTTGCTCTTAGTTGGTTAGCTTTAGGCAATGGTCAGACATTGCTTGGAATCTGTCTGCCAAAGGAGTTGCGTATATATTCACAGAAAAGATCCTCTATTCACTCTTTTGTACATTCAGATAAGTCAAAGGAGATGCATAGTTGGTATTGTATTGCAATCACTAGTTCTTTGACCATTGTAAGAGATTTCTTTTGGGGACCGAAGATGACTGCTGTGCTTGTTCACGAGAGACATTTTTCTGTCTACAGTCAGTGGTTATTCAGATCAAATAGTCCGTTCTGTGATGATTCTGTTGCCTATGTTAATCAAATGCGAGAAAACTTGTTCTGTGCAAGCGATACTGATAGAAACATCTTCAAGACACAAGAACAATTGAAAAGTGGGAGCAGTGGAAAGATTTTTCAGCAGGATTATGCTCCTGATACTAGAAATAGGCTATTTTCCATTCTAGAAGTATCAAATAAATTGGATGGAACTTTAGCACTGTATCATCCTGAGGCATTGATTCAATATATCTATTCAGGTACTGTTTCAGCTCATACAATATTTGACGTCATACAAGTTGTCATAGGCAACACATACAAATATCATAGCCTTCGCTTTGCAACTTATGTTGGTTAGGGAACACTGAAAAGCATATTATTGTCATGAAGTACAATCATCCAAATAGTCTGCAGCTTATGTTGTGACTGGACTGTCTATTTAGAAAGCAAGCAACAACATTTTCCCCTTGGCTGTGTTCTCATGATCACCAGTCGGCAAAACCTGTTTATGCATAAATAGTTCTAATTTATTAGTTGTCTATTGTTAGTCAGTACTTCGGAAGGATTTATAACATTATCTTATGAAAATTGGCCTTTGGTTTTCAAATATTAAACTCAAACTGTTTTTTATGCTTACAGCAGTCATTGTATTTTGCCTACTAACAAAGTATCCATGTCCAGATACATGTAACATAGTCTTAGGTGGTTTGAAATCCTTGTACAGAATAATTAAACTCCATCAGTCACTCAATTTTATGATGATACTTCCCTTGATCTACCCCATCTGACCAGTTGGTGGAAGATGTCTAGATGATGAAAAAAGTAGTGCTGTAGGGAAGTAGCCATTAACTTCTGAAGGAGACTATTGCCAACGTGGAAATGATTGTTATATCTGGAAAGAAGAGATGTATTGATCTATGTAGCAACAGTAACATAGTCATTCTACTTCATCTGGTGCTATAGCTTGCTATATGCTATTCATGATCGTTTTCTCTTGGTGACATAGCATCATATTATGCAGCATTAGAATTTTAGAGGCTTGGTCATGCTATATCCATTGCCTATTTGATTCTGACCACAATATTATTGCCTTGTTCATCAGTAGTTTTACTGTGGTTGGACAGTTACCGATACTTCTCTTAAAGAGGAACAGAAAACAAATACACAAGGACATATTCATTGGATGAACAAGAGTTGTTCTCACCATTTGAGCACTATAAACTTAAGTAGAATTGGGTATGCATGGCAATGGGGTTATAGTTCTGCAATCTGTTAGTGGCTTAACATTTGAATTATAAGTTCCTTTTGCTAATTTTTCACTTTTAGTCATCATCAAGCTCTAAGTTGACCAACAAATGGGAAATCTTCTGTAACTTGGAGCAATTTGTTCATTATCTACAAAGTGCTTTCTCAGTCCTTCCAAGTTTGATTCTGTCTCAGACCACAGCCATATTAAGGGATTATAATCTATTTCACTATTACCTCTACTTATGTGCCATTAATATGAATCCTACTTTATCTTGTCATATTTCTTCTGTTTCCTTATTCATTGCAACATATCAATAACTTTATTTTTCCTTAGGTCATGTGTGCTCACCAGCTTTGTCCTCATTTTGTATGTTGTTCATACGGTTAACTTTCTTTCTCAAGTCTCACTTCAATGGTATGCCCCTAAATTGCCTAAAATGGTGCCCGCCAGGAAATCAGCAAAAATAATTTCCTCAAAAATTTATTTTCCTGATCTGATCCTAGCTTCATTGCCATAGGTTCTGTGAGAATATTCTGTTATTAATATTGATTATTATTTTTTGGGGCATATACTCATGGAAAAGGATTTTATACAAAAAATTATAATGCATAAGGAATTAGTGAATATCAATTAGCTTGTATTGGTCTTGGACTATTAAATTTGTGCTGAGAATATTGTACATATATATAGATATTAATTTGACATTAAAAAACTATAATGCAATAATCTGGTTTTATGCTTTTCTCTGTTTCATCTAGTTTTATTGTGGTGACATTGAGCATTAGGCCACAACTAACTCCTGCCTGAGCTTCAAAGGTGTCACTTGTAAGATGTTGTTCATACTTCATACTACTGTTGAAACAATGATCACTTGTTGCAGGTAACTGGAAACGTGCAAAAGTTATTGTGAAACATTTTGTTAAATGTGTTAGTTGTAGTAAAACTTCGTCTTCCAGTATGAAGGGCAATCAATGTGGAAAATCTTCCTATAATGTGCCTGAAGTTCACTTGGCTACATATTTTGAGGATAATAGCTCTGTAAATTCATCCAGTGAAAGGTTATTTTGGGGTCAGAGTACTACTTCAGAAGAACCTACTTTGCATTTTCGAGGAAACAGTCTCCAGTTGCTAGACAGTAAATTAGAGGCTAACGCTTTTGGGAGAATTTCAACTGCTGATGAAAAATCTGAAATCATGGATCTCATTGAAACTCTTGAGAAATCTGATGGAATTGCTGGTATGACAGATTTGGAGAAAACCCAAACACTTGTGATTCTTGATCTTCTGAATGAAATCAGTGATGCAAGAGCTACTTCAGCCTATAAAAGCCTTGATGAAGCCGGGCGTAGGTATGTTAAAATAAAAAGAGTAGAAGTGATTGTCTAAGATATCAAATTTATTCTTATACTTTGTGAAGTGTATACCTTGTATGTACAAATACAAATATGAAGTCACTGATTTTGGGATTGTTTGTCATAAATCATAATATTAACAATGTTTTTTTATTTCTCCGAAGGTTCTGGGTTTCTGTGCGATTTCAACATCTATATTTCATTCGTAAGTTTGGAAAAATGGTTGCTGAAGAGCTTGTCATCAACTCTAGGTTGGCTGCATGGGCCTTCCTATCTGATTGTCAAGATGATCTGCTTAGTTCTGTTTTATCCACGGAGCCATCTTGGTTAGAAATGAGAAATTTGGGTATAGGGTTATGGTATACAAATGTGTCACAGCTGCGAACAAGGGTATATTACTTAATTCCAAACTATCATGTCAGATTGATTGCTTAGTCTTACATTATCTATTTAGCATAATTCCACAGTTACTATTTATAAACTTTATAGATCTGCAGCTTTTGTAATCTCACTTTGCTATGAAACAAAATACTAGTATTCAAACTAATTGTACCACTGAACTCATTCTCTCGACCTAAAAATGCAGCTGTTTTGATTATGTGGCTTGTTGAGTATTATTGAACAAGTTGGTCCATTGTTTTATAGTGTACCATCCCTTCACTGAATTTCTGGGCATGTGTTTATACTCTGATAATGTTAGGTAACTTTCTGGAAATTCTGTTTGATTGTTCATTTTAATTGCTTTCATTCTTTTGCATAATCATGCTCCAGATATTCCTGAATAACATAATATATTTGACCATATAGATGGAGAAGCTGGCGAGATCGCAATATCTGAAAAACAAGAACCCAAAGGACTGTGCACTTTTGTATTTAGCACTCAACAGGCTTCAAGTTTTAGCTGGTCTTTTCAAAATTAGCAAAGATGAGAAAGACAAAGTGTTGTTTGGATTTCTTTCACGTAATTTCCAGGTTTGTCAGTGTAATTGTGCATAATATACTGCTTTTTGCTCTAGAGCATTGTGTGAAGTTTGCAAGCACTTTTGTAGTATCTTATTTTGCATTAAAAATGACATTTTGGGGCATGAATCTTCCAAGTTCCAAGTTTGTTTTATAAAAGCTGATATATTATGCTCATGTGGAAAGTGGTGCAAAACATTGTACCACCTTTTTGAGAGTGCATTTTCACTGATTTAGGAAGAGAAGAACAAAGCTGCTGCTCTGAAGAATGCTTATGTTTTGATGGGAAGACATCAATTGGAGCTTGCAATAGCTTTTTTTCTGCTAGGTGGAGATCCTTCCTCTGCTGTCACTGTTTGCGCTAAGAACCTTGGGGATGAACAACTAGCTCTTGTTATTTGTCGGCTCATTGAAGGTTATGGTGGTCCATTGGAGAGGCAACTCATATTAAACATCTTGCTTCCCAATGCATTAGAGAAAGAGGACTACTGGTTTTCCAGCCTACTTGAGGTATGTGTTATATAAGCATCCTAGTTTTTATTTTCTCTTTCTCCTAGAAATTTGCAATTGTTCTATGTCAAAATTCTGTAGCCTGTTAATGCTAACATAATTTTGCATGGTCAGTGGACATTGGGGAATTACTCACAATCAGTCAAGAGACTAGTTGATTTTCGGACAAAACATGTCAGCTGTAATTTAGTTGCTTTTCACAATCATGCTTTCTTATCTGATCCTGATATTGGTCAGTACTGCATGATACTTGCCACCCGAAATAGTTTCAGATGTTCTGTTGGTGAGACTGTTGCAGCAGCCTTTTCCAAGCTTGCAGCATTTTTGGCTGCAAGTGCCTTGAACAGATGTGGAATCCCTGTAAGTTCTATCTAAGTTGGATTTGCATATTCATTTTGTCCATTCAAATTGTGTTGCTGAATTAGTAACTCTTCTTTCTACAAGTTATTTGTATCATTTATGCATCTGCTGTATCTGATATGGGACATATGTTGTGATTAACTTTGGATATTGGATTTAGTTTGTAACAAATCTCATATATTTTCATCTCTCCAAGCAAACACAGAATCACAGATACAGTTCTTTCTCGCTTATTGATTCAGATTTTGAACATGAGCCTTCTGTAGGAGACAAAAATCATTTTGGAACTCGAAATTCAATATCTCATCTTATCAAACATTTTCCACTCTATTCAAATTCTGACAATTGATTAAATTCTATAGATTTGTGAAACTGTTGCAGTCTTTAAGTATTAACCTAATCAGACTTTCAAATGTTTATAGTCAGTATATTGTTGATATTTCATTCTATCTGAGCTAATCCTGGACCCTTGATTGGCAGGACCCGTGGCGGATTTGCTAGGTCCAGAATAGATTCGGTAGAACATGCACTTTTTATCTGTCTTTTGATGCTGAGGAAAATTAATACACCTAACTTGTACATAACTCCTGCGGTTTACATGAAAATGATGAGTATTTTAGAGATTTGAGACTAGCAATATATTGCCAAGTCATGTAATATTGTAATAGGTTAATGATTTCTCCTGTTAATATATCACAATTAGTTAGAAGGGTTTGATTTTAGTGAATTGACATGGGAACTAAAATGACATCTCATTATTTTGCTGTTATAGAAGATAGTTTTAGGTGAAAGATCATTGCAGGCTAATAATTCACTAGATTGTAAATAAGGTTTATTTTGCTTGTAATATTTTGATGAAAGATGTTCCTACTGAACTTGTAAATGTTATAAAGCTCTGTGAATTTTTATGATAAGATATATGGATAGTCCCCAGTTTTGTTGCACTATTATGTAATATAATTGCTTCTTTGAAATGATTTATCAAATTGCGCATATGTAAAACGAAAAGAAAAGGTTACTGGAATTTGGGAACTTCCCTAGATACTCTGTGATATCTTCTAATCAGGAATCAGTTGTTTGGTGCTTGCTTTTATCTTTATTGCTCGAGTTGTTTTGTGCTTAATAGCTTATAAGAGAAAACATGATTTTGGTCATTGAGGCTGATAAGGTGTCTTTTTGTTTGTCTAAGCTTGATGCGCTTGAATGCTTGTCATCTTCTTTAAGCGTTGAAGGTATGGACCACAAGAATATGTCAGGTGTTGAAAATCATGATCTTTTTCAAGGAATACTGAATCCATTCTCTAGTGATGCTTGCAACTGGCTACTAGAAAGTGTGGCCCATCAGTTGGAGCTGGATGTTAAACTAAATATGGCATTACGATACATATCAAGCTACTTGAGAAATCACCCAAGTTGGCCATCCATTAACCTATCAAAGTCCAGAAAGTTAATTAGCTCTGACTATGTTGCTTATCAAGATGAGGAGTTTCAGCAGCTGAAGCTTGATCTGGGCATGATAATATCAATGTTTGACAGGAAATTCTCATTGAGGCCACTTGGCTTAGCTAACATGGTAATTTGATATATTACCAAGACAGTTTTCTTTTGTTTTTCCTTTCTTCTTTGATCTGTAATATTTGCATCTTCAAGTTTCACATCAACTAATGACATTTAAAGGTATGTCTCTCATGACAGTAAATTTGTGATTTGCCTATGCAGGTACTACTTTTTGCCAACAACAGGGGATTGTTTTTTCTTGGTTATCTGCTCTTATATGTCAATAATTCTCTAGAAGGTGAAGATAATCACCGTACTCTTGACATGGTTTTGGATCCTGCTTTGATCAGGCTTCTGTTTAAGGCCACTGAGGAGATCTTATGTTTTCTGGCTAGGTTTGTTGTGTCGATCAATTTTACTTATTCAATGCTGAATCCAGTTTGTGACAGTAACATGAAATCTAGAGAGTATAGTCATGATCAGCTACATCTTAGTGTATTTTGTTTGCAGAACATGTTATACTTGATCAATATTTTCAGGCTAATCTTTAGTTGTCAGAAAAAAATTGTTCCAGAAGATCTCACTTTGTGGTCTTTGGTGTTTGATCTTCTTGAATTTTATGTAAACTTTGCTTCTGCATGCATTAGAAGAAATATTAAAGAACTGATTCTGATGATTCATCCTATTGTAAATGCATTTATCAATGATGAGGTCTCTTTTCAAGTTGCATATGGGAAACTGAGGGAAATTTCACATCAGACTTCACTGATGGTTCATGATGCATTAAATGATGAGGTTGGATTCATTTCTGACTCTGGATTTCAACAAAAACATTCAGAAGTACGTGAGTCTTCAATTCCAGAAGATGAAAAGTGGCAAATATTAGGGGTTTGTTTATGGTTGCACATGTTGAACTTTACAAAGCTTGGGCTAAGCAAGTTTCCAGCGAATGAAGAGTGTTACGATGTTAGAAGTATAAAAAATGTGATAGATATGTTTCCTTTTGCTAGTGCAAAGTCACTAGTAAATGCACTCAGATATGTCTCCTCTTCTTTGGTAAAACTACTCGCTTCATTCCTTAAACAGAAAGCATTGAAAGGTTCACCAGTTACTAGTATTTTTTGGTTGGATGAATGTGCTCGCTCCCATCCGTGCTCATTACAGAATTGTCTAAATCAGGGACTTGATTCTTTGCAACTGCCTGACAATGAGCGGCAGCCATCTTTGAAGATATTGTGGGATGTTTCTGTTAGTCCTTCTGAAATATGTGCATATTTTGCTAAAGAAAAAGTTGGCTCTTTTCCCTGTAATCATCAGAATCAGTTTGCTTCCTGGAAAGATGTGCAGAGGAATGTTTCCTCTGAGAATGAGAATGCTGATTCTTTGGACAATAGAGAGGTAGAAAAGATTAGTGGTAATGCTCTTTATAAAGAAACCAAATCAGGACATGATGGTACAATTTTGGACAAGGATGTTTTTCTTGAAACAAATAGGAAACACTTAGGTCCCAGGGGAGATGTTACTTTCTTCAACAACCCAAAAGAAGTTATGAAGAGAAGTGGGGAACTTTTTGAGGTATATTTTTCTTTGCTAAATCGTTTCTCCCAAAAAGCAGAGAACATAATATCTGCAAGTTAAGCATCATGGTTATAAAAGCAGGTTAAAAATGTTCTTTTCATTGCAGGCTATATGCTTTAACTCCATCAATGAGAACGAAGTTGCACTTGCAAGCAACAAAAAGGTAACTTCTTCCTTACATATAAAGCATGATTTGTGATCTTTCTTGTGAAAGGAGAATTCTAGAACCTGAAAATTTGTTCTTATTTATGGCTATATTCTCTGCAAAGATTTGTTTGATTATGGCATGACACAATTTTTTACTTTTATGAGAGTATTATAACTTGTAGAACTGGGTTTTTCTTCCTGGTAATGAAGAACCCTGCTTTTGTGTTTTAACAAATACTATGTAGAAAAATTAGATGCCCACTACTTGATGTCTATTGACTTGGTTGTTGGTTATGTTAACCCCAATGAAAAATCAATTCATCAAAATCGACAAGTGCTGAAGCTTTTTTATTTTTCTAGTTCTTTTCAACTATAATCCTATATGGATGAAATGTTTTTGTGTCTTATAATCTAGAGTCTGGAATATATCACCTCATGTTGGACAAAAGTTGATGACCGTCAATTTTGTTCTCATTTTTCTTTAATGCATGCATTTGTCACATGGATTCGACCTGTTTACTTATGTCCAAGTTATCAATTTTTTAGACTGAAATTCTCCTATAGCAGTGATTTAAAAGTACTAGGCGCTAAGGTCCAAAAACGTCTGAGGCATTAGGCGCTCACTCGAGCAAAGCGAGACACTAAAATATAAAAATATATAATATAATTAATAAACATAATTATATAAATAAAAAATATAATGTTAAATTAAGAAAATCTAAAGTATAAAGTCACAATGTCACATTAACAAAAAGTCTCAAAATTTAAAATAATAAAATTTTACATTAAAGTCATTCATCATAATCACCATTATCGTCATTTTTAAACAAATCATCTTCATTGAATTCGTCCTCTTCCTCTATGTCTTCGACAATAACAGGAGCCGAGTTTAATACTGTTGCACTTATTTTTCTCTTCGTCATTTGTCTTGTATATGTTTGTAATTCTTCAACATCTGAAACTTATGTCACATCTCCCCATATCAATCTATCATCTTCAAATACAAGCTCATCTTCAGCATCTTACAAGTTGGCACCCATTTCTCTCACCAACCACTTATTTGAATCATCGATATCTTGTAATGAAATTGGATCAATTCTATTTCGCAAATCATTATGAGCCTTCAAAGTTTGATTATACTTTATATAAACGAGATCATGTAATCGTTGATGTTCCAATCGATTTTTTCTCTTTGAGTGAATCTAGCATGTCATATAATTTAAAAAATATATTAATACATCTATCTAAATAGATAAATTAATTGAAACAAAAATATTTAGTGATCCTTACATGCTCAAAGACACTTCAGTTTCGCTTACAACCCGAAGTACTACATGTTAAACTAAGTATTTTGATAGCAAATTGCTGGAAGTTCGAGGTGGAATTTCTAAATAGACTCCACCATTCAGCTATAAAATTTATGTTATTATTAATAATAACATAGTAATATACTATAGATAAAATTAATTATGTCAAATTATTAATACCTGGAGATGTAGTTGTCCTAGTTCGAATTGCCATTGGAATTCCAAAAAGACCTTCGACATTTTTATATGGAAATAATTTACGAATAATCTTATCTGGCTTCTCAAGGCTAGGAACTAATCTTGCATTACACCATGGATTTTAATTTCGAATAATACCGCCCGTACCAGGCAGTACGTACCGATCCGTCAGCAGACCAAGTGACGGACCATCCGTTAGTGGTGGATCGGTGAGGGAGAAGAAAGAAAGGGAGAAGAAAGAGGTCAATGACGGAGAAGAAAGAAGAGGGAAAAGAAAGAAGAGGGAAAAGAAAGAAGAAAACCTAAGATCCGGTGCGGCGATGTCGCGAGGAGAAGCCATTTCTTCGTCCCAGCAGAAGAAATAGAGCGAGGCGATGCCCTTTTTTTTTTGTTGCTCAGGGAAACTGAGCGATATCGTTGAGGCGATGCCTTTCCTTGTGTTTTTGCGCGGGGAAACCGAGGCGATGTTGCCTTTCCGTTCGCACGAGGAACGCTCATGTACCGCTTGATATATTTATACTGTACCGAGCTAAACTCGAAACTCTGGTACGGTACGAAATTATAAATCTTGCAATGCACTGATATAACCTATCCAAAACTTCTGTATCAAACCAACAAAATTTAATCTTATAAAGGAATTCAGGGTTCAAACAATATCCTGCTACATGAAAGGGATGATGAAATTGACAATTCCATCTTTCGTTAATGATTGTAAAAATTTTCTCATATTTTTCTTCATTTTTATTAAAAGGCCTTTTAATCATCTCCTTTGCTTTATCCATAGTTTCATAAATAATCTCATTGTAGGCTTATTTTTATTATTCACCAACTAAAACACTTGAACAAGAGGACACATTACCTTTAATATATAAACTACATGATTCCAAAAGGATGATATTAAGATGATATCAGTGGCCCTCTTGCCTTTTGCTTCTTTTGCCCATTTGCTTGTCACCCATTTCTCGGAGGTAAACATGTTTCTTAGATTATGTTTTTGATGATGCACGCTTTGTGATGTCAAGAATGAAGTCGCAAATTGGATGATACTATATCTTACTAATTCTTTGTTGTCTGTGAATTCTTTCATCATATTAAAAGCCCCAGTACGATTATAGAGAAATCCAACAATAAAGATTGTCCTTTCTAAAGTTTTCTTGATGTCAAGGATCTTTCTAATATTCTCTAACATTAAATCAATACAATGTGCCGCACATGGAGTCCAATATAAGTGTTGTCTTTTTGTTTTAAGTAATTTACCTGAGACAAAAGATAATAAAAATGATAAGACTTAAAAGTTTAACGCATTTAATTGAAGATAAAGTAATTAAAAAATTAAAAAAATCAAAAGATGAATATTACCGGCTAATACATAGTTGCTTCCATTGTCGGTTATGACTTGAATGATATTTTGTTCTTCAATTTCTTCTACGAACTTGTCAAGCAAATCATATATCTTGTCTCTAGATTTTACAAAAGATGAAGGATCTATTGACTTTACAAATATGATCATTAAAGAACAGTTAATCATGAAATTAATTATACTCCTATGTCTCTTATTGGTCCAAGCATATGATATAATAGAGCAACCATGTATTACCCATGATTCTTTATGACCCTTTAGTAAGTCATTTGTATAATTCAAATTTTTTTTTTAACAATGGAACTCGCATCTTATAATAACTTGGAGGTTTTAATTTCGTACCATATCTTCCAATAATTTCAATCATCTCCTTAAAACAATCTAAACGAGTTCTACTAAGGGGAAGACTAACCTGCTAGAAGAAGCGAGCAATGTGCTGAATTATTCTTCCTCTTATTTCTTTATCACAAGCATCACTTATATTAGTTTGTTTTAATTTTGAGCCTCTTGTTTACACTTGTTGCTTCCGTTATCCTTAAAACATATATAAATCTATCGGTTCTTTTTTACCCTTCTTAGTACTCATAACTTCTTTCCTTTTTTATCATATGCTTTTTTTCCACTTGGGTTGATACTCATAGAATAATCTTCTTCTTCATTATTGAGATGTTCAACATTATCCTCTGGTAAATTCTCATAAGATTCATTCTTTTGTATTTTTTTTTCATTCATATAAGTTAACAACTCTTCTTTTACCTCAGGTGGACACTAATTGCAAACTGCTGCATTCTTGAAATTTCCTATTAGAAGTTCTTTTGTACGAAAAATACCACCTTTAGTAGTCTTATCGCCTAAGATGCAAGTCACTACATTAGGATCTTTTGGATTCTTTAGATAATTATACTTTCATGCAGGATTTTTTTTTTTAAGTTGTTGGAGAATCTATTGAGTTGCTCTATACACTTGTCATTTATCTTGGAACCCTAACAATAATTTCAAATAAATAAAAATTAGTAGTCTTAAAATCAAAATAATATATTATTAATCTAATAAATAAAAAATATTGTTGCCAGTATACAGTTAACAGTATACTAAGTCGAGTCGATGTGAGAAGAGTGTGAGTAAGAGTAAGATCAAGGCTACTGACTGAGAGCAGCGGTAGCGGTGAGCAGTGGCAGTGGAGAAGAAATGTCGATGGATAACGAACAGGGTTAGGGTTGGGGAAGTCATGAGAGGGATGCTGGAAGGCTGATATCGGTGCTTTAGTTGGTTCGATTGAACCAACGCAATGAGACCGAACTAGACCTAAAATGTTGGTTCGGTCACCTGGTTTAACTCGGGCGTTCACCCGAAGCGCCTGGGCTCAGGCGAGTGCCTTTTTGAAGCACGCTGCCTGAACATTAAATGAGGCGCTCGGGCCTCTCCTTGCCTCACCCCGCCCCGCCCGAGCGCCTGAGCATCTTTTGAAATCGTTGTCCTATAGTACATAGAAAAGAATTAGCTTACTATCGAAACTTCAGCAACTTTAGTACATAGAAATTCTTTACTAGTCCAACCAAGTTCCAGCACACAGACTTTCTAATTTCGCTCAGTCCGGCTCGAAGTTGAGCTTACCATCTGGCATTCATACCACACCATGGTGGTAGACTATTACCCGTTACCTCTTTCATTCTTTTTTTGTTTTTGTACTTCCCCTCCTCCTCCTCTACCCACTCTTCCTCCTTCTCTGCCTTTTTCTCTCCCTATATCGGTTCTCCTCTTTCTGCTTCCTTCTCTCGTCATCCTCCTCTTCTTTCTATTTGATCTGTCATTTGTGTTGACTAGTAATCCAGCATACTGTGTGCCAATATGCAATATTTCGGTATGTACCAATTACCATTCCAGTCTTGTCAATAGTCAGTATGGATCTTGGACCAAAACTTGAAACCTTGCTCTTTTGTTCAAGACATATCTCTCGGAGTAATATAATATTTTTTTAAGGACTTATAGAGGACACAAGTTTGTCATTTTTCAATTTGTGGATAGGTGGATCTTTCGAAAATTAGGGTTGTCTTTCAAGAGTTTAGTAAATGAATATTGTTGAATCTTCTGCTCCCTCACTCCCCCTTGTGTTTCAATATCTTTAACCTTCACGCCCTTTCATATGAGTGTTAAGTCATATACTCTTCCTGAACATGGCTTGACACCTTTATGCATGTTATATGTGTCACTCTGTGGGCCTTGATGAATTGGTAATGGGAGATTGTAGAGCATAACCCAAAATTTCTTTGGCACACTTGGCAATATTTTGTGACTAACCATCAAATTCATGTCTTTTAGCTGAGGCACAATTTGGCGCAAAAGAGAAATACCAGAATGCAAACAGCTAGTTATTGGATAGAAATTTATACCTGGTTTTCTCCAGTTTAGGTTCTTGTAATTATGGAGTAATGCTCCAAAACTTGCTGTAGACATGTGAAAAGGGACATGAAATAAATCATTTTGCAAACTTCAGTGGATTGGAGTAATACAACAACAGATATTTACATTTGACGAGATGGTGCAGATGGGGTGGAAGTAATTCCCTGTAAATGTCCATATCCTGGTTAAGTGGATTGCAGTTATTCCTGTATACTTAAGTTCTTGGTAATATATGTAACTCAAAAATTACAAAAATATAGCATTTCTGTTAGATCTACAATTACTTGTCAGTATTACAGGCCTTCATCCTTATTTGAAATGGTCTTCATGTTAATTCATGTCATGCAGATATTTCCTTTCTTCTTTTGGGTTATAATACATGATTTAGGTGGTTCCAAATTGCGGATCTTGGTGTTGGCTGTATTGTTGTACACTTGTACTTACTGTGTCAGCAACTATTCATCGAGTGTCAAGGGTGCATCATGTGTCCTGTTCATGAAGAACTGGCAACATGCATTCTGGCTAGTTTAGGCACAGGAGAACATGGCATTAGTGGTATCTATTATGTACTGTTCCATTGGCTGTCACTGTACAATCAGGCATGGGTAAGATATGTGGCACCGAAAGCATTCAGATCCTTTGAATTATATTGTACTTTTATTTTCGAAGATTGATAGTATGAAATAATTGATATTAGAAATATTGGAAATTATGTCTGTGGTTTCATTATTTTTATTTCGGTGATATCTTGGCACCTCATTGTTTATGGTTATTATACCAATTAACTGGTTATTTTTAGGGGCTCATTTTCTTCAACTTGGAAGATAAGGAACATTTCAGGCAACAAGCAGAGTATATCTGGTCAGTTTCTGATTGGCCACAAGATGGGTGGGCTGGTTGTGAATCGACACCTGTTCCTACATATGTTTCTCAGGGCATTGGCCTTGGGAACAAAAGAGGGGCACACCTTGGTTTGGGTGGTGCGACAATTGGCGTAGGCTCTTTGGCAAGACCAGGAAAAGACCTGACTGGTGGTGGAGCATTTGGAATACCAGGTTATGCTGGTATTGGAGCTGTAGGTTTAGGATGGGGAGAAGAAGCAGATTTTGAGGAGTTTAGAGATCCTCCAGCTACAGTTGAAAACATTCACTCACGAGCATTATCACGTCATCCCTCAATGCCTTTCCTTTTAGTTGGATCTAGCAACACACATGTCTACCTCTGGGAGGTAATAATTTTCTTTGATAATGCCAAATTATCTGTTGTTTATTTGATTCGGATATTTTGAAGAGAACTTTTTATTTATCAAGTTCTTAAACTTGTAAAGACACTGATAGTAGTATCGGTGAAAATTTCAAATTTATCCTGTCAAAGTTCTTTTTGGTACTACTCTGATGCTCCATCACTAAGTTAAAAAAAAATTTGTTTGCAGCATCTTCACTGGCATATTCCTTCTTATAACTTGTTGGATTTTATGATTAAAATTTGTTTCCTTCCTGACATATGGTGATTAGAATATATTAATACAGAATAGAAAGTGTTTAATTTAAGTTCCACAAGTTGTCCCTGCCTTGGTTTGGATTAATATTGATCCATCAGAGTTGGATTCTTATGAAAAATACATTAAATTCTTTATTATATGTGGCTAATTGTGACTCATACGATACTTTTTCTTGTAAGTAATTTCCGTACATATGTTTATATGTAGCCTATGTAATCATTTTGGTTAGAGAGAAATCTGAAATTCTACAGAAATATGTTGATGTACTCATTGCTATTTGTTATGGTTACTCGTTGATCCATTAGATTTTTTTTACATGTATTTTGGTTTGCATGATGTTTAGCATTGCTATTTATAGATATGTTTTCATCTATATTCATCTACATGCATAAGTTTCTTCATTTTTTTTTCAGAATCTTTGCATTGTTTCTCTTTTTGTGCTCTTGCTTTGGGGTATCAATAACTTGTTTCAATCATTTGTTCACAATAGTAATTGCAACTTTTACCAAATACAAATTTTGTTTTATTGTCCATAGCCTCTGTATTCCCCCCCTCCTCTCTATTTCTTCTTGTCTTTTTTTATTTAATAATCATGTGACTTTATGATAGATTTTGTTTCATCCTCTCCTCATAAAGGGAAACAATATAGGTAGAATAGTAAAATCCAAAATGTGTGTTCTGGATGGGTTTGACGGAGTCGAAGGGCACTTATGGAGTATTATATGTCTTGCTTTCTTTGACAAGGATACAAAATCCAAGGTTTTTAATCTCATACCATACTGGCGTACTGAGCCTTGCTTGGTATGATACGATAGCGATCGGCGTTTGCAGGCGTACCAAGTCATGCCACGGACTTATTGGTTTTGCCTAAGCCGTGCGGCACCAATGCGTATCACCGCAAAGGTCACTTACCGAAATCTCCTGCAATCCCTTAGGACTGCAAAAGAGAAGACGGACAGAGAAAGCGCTTCACACGGATCCACAAGCCACTCTTTTAGTAAACACTTTATAGCCAATGCACATTCCAACAATGGATATCACAAGCTCGAACGGTTTGCACAACAAAGGCATAAAATTGGTCCACTACTGCATCGAATTCTATTACAAGTATTCCTCGACGCTGCACTTTATGTACAAGCCTACAATGGTCGAACTCACTCAAATATGGGCATTTTGCCTTTGGCAAGCCCTTTACAAGCTTTACATTATATGACAACCCAAAAGAGACACTGACAAGCATAAGCATTACACCGAACAAGCCGTTGACAATTTTGTCCGTGACATTCTCCCCACTTAATCCTTCGACGCCCTCGTCGAAGCCTTTCACGACGCATGCAACTTCTTTTCTTTGTTGGATCTTCGATCTTTCGCTGCGCTGCGATCGCCCCTTGGCTCCCATTTGTTCTCCGCTTGTTGTTGAGACGTCGAACTTTAATCCGCCGTCTTTGCTTCAACTCGCCAACTCGACTTTGGTGTGGGGTTGGCAAAGTTGTCCGATCCTTGCTTTGGTTCTGCGGATTCATCTCGATGAAGGAAAAGACCATCTTTGATATGCGCCTACTCTTCAAATTCTTTTTTCGAACCGGATAGATGCTTTGTTGGAGCTTTAACGAGCATCACTCGCAACCTTTCAAGTTTACTGTGTCCTTCCTCGTAAAATTTGCCCATCGAATCTTCTTCCACTTAGTTGTCTTCGAAGGGTCTTCACATCGTCTTGAGCTCCTCTGGCTGGATAACTAAGAGAGCTGGGTACTCGGAGTTCCGCCATTCTCAGGGAGTTGAGAAGGCAAAGGTTACTTGTCTTCGCCCGCCTCCTCGAGCTTGACTGCGCCGAAATCGTCGAAGTGTTCTTCGAATTCGCCGCTCTTAGCTCACACTTCCAAGCACTTGAAGTGTTTGCAATCTTCATACCGAGTCGCTTGTGATTCACCTTCTCATTGCCATATGAACTTCGGAATGCAAGAAGTTATCACCCAACTGAGTAAGTCTCCGATAGATTTGGTCGCTTTGGGATTGCACCGCCTTCTCCATCATTTCGCGCGACTCCTCGAGTAGTAAAGGTACAAGACCGCCATCGCTCGCTGCCGCTCCGATCCTTGGTCATGCACTCTTGCATCGACCAAGTCCTTCACTCGCGGCTATCTTGATGGAAAGTCTTTGCATTGGTCTTCTTACGAAGTTCTCGGCCTTCGCCTTCAAACCTTGTCTTGGTACATGGAGTTTGCAAAGCATTCTCCTCCTCCACGGCCCATATCACTTACCAAGTGCTCTCCTCTAAGAGAGCAAGGATTGATGACTCCAGGAAGTCCGCCTCACGGGTACCATGGCATCGACGCCCATGGCACTACTATCCGTTGTCTCGATCTGCATCCCTTCTTCGTGATCGGTAGATCCGCCACTGGCATTGTGACACTCCTCCGAGTTCACCTTCAATCTACTCGATGATTGATCTTGGGTATGAGTCCCTCTTGGACTCGTCATTGCTTCCATGCCCTTTTCCGACCCTCGCTTCAACACCTCTGTGTTCTCTCGAAAGCGAGCCCGCTGTCGATGGAAATACAGACTGCAACTCCCATGTATGGCCACCGCCACACATGTTGTAGGACTTGCACCATTTCTGTTCTCCTTAGCTACATTAGCTGCAATGTTCGCTTACTCGGCCTTGTCCTCGACTTGCCAGGGCTCCTTGCGAATGTGAGCTCAAGTAGTTCCACTCTTCAGCCAGCTCCGATCATACCTCAGATGATCCGGTCCCCAAATGGGACTCCTGGTATTTGCATCCGAACTTCTTCCTCGAGAGTGCATGCCCCCAAGGCGATGTCCAAGGCTTCCATTCAATGCAACATTCGGTGCAGCGACGGAAGACCCGCCTCTGCGATACCATGGCATTCACCGCCAATCCATAGCTCTTCTTACCGTCGTGTTGTTCACCAACTTCGAGCTCCTTGTCGCGCTCCGGCCATATCTCCAGATGACCATGTCCCTCACGGATATCTTTGTGTGTGTCGTCTTGCCACGAACCATTCCACCCCGATCCCTCGCATCATGTCGCCTCCTGGTGACATCTCTTGATTCGATCCTGTGGTATGAACTCGAATGCGATATCTCCATGTGTGGACTCGCCAACACATCGCAGGCCTTCGCCAACTTCGATTCGTTCGCTTCTTTGGCAATCGACCTTCGCCCACCCACTCTCGGGTCACACTTTGACGAAGGCTAGCCCTAGATCCATCGCCTAGCAGCTCCTCTGAAGTCTCGAACCGCGAATAGGTGCACAATTATCGGATCCCGGGACTCGCCCTACCAAAGACAATCTCACGCGCACCGCTTTCATCATGACAACTTCAATAGCAACACGTGGCATATTCTTCAAGAGTATTTGTCTCTGATCCTCTTGCCGGGCTAAGGCCTTTGACACCAACTTTGCCTCAAAGAACCAATGCGTCTCCTTAGAATCTCCACCAAGTGCTTTATCGAGATAAGATGTTTGTGCCTCAAGCTTCCTTCGCTTTGGCACCATGCAAGATGAGTTTGCTCCATCCGAATATGAAACCCATGGAACGACATGATCCGATTCTTGCCTCGGCAAGAGTCCATGTCCTTGACCTTGTTAAGGAAAGCACTAAGCCTCCGCTCCATGTTCCGTCTTCAAAGCCAACTCCTTCACGCGATTTGGGTACTTCACCAAGTCTTCCCAAGTTGTTCTCGCTTCTCGATTAGCATTGGATTAATGGTGGCCCGCCCACCATTCCACGGTCAGCCTCGGTTGAGTCCGAACTCACGGTCGGCTCTTAGTGTGCCTTCACTTTGTGTTGCCCTGGGTTGCTCCCCATTTGATCTCGCTATCGCCCACCAACGCATTGCCACTTGCGAGATCATACGATGACTCCTCATCGCTCACTCGATCCTCGAGCTCTGTCTTGAGGTACTCCTCAAGCGATTCATTGCACCGATTCACATTCGGAGAGCGGGACTTATCCCTCCCGGATATCCGCCCCGTCGAGCAACATCTCTCTTCGCATCCTTCCCTCTGGAAGTTTTGGAGACCACCGCCCCTTGGACTACTCCGCTTTCTTTGAACAAATCGTGCCCCTCGCCTTCGCGAATGCACTTTGCTAGATTGTGACACCTCACCAATACAGCCAGACCGCACCCCTCGGGTCTAGCAACATGCTGCACTGCTGCACATTTCACTTCATACGAAAGTATCTCGCATATGCCGAAGAGAAAGTTTCAATGCTCCAATGCACGGACCTTCACCGCCTTGGGATGGCCACGGGACGATCCATCGTCCGCACGCAAGACCTTGCGAGTATCGAATTCCTTGAGTTTGCAACTTTCCTCACCTCTCGTGAGCTTTTGCACAACTCTTACGATTATCGAGCAACCCACCGCAACTTGACGGTCTCATCCTGGCCAAGCACCCGCTTGCCTCGAGCACCGTCAAGTTTGGGTGTCAATGTCGAGCCACCGCTCGAACTCAGCCATCCCCACCTTTGGCGCTCCGCAATTCTTCTTAGCTTGTCCTCGTGGTGCCTCGACAAGGTCCCCACGTTGCATGCTAAGTGTTTCTAAGTGAGCTTGTCCCGCCTCGATACCATCCGTCACGGACTTAGCTGGTTTTACTTTAAGCCGCATGCGGCACCAATGCGTATCACCGAAAGGTCATTACTACCAAATCTCCTGCAATCCCTTAGGACCTGCAAAGAGAAGACGGGACGAGAAAGCGCTTCACACGGGATCCACAAGCCACTCTTTTAGTAAACACTTTATAGCCAATGCACATTCCAACAATGGATATCACAAGCTCGTAGCGGTTGCACAACAAAGGCATAAAATTGGTCCACTACTGATCGAATTCTATTACAAGTATTCCTCGACGCTGTACTTTATGTACAAGCTCTGACAATGGGTCAAACTCACTCAAATATGGGCATTTTGCCTTTGGCAAGCCCTTTACAAGCTTTACATTATATGACAACCCAAAAGAGACACGGACAAGCATAAGCATTACACCGAACAAGCCGTTTACAATTTTGTCCGTGACAAAGCGGAGAACATAAAGCAACTTAGCGTTTTTGTACTTGATCGTGGACGCGGAGGAGAACTCCTCCCCCCACCGACGGGCGAAGTGCCTTGGGGTCGACTGGTGCATGCACGAGGGGGAGTGGCGGAGGGGGAAGGCTTTCGGAAAGGGAAAGTTCTCATGGCCCTCCAACACAACCTTCATGGGCGAGCTCCATTCCAGTCTGATGGAAGGCTTCGGGACCTTCATCAAGTCAGAGGGCAATGCTTGTCCCGGCTCCTATGTCGCCGACTGAGAGCACGAGTTCGGGTGCAAGTGGTACTCCAATGGTGACTATCACGAGGGCGGCCAGTGGCGCAACCTACAGAAGGGTTGTGGCTGGTACGTATGGCGAAGCGAAAGCCAGTATGACGGTGAGTGACGGAACGATGTAATATTCGACTGTGGGACGCTCATCTGGGCTAATGGCAACCACTACAACGACCACCGGTAGAATGTTGTGCCGAAGGGGAGTGGCGTGTACGCTTGGCTAGACCGCAGTTGCTATGTAACGCTTGGTACAGGTTGGTAATGATCAAAATTTCGATCATTACCATTCGGTACAGCCCTGTATCACTTGATACAAGGCTAAAAACCTAATACCGCCCGATAGCGAGCGGTCCATGTGTCGGTTTGCTGGTGAACCAATACATACCGCCTGTACCGGGCGATATGATACGAAATTTAAAACCATGGCAAAATCTAGTAGATATTAGATTGTTGAGGTCGACTTGGTCTTAGTATAAAGCGTGGATAAGGCTTGGAATAATTTGTATATGGGTGCAGTAGAAGTTCTTCTAAGCACAAGTTCTGTAAATTGATTAAAATGATGGTCACTGTCTTCAGAATGGAGTGGAAGACTTGTTCCAAGAACTTGGTCAACAAAGGGTAAATTCATAAAAAGATGGACAAGATGGTTTGGATAGGTTTGATGATTTTTTTATGGCATTACTTTTAATAATTCTTTTTCCCAGTTTATTTGTCAATTTTACTAGGTAGAAGTATTATATGTAAAATAAGAGTAGGATACCGTGTTGCTTAAATAATTGGTCGACTACCAATATCTGAGGCTTATTTGTAAATATTTTATGACAGTATAGGTTTGTTTGAGGTCTAATAGATTCTTTACTTGCAAAAATATAGAATGCTAGCTACATAGGTGAGCCAAAATTTACTTTCTGAATTGTAATAGTTTCAAAAGATATTATGTTTTGACTTGGGGAATTCAATTATTCCCTAGTGACTTGGTTTGGTTCCATAATGTCAGGTAAAACACACATATGTGGACCTATTTTTAATGCTTGAATTATTCTGTTTTCATGTTTTGAAATTTATCTTGTCTAATTATTGATAATATTTACTTTCTCATGTTTTTATATTTATCTTGTCTAATTATTTATAATATCTTCATGCATTTTGGAGGATAGCATAAATAATACTATATGAACCTTTTTATTTCTATGAGGTTTTACATGTCTATCCCTTCAAAGTTTGGAAATACATATTTGCTCCTCCAAATTTTAATATTTCACTTATATTACATCAAAAATTTATATTTTTCATACATGGCCATCTAAATATTTAAATCTTTTATATATGCCACTTCTGTTAACAATTCCTCCAATAAATTCAAGTTAATTACTATTAATCATGGTTATCATTGATTTTTTTTAAAAAAGTAAATTTTTAATTAACTAAAATATCCTTTATTTCTCTCTTTAATCATTTGATCTCTCATGTTCTTCAACATTTTGAAGGGAATATTAATGTCATTTTGTGAATGCCATTATGCTAATGGTCAATTAACAGATATTGATTATGGCATTGGGAAGATTTGAGCTTTGCAAGTATACATATGCTAAACTTGAATTGAGATGGGCAATTACGAAAATCATAAACTTATTTACTTTGTTAATATTGCATTTTGCAGTTTGGTAAAGACAGAGCTACAGCAACCTATGGTGTGCTTCCTGCAGCTAATGTGCCACCTCCTTATGCACTTGCATCAATATCTGCATTACAATTTGATCACTATGGGCACAGATTTGCTACTGCTGCATTAGATGGCACAGTATGCACATGGCAACTTGAGGTGGGAGGGAAGAGCAATGTCCACCCCACAGATTCTTCTCTCTGCTTTAGCAATCATGCATCGTATGTACCTCCTGTTGTAGGCAAATTTTTTCTGGTACTATGAAAATCAATATGAACATTGTATCATTCTTTCTGATTTTAATTGATGGGTTGAAACTGTTCCCAGGGATGTTGCATACGTGGCTACTAGTGGGTCAATTCTTGCTGCTGCTGGGTGTAGCACAAATGGTGTCAATGTTGTTTTATGGGATACTATGGCCCCGCCTGCCACATGCCAAGCTTCTCTATTTTGTCATGAAGGTATAGCCCAAGTTGATATTTCAAAAACATTAACTTTATCTAAACCTAATTGATAGGAGACAACCAAATATAAACAGATGTGAAAGCTTATTGTTATCAGGGTACAAGGAGAGTATTATGCAAGGTTATTAATATGGGCCTCTCACCTTCTATCTAAACCTAATTAATAGGAGACTGTCAAATGCATACAAATTTGAAAACTTATTCTAAATTTCTTATTTGGGTATTAGACGAGCAGAATGTGAGGTTGTTAATATGGGCCTCTGACCTTTCGATCTATAGTTGTGACAACTCATAACTTCATATAGGAGCAACTTTCCTCTTGGTTGCTACATGCCTATTATGTCATGGTACTATTTTACAGGTTATCTTCCTAATTTATATGCTATGTATAATCCTGTCATGTAAATCATCCTGGTTTGTACTTTGTACTATTTTATAGGTTATCTTCCTAATTTATATGGTAAGTATT
Organism: Musa beccarii; assembly: GCA_024322285.1. Taxonomy (NCBI): domain Eukaryota; kingdom Viridiplantae; phylum Streptophyta; class Magnoliopsida; order Zingiberales; family Musaceae; genus Musa; species Musa beccarii. Next base: position 58,928,626 of record CM044397.1, read on the forward strand.
TGTAAGTATCATTTCAGATCTTGATGATTGGCATATATGGTGTTTGTACTTTGTACTACACTTTCAGTCTTATTAACTATGTAATTAACAGTTGTGGACTTGGCACTACTGATGGGCAAAGATTAGGCAGATCAGATATCTGGTCACAAAAGCCTTAACACAAAATAAACAAGGAGATATGAACACTAAAAGCAAGTTGCTCTTCTAGTCGGCCGGTTGTGTGACAACACTGGCTCTTTTGCCTACGTAGATGAGATCTCTCTCTGGCGTATATCAGGCACTCATTCCTATATATTGATAGCAAGACCTTTGTCAAATACTGGATGTAGGGATCTTATTTTCTCCGCTGTTTACTTCTATACCTACTCCTATATAAACTTTCAAACTTTAACTGCACAAGAGCTATAGCTTATTTTACTGACCAGATAAACTTTTCACATGTAAAGACATACCTTCAGAATCAAAACAATTCAGATGTATTTGAGACTGTGCTGAACTGTTGAAGCTGCAGAAACTTATTCGCTGATAGCCACAGTGGAATTATAAACCCATTTCAATTTTGATTTTGCACATATCTGCATGTGACACTTTGAACTTGATTGCCAGTATTTTGCAGCTAGAATATTTACCTCTTTGTTAATTAATCATCCAAAACATTTCTTCATATTTCCCTTATTGTTGGAAAATCTGCATGAAAAAGCAAAGTGATGTGTTATCATGTAGCAGTGATTTTCATTCCCTATCTCCAGTTTATTATTCTTTCAATCTTTTGTATCAGCTTAGTTACTAGTTATCGTGAGAAACGTACCCTAATTGAACCTCATGTGCAACTTAATTGATTGTAACTGTTCTCCCTGCTAACCGTTCTTGCATTCTATTATTGCAGAATGTCAAAATTGTCTTTATTTTGACCAATTTTTAAATATGCATACCTACTGACAGTTCTTGAACTATTTTCCTGACATGTTTGCTTTAATATTTTATGGTAATTTACATTATCAGATACCATGATAAATTTACATTTTCTTTTCCATCTGCAGTTTCTTGGATTACTTCAAGGTGTTTTCGTAATTTTTCCCATTTTTTTTCAGTTATTTGCAGTGTAGCAGGAAAATCATGAAAAATGTACATGTTCAACATCAACTTTTGCTAACAGCCTTTCATTTTTAGACATCCTTTTGTGCATCTTACTACATGAAGTTCCAAATAAATAACTGGACTTCTGAGCTTTCATGAATCTTTTGTTTTGTTGAGAAGTATCCTTTGGTAACCAGATATTCTTTTCATATCTGTTCATCCTTTGGTACCGATAATTTCATTTACTAGTAGGTCAGGGCTTGGATCGGTGTGGTACCGGTTCATACCAGTGTACCGGGCATCGGTATGCCAGTACGTACTAAGTTTCATAAAGGACTAAAAAAGCTGATAAACAAAAAACAAAACAAAAAGTGCTTGGTACAGAGCTTGTACGACCATGTACCAGATGGGTGGACAGCCCACATTGTTCCATGTACCGGTAACTTGTCAAACCGGTGAATACCACTCGTACTGTACTGAGTGGGTAATTTGGTCAAAAAGTTGGCTTATTGAGCTGGTAATGTCGAACTAAATGGTAATACAGCTGGCACTACAATTTGGTACACTCTTGAAGCACTTCCTGATCTCCTATCAGAGACAGCAAGTCAATAGTACTGTTTTGCTTCCTGTAAGTATTCATGGTACTATTATCAGATTTACAGAAGACAACCGATGATAAAATTTTAGACAATTCATTCCCTTCACCTTCAAAATATTGAGGTAAGAAAAGATGGCCTTCAACCTTTGCTTAGTTTAATACTTGCATACTTCTTTAGCCAAAGTCATTTTTTATATTATGTCTTTGGTGCAGTTGTGTTCCATACAGAATGATTTACTTCTGTACTGCAGTCGTAGTCCATACAGAATGATTTACTTTGTACATTAATGTGGTTGCTAGCTATTTTTCATCCTTATTTGTTTGTAGCAAGTTTTCATTTTTCACTTGATGTATCCTGATGACCCTGTTTGGTAAGGTTCAGACATCAAAGAATGAGTCCATGCTGACACTCATTGAGTTAATATGAGAAAGGAGGGAAGGACGGAGGGTAAACTTGAATCCTCAAAAGCTTTCCCTTCAACATTGTCTAGTCAAGTAAATATGTTAAGGTTCGTAATACTTGAGTTAGTTCTTAAAACAATAAGGAGGCTGAATATGGATTATGTCAAGTGAGCTAAAAGGGTGGCACACATGGAATGCTTATCCATAGATCAAGTTGGATTCCACTGGCTCGCTATTCACCTTGCTATATATCATGTTATTTTTTTTACTCAATGCTTAAAACAAACATGGTTGGTTAAGAACTGTTTTGTATGTTCTCACCCGGAGGTGATGTGCAGAGCATCAATCTATAGATTTAGGAGTTGTATTCCAATGGTTCATTGGTTTATTTATGTGTTTCGTATGGAGCTTTCCTTATTACACAGTCCTGATGATGGAAGGATCAGAGCTGAGTCCCTTTTGCTTATATTATAAATGTTGCCTAAGTAAATGCATGTAGATTTTTATTGAGGAAATAATGAACTGCTGAGCAGGCAAAAGTTGAACAAAATAAAAATTTATAAGTTATTCACATATCGATTTTGCTTAGACAAGAATATCAAGTTTTAGTTGTATACCCAAATAATGCATCTTTTGATTGCAAATCTTCTTTCATTTGAAGGTGGTGCTCGTTCTATATCAGTGTTCGACAATGATATCGGGACTGGTTCTATTTCACCCATAATAGTTACAGGAGGGAAAAGTGGTGATGTTGGGCTTCATGACTTACGATACATTGCAACTGGAAAGTCTAGACGGAATAGGCATGCCAGTGAGCAAGATCTCAAGGCAATGCATGATACAAACTTGGGAACTTTCAAGCATGGTGAGAATTCAAATGGGATGATCTGGTATATACCAAAGGCTCATCTAGGTACATCATGCACCTTCTCCATGTCCTCCTCTTTATAAGAATAAGTTGGTTCTTTATCCTGATTTCCTATTTGGTGTTGGTAAAGGAAGTGTAACCAGGATAACGACTATCCCAAACACCAGCTTGTTCTTAACTGGTAGCAAAGATGGAGACGTGAAACTATGGGATGCCAAAAGATCCCAGTTGGTTTATCATTGGCAAAAGCTGCATGATCGCCACACTTTTCTTCAGCCAAACTCAAGGGGCTTTGGTGGAGTTGTCAGAGTAATCTCTTGGACAAAACCTAGAACATAATTTCATACTTTCTTATCATTAATATTACTAGAGACTATCTCTCATTCTTTTATGTAGGCCGCTGTGACTGATATCCAAGTCCTTTCCAATGGTTTTCTTACATGTGGTGGGGATGGTTCTGTAAAGCTTGTCCAACTCAAATAATTTTGACAGAACAATCAACGGAAACCAAAAGAAAATCTGCTTCAGGAAGGGTTAGGCCTGAAGATCTCTGTGGTGCTTAGTTGAATTTCACTCTGTGCTTCTTTTATGTCAAGCGTGCAACCTGGCTTGATCAACAAAGTCTAACTGCATCAAATCATCAGGGTTGGCACCTAAAGTTTGTATATCCTTTTTGTCATATATCCTAACTCTTATAATCTCATGCTTTTTTAGTTGTATGTTCTGGTTTATTTAGATTTGTTGTTCAGGTGCCAATGGGATGTAAAAATTATTTTCTCGAGTTGTATGTAGGTAGGTTTACCCCTATTTGTGTCGCATTGGGAGTTGTCTGAATTATCTGAATGCCAAGCTGCGGCACACAAAATGGGGTCACCATGCTGGTCAAATGATTTAGGATACACCATACGGGACATTACTTCCTTTCAGTCACATCTCAGATGGCTAAACTTTCTCATGTGCCTGGAATACCAATGAAAGCAAGAATCTGGAGAACTTTTCGTGTCAGGAACACCATTCAGAACAACAATCTGCTATCTTTGCCAGCAGCAGCATGTCATCAAGACGGTCCCTAGAAAATTGTGTTCTAGATCTTATAAGCGAGTGAAGCATTCACCTGAGGAAAGCATCCAAATTGATCGCCTGGTGTTCTTCACTGTTTTAATTAACTTCAGCGATAGCATGTGCAGCCTAAATTTTGGTGAGCTCTGTATATTAGTTTGCATGTTATGGCGAAGGGATTAAGTTCTCTGTGGTGATATCTAGGAGAATTGTAGGGAAATATTTCATACTGCAATATATTAGTATTTCTGTAATGAATTGTCTCTATCATGATTTGGATTGTTTGCATTCTGTGTGCAGCATTGTAACATCCTAATTACACTCCTGAAATGTTTATGCTATGACCTTTTGCCTTTGTACACTTGAAAAAAAGGATAAATATAGCACATACGCAAATATAACTTAAGATTGAAATCGCATGATAAATAAAACTTCCAACTGATATTTATGTAAAAATTAATAAATAAATCCCTCTTTATTCTTATCCAAACAGTTGTTTCGATGATGCTTAAAAGCATGAGTGCGGGCGGCCCTGCCGTCATTACATGTCGATAGGATAGGCCAATCATGCAAACGTCGCATGGTCGACCTGGCGCGGGGTCCGGAGCGGCTCTCCTTCGATTTAAGAAGCCGGCCTCCCTCGTTCCCCTCTTTCAATCTAGAGTTCGTGTCTCCCTCTCCTTCGCATTTCGGAGTCCGGAGAATCCTGAGATCCCAACCCTCGTTCATCGAACTGCTCCGGTTCAATAACAGGTACGAGGAACTTCTAATTCCTAGAATCGCATTCACTGGATTTCTTGAATTGGTGGAAGGATGCTAGTTATTGGTTGTTAAAAGATGTGTTTGCTCTGTCTTGCTTGAGAGCCCTCTTTCCACTTCTTGTGAAGCGAACCATCTGAATCTTTGGAAGTTGGACGACTCATCGCGGTTAATCTATCGACGTCGCATTTGTTTCGGAGAATCTTCAGTTCTAGGGTATGTAAGATGTGATAGGAATTACACTAGATGGATGGTGGAAAACACGGAGAGATTTATGTGAAGACCTTTTTTTTTAAATTGTTTTAATCGGGTTAAGTTGTGAAATTTGATGCCAAATCCTTTTGTAGTTTAGCTATCTAGTTGTGAAGAACATTTGATGTGGGTGCTTTGACTTTTGGGTGACATGCTAAATATCCATTTTCCAGAATTAAGTGAGATGTTCATGTAGTTCTTCCGGATGTGCTGAGATTACAATTGAACTAACTATATGGTATCCAGTCCATATTTTCTCGAGGCTGTTCCTGTCTATTGTTTAATCACTTGATAAATACAAGCAGAGAGAAGTTATTTTTTTCTTCTGAATATTGTAGATTTTTTTGACAAAATAGATTATTTTTGTCAAGCTTTCAATTTAGTTCAACTTTGGTTGCTTTTAGATCGAACTTGCTTGCATCAAATTCATTTGGTTACACCGTCATACTAAGAATGAGAAGATCACAGGTTTGAGACCTTATAGGTTCATTTTGCTTTATTTTTACTTTTGATAAGATAGATTTGATGAGATGCAACCCTATCGGATGTAACTTGGCTTGTGGCTTGAGGTTTGTCAATGGCCGACCTCCTAACCTTTTGTGTTGTGTATTTTCTACCATGTCAATTTGGGTTATTCAAAGCTCTACTTTGCTTGTTTGAGTTGATGATGATGGTTTGTTTACGTTCTTGAACAAGATAATGACTTGGATTGGATCAAAGTCAGTTTAGTTTCCTGAGATCACAATTTTGTGAGTAACATAAAATATGATAAGAGCTATTCCCAGCAGCCTACATTGGATGCGAGTTATGGATTTCTTGGTATAATAAGTAACCACGCCTGTGCAATGTGTAACTTGAGGGAATTGTTCTTCTGGGGAAAATTTACATGGCAACAAGTTCGAAATTATATCAAATATGGTAATTAGAACTCTACATGTGAAACAATACAACTATTTAAAATCTAAGAAAACATTCTTAGGAATGTCTATTAGTTCTATAGTTTAGGAGCTAGCTCTAATGAAGACATCAATATGAAATCATAACTAATTAACTTGTACCAAAATATATCTCGCCAGTTCAACATAAGATGTCAAGTACGAAACTAAACCTTATTAACGGTGGTTTTCGCTCACTAGAAACTGAAATCTTGCATATAATGAAATAGTTTGTCTTGAACATAGATAATGTTAGTTTGTTAAGTTGTACTTGCCAGACTAATCTCAATGTCCCATGTCTGCATCTATATTAAGATTGTTATATTTCTACATGTGTAATAGTTCAACCTGGATATGTGCAGTCCTTGGCATTTAATTCCGTAATTACATCTAATTATTGGTTTACCGCGGATAGGGTCAAGGGTTCTATATTGGAGTACCTCCACAACTTTGATGTTGGAAGTTACTGTTTCTTGAAGTACAACTGGCTTATAAGTACCATTAGAAATATTGAGTTTTGAGCTTTTTCATTCTTCTACAAGCTGCTGAGTATTAATTTTCAATACAAATAAGCTGCTCGAGCGCTTTGAATACTGACTGTGAAATCTCAACCCTTTCCTACTTCCTACTTACCATGAATACCTGAATAGAGCAGCACGTGCTCTCAAGTTCAGTATCCGAAACAGTTACATTGACCTCATTGGTAGAGCCTTGTCCACTGTGCTGCCCAGTAAGAATTTGCTGCCCTTTTGATAAAGTGAAAGAAAATTTAATTTCAGAGAGATTGGCAGGCCAGAAGCTTAGTATCTTAGTAGTTTCTTGTTTTTATTTTTCCTTCTTGTCTTTGGATTTTGATGCGAACTTGGTTTGGATTGTGCTCACTTTTGTTTTACACTCAGAACAACAATAAGAACACAGAAGTAGAGGGCCCAATGCTTTGAAATATCAGTGGCAACATACTCAGACATCAAGAAACACGAGCTTCAGAATATATCAGATAAGTACCACAAATTAGATGATATTCTAACATTTGATTTGGGTTTGCAGAAGCATGTTTAGGAGAGCTTCTTACTGTAATGTACTCGAACCAGACTAAATCTTGACAGTTCTGATATCGTCAATGCTAAAGAGTTTTATCTGATAGAGACCCACCGAACATCTTGAATCCAGGATTTTGCAAAGATTTTGATAGGTCTTATAATTGATAGATATTAAAATGAAATCTCGTATTGACCATGGGGTTGATATTATATTCTATATCGTTTGCTTGCATTCATGGCTGCAAGGAATACCATGAATGATCAATACCGACTTTACTGTTGTATTACTCTCCAACGGTGAGTGAACTGCACTTAGGCTGTTGCTTTTGCTCTACTACAAAAATATTCTTATAACAGAAGGAGACAAGTAGATGAAAAGAGTTACATCATAAGAGTTGCATGCTCCCCCAGCTTTCCTTAGTTCCATTCTTTTCGCCATGGACCAATGATGGTTGTCGATTTTGTCATTTTTCTCGTTTAATACATTTAAGCAGTTTGATTCAGTGCCAAATGCGTGGTGTCAAGGTCTCTATCTTGTCTAATCTATGCTGACTCAATCACTGACACATTGCTTTTGGCAGTAATCACCATGAATGGACCAGCAATTGAGGGTGCTCCCTGGTAGTTGGACCATCTTCTCGTCACTGCTTCAGGTAAGAGGCTCATCTATCTGTTAATATAACTTGAAAGAGTGCCATTTATTTGTTTTTTAATTCAGTTTATCAACAAATATGTTTGGAATTGCAATAACTTTGCGTATGACCTTAATTGCATGCGACTAATGGTAGTAGTCCGCCATGTTTGATTGCATGAACCAAAAATGAATGGTTAGCGTTTTAGATGCCAAATATGATCAGCTTCACTGCTACTTTTCTAATTCAGTGTACTGATTGGTGGTTTACCGGGTTGTGGTGTGATGGTTTTCTTGTTAGAATTAATCAGTAGCACATCCTACATTTGGAGATCAGTGATCGCTTTGCTCCTGCTTTGTGCAAATTGCACGAATCTCAATACCATGATTCCCAGAATTGCATGCATTCCTAAACCTTCTTACCAAAATAAAAAGAGTACTGGCAGCTGGCGAAAGCTGAAAGATGCTAGTCATGGTAGAAAGAGTAAGAACACAGTTTTAGGCGCCTGGTTTGTGGGCTTGTTTAGGTAGAACCGAAAAAGAGAGACCCCTGTTCAACGTTTTACTTGTGAAGGGGATGTGTTTGGTGAGACAGCTCAGCCCTCTTTTGCTTCCTGCTTCTGCACCTTTCTACTCGGTCACGAGAAGAGTTTGCCCGTAGCTTTCTTCAACGTTGTTAACCTGTGTGCCATTCTTCGGATTGGTGGGGTCCGCCGAGCTCATGGTTTACTGGGAGTGATCGACTCCGGTCGCCGTCCTATTATATAATATAATGAACTTGACATATAACCCGACTTGTAAACGTCGTGATGGATGATCACATCGTTAATGTTACAGATACACGTATTCCATTGGGATGGAGTACACTTAGCCTCCGTGTGGGTTGGAACGGATGCACGGACTCAGCAAAACCGTCCGCGTCGCCACGGATGTGACCCAGCTGCCCGTCCTCCGGACGCGCTGACGCTCACCCGCCGAAAGCGAGGGCGGTCTTTGTCGTCCCAATCTCTGCCGACAATCTCCATCCACGTTCTTGGGGTGGCCGTCTCTTGTCCTTGCCTTCCCCGTCGTCACCCGTCGCGTTACCTGCTGTGCGACGACCCCAACAGGTGGGTCCCTGGAGCCTTGGCCTGCTGCCTCCAGGCACATGGACGGGGTTACAGAAGAGTCAGCGGGTAGGAAAAATATACTTGCTTCGTCCCTAATTCTAATGTATAAATGCACGTATCTGGTGGTGACCGCCTCTCCTTAACCTGGCGGTGACCGCCTCTCCTTAACCTGGCGGTGGCAGCGATCCATGCGTGGGACCCGCGGGCAACGTCCCCCGATGAGCAGAGAGGATAAGATATTACAGTGTAAAATAGGGGGGGCCGGGAAATCGGTGGCTGGTTTTGGAAGTTACACTTACGATATTACTTGGGGAAAGGAAAATTATATGAATGAAATTATGAAGTGGATTAAAATGGAAAAAGCCAGCAAGATAAACGAAGAGGGAGAGGGAGGGAGAGAGAGCGCAGACAATCGTGATCCGATTTCGTTTCTGGTTTCTTCTTTTCTTCAAACCAGATTTGCAGGTCGATCATCGTGCTGCTACCGAGTGGGTCGGATTCTGGAATTTGATCTCCCTCAAGTTTCTTGTTCGTACAAATTCTGCAGTATGTTTCTTCGTCCCCGATCCCTGATTATTAGATTCCGGAGTCCGGTCTTCTCATCAAATTGTCAGCTTCTGATCTCTTGATTTCCTGCTTGCTTGCTAATTTTGTTGGGATTTTAGAGGTGTCGGTTGTCATGATGGGTTCTAGCTTGTGTTGATGGATTGTGGTTCTTTTTGGCTTTTGTGTTGTTCTGATCCGGTGATTATCGATGATTTATGAAATCTCTTGCTGCCAGTTGTTTTATTTTCCTCTTCTTTGTTCTTTTCTGAAGCTTTGTCAGGTGTGCTTTTCGAATGGTAGCTAAATTAGGACTTCAATTTGCTAGATCTGCCAAATGAGAATTATATGTTTGGCCTAAAATTGTTCTCTTTGTTGCCTTTGCTTGCCTTCTGCTGATCTAAAGGTCTACTGAACCGTGTGCGGTTACTATTCTGTTTCTTTGATTGTTGTGGTTTTTAGCCTGATTGATTACCAGGTTGATGATGTAAGTTACTAGAGCTTTCGTTGCATTTAGTTGATGAATATCGCCATAATCACGATGAAGGGAGAGCGTATATTTGCTTGGGAAGGGAAGATTTTGAGAGCGTTTCCCTTTCTTTGAAAAGGAAGGTTGTAGACTTCACAAGATTATGGACATTGGTTTCTTGAGTGAAACTCCTGTTTACAATTTTCATGAATTTATGAAGACTTGTCATCATTACGGACCAAAAAATACATCTAAACAAGCCCCGAGAACTTGCATATATTGGAAGTCAGAATCGTGCTTTGTATTAGTAAGTACAGTTGTCGGAACAAATGTTGTCTAAAATCACAAAAATTTGGATAGAGACTATTTGGAAATCAGTGTCCGCTTATCGCTGTCACCGGTAGTCTATTGGTAATCTGAGCTTGCAATCCAGCTCCAAAGTACCCTGCTGATATCATATAAGATTTTAATTTTTTATTTCTATTTTCCTTCTACTCACCTTTTATGTCCTTTGCAAAATCCGTTTCTGCATATTTAAGTTAATTCTTCATTTCAGAATCTGGTATCAGCTTTTGATGTTCACGTCAGGTTAGCAACCAGATAACGAGTCCTAAAAAAACTTCTATGGTGTCTTCTCAACATTGAGGTGCGATCTATAACACTATGTTTAATTTGAAAAGGTTGGGTTGTGATATTGATGACTCAGGCACTAAAACAAGAATCATTCTCTAATTGGCCAAAGTTAAAAATATAATGACATGATATTTTTTTTATTATTGTCTGATATGGAAGCCATCAACTCCTTGCGTACAATGTATGTCAATCTAAATATGGAAGCCAGAGAAACAAAACAATAATAGAAGATAGTAATAGTTAGCTTCCAATGTATATCAATCTAAATATGGAAGCCATCAACTCCTAGCTATCTTCTATTATCGTTTTATTTCTCTGTTGATGTTGCTGCCATGACTTTTGATAATTTGCTCCGTGGTGAGTTACCTAGAAGGAAGTTACAAATCAGTATTTAGTCTATGACCAGTGTATGGTGGCCTCACCTTGTTAACTTGTCTTGAATAGCATTAAAAATAAAATTGAGTGCTTTTAATAGTTCTTGGGTTCATTTTAGCCTACCACAAGCAGCTTCCTTGTGCTCTATCTTAGCCCTTGTCACTCTGTAATGGCTTATTATTCATTATGATTCCTGCCTGACTAATTAGTTGGAGTAAGTTGGCACTGAAGCTGATAGGATTCATTATGAAACTATGAAGTTGGCATCTTGATTCCCTCTGGGTTTGTTATTGTACTTGATAGGTCTTAGAAAGAAATTTAATATGCCAATTGCAATTTTCTTAAATCAAGTGGTTGTTATATTTTTTTTATATCATATTCTTCCTTTTAAAAAAATATAATATAAGATAGTTTTCTATGAAAAACAAAAAGTTCTTATCAGTTCCTTGTTGTTACCACTGGCAATATTTGTTTTTGTTGCAAATGTAAAATTGGGTTAGGTAGCCATTGCCATTAGATGGGGTATAGATAGGAAAGTCCTCCATCGGGAAAGATTTCCATTGGTGGATATAGGCAGGTCCTATGGCACAGCACTGGAGATCCTTACTGGAATTGATCTCAGAGCAGTATCATGGTTACAGAAAATGTTGTGGAACACCATATAGCACTGCTTAGATTTAAGATACTTCTATTTGGAAGTGCCTTTCAGCTTAGGTTGTCCTGACCGTAAAAAGCTTTTAAACTCAGAAGCTTATTTATATGTATAACTGTTTCTGGAAAATGCTTTGAACATCAGATCTGCTTGACATCTAGAATTTAAGTTATTTTGATAGACTTGCTTCTGAGAGTTTGTTTGATTTTCTCTTAAATGAGGATATGAAGCTGACATGTTTGCCTCTGACAGATGAAGATTATGAAAATAGTTTGAGGAAATGGGCTCCTAATGGCAGCTGCAGAAGCAAGGGCTGCTTGGCAGCGCACTGCGAACCGTTGTCTAGTCCAGGAAGATGCAAAACGAGCTCCAAAATTAGCTTGTTGTCCATCGTCTACCCCACAAAATGATTCTGGCAATGGGAACACATCAATTGTACAAGATAATTCTGTTCCCAACTTGATGCCTTTGAACAGGAATTCCATGAATGCTAATCTATCACCTGAAACAAAATGGTGGCTTCAGCTGCAACCCAATTTTGGATACCAAAAGGACTTTATCTTTGAGCAACTCAGCTCCTTAGAAGATGAAGTTGCTGAGAAGGACACGGAAACTATAGTCCCAACATCAAAGTTGGATCTGGAATCTTTGCCAATCGATTTTAACAATTTTTCTCTTAGAAAGGAAGAGAGTATTCTGAAACCACCTTCGATGGTATCAACAACTGTCATGATGTATGATTCTGAAACTATGGTCAAAGAGATTAAGACAGCAACCATTAATCCACAACAGTTACCAAAGCGGAAGGCACCTGTGAGTGATTATTTTCTTAAGAAGAATGAACTTCTGGATATGGAGTCAGTTGATCAATTAAGTTTGAAAAGGCCAGAAAAGGCTTCTTCGGACCTTGAAACACCTTGGGCTGGGAGTAATAACTCTGAGCCATGGTGGCGTATTGCAGACAAAGATGAGTTGGCTTTATTAATTGCCCAAAAATCAATGCAACAGCATATTGAAAACTGTGATCTGCCTAAACCCAGACAGACAATTCATGTTACTAAGAACCTTTCTTCGTCTGAGAATATGGATAAATGTGGGAATTTTCAATCATCATCGGGAAGAAAGTTAAGTGCAGACATAAGCAATGCCAACGAACACTCACATAATACATTTTCTTTGGCAAACTCTGACAACAAGAATTTGTCTTCTGGTGAAAGAGGCTATATGCTCCATGATTCAGAGAAATTGTACAGGCAAGGCCCTATCACCGTATGTTTTATCTTTCAGCAAATTCTATAGTTTGCTGTGAGGCTGCATGGTGTTTTATTTTTGTCTGTTAACATTGAATTTAGTCAGATTATTGTATGGTTGCATTAACAGTTGGCCTTCGATGCTTGTCTATTTGAACTCTAATTCGATGAACTCATCTGTTCAAAATAAAATTCTACATTGTATATTGTTTGTTAATAATGTTGTCTTGATTGAGAGTAGACTAGATAAATTGTTATGGGGACAACCTTTATTGAATAAGTTTTGCGGCTTAAATAGGTTCATGACCAATTATATGAAGTGTAACATTAGGCACATCTATGGAGTAGAAGGTGCAATCTGACCTTAATTGACTTCTAAAAAAAAAAAAAAAAAAACTGTTATCCATCATAAAACGGGATGGGGAGGTTGATGAGGATATTATTTATGGAACTAAAATGGGATGGTTAAGATTAAGAGGGGCATAAGATGCATATGCAAAAGATAAAATCCTTGTTGAACTCAATAATATCAAATTTTTAAACCAAACCTGAGCCACCTAATACAGGTGTAAGTTGTACTTACTCTACTGTACCCATAGAGAAACAAGTCAGTTTAAATTGAGTCATCATTGAGATGATTGCTTTTGACATGATTTAACCCACTGAAATGACTTAAATTTGGTACACGGAGTCCAGCAACCCGCTAGTCACACAATTTGGATAACATATATGACATAGTAAGCCAAAAGGCTATTCTCATGCAGGATTGATTGTCAATTGTATCTTACTGATCCTTGGCTTGGAAATCTGTTTTTCCAGTTTATTTTCTTTCTTGCTTCTAAGGCTGGTTTCAATCATTAGACCATACTATGGATGGAACAGTCCTGTGTCCCAATGCAAATTTAGACATGACATATTTTTGAAGTCCTATATACCAATATCTCATTCTGTTGATCATTTTTCATGTCAAGATTTAAGTGAATGTTAGTGATTCAAAATTATTTATTGAAGCTGAGTAATCCAGTGGTGCTTGATTAAGGGATCCACTTGTACCTATTAGTAGTTTGTTATCATAACCAATCATAAATATATATCCATACATATAATTTTGATCCTCGAAAACCATATGGAGATCAAACAAATTGACCTATGTTAAAATCACATGTTTAATTTACTTGGTGATCCTCTGTGATGCTTTGACACTGTTACATATCCTTGTTGGCTTGTTCTTTTATCTTTTATGCCCATCCAGACATGCATCTTCAATTATTTGTGCTTCAAAACTTTGACAAAGGCTCTTCCACTTGGCATGTTCTCTTCCTATTATTTCTCTTTGCTATGAACATGTCTTGAAAGAGGGAATTCTCCATTTAACTACAGTGTCTGAATATGTTTTTGATCTAACAATCATATGCAGCCACACACAAGGTTTTGTAAATAATGAACAACATGAAGATAACCATACATCTGAGCATGACCTTTCAAGGGCTCAGCTGCTGGAGGCACTTCGCCATTCCCAAACCCGAGCTAGGATAGCTGAAATAGCAGCCCAGAAAGCTTATGATGAGAAGGAACACATAGTCAAGCTGTTGTTCAGACAGGCATCACATCTATTTGCATACAAGCAGTGGCTACGAGTGCTGCAACTCGATAACATTTTTCTCCAACTCAAGATGAAGGACCATCAGATAGCAACAATCATCCCTGTGCTGCCCTGGATGCCATTGAAGGGGAAACTCTCAGGCAAAGGTAACATAACGCGAAAAGGGAGTAAAAAGCACAAACATCACATATGCAAATATGCCGTTGCTTTTGCTGTTGGGTTGGGTCTGGCTGGTGCAGGGTTGCTCTTAGGTTGGACAATTGGCTGTTTGTTTCCCACTGTATAGATCTTTGTAGTTCCGAAATATGCCAATTTCTTCCAACCAAATGACTCCCAGGCTCCTTTTATCTCAGGCAAGCGAGTGAATATTAGGCCCATATTTTGTGGGCTGATGTGAAATCTTGGGTACACGGGGTGTGGCTCAGATCATGTTTACTGGAGGATTCATCTTTTGTTGTATATATGGTTTCTCATGTACATACGTTGAATCTGAAGTTGTACATGCGTTTATTATGCACAGGTAGGGTGGCAAAGCTTTATTAATTGTATGAAATAAGAAAGTGTCTGATGACATAATCGATTAGATCTTTATTGTTTTTCATTACTGCAGTCATTGTAATGATGCCTTGGTGATCTCAGTCAGTTTGCTCATGTCATTTGCATGCATCACATCTTCTGCAGGGCATAGCTAAATTTCTTCAGCTGAGTATTGTAGGCATACAGTCCAACAGAAGATGATCGATCTGTGAATGGCATTGCCCATTGAAAGGTCGATGGCTCAACCTTTTGATGTAATTAGGAGTTAGTTTTGAGGGTCCGAGTGGATTTATAAACCTTATTACTTTAGGTTTGGATTTGATGATCACTAGATGCATGGATTATGGCTTTCCTTCATGTAAGATTGAGAAATTAGAGAGATGTTAAACGATTGTAAGAGTGAATATGCAATTATGAATGAAATGTTTAGATTGTTTTTTATATTCCCTTTGTTTTATGTAAATTACTGACGTTTACTTATTTCTTGTACTAACAATGTTGGTTCTTCATCAAGACTTGTTCTTCTTATCTTACACAGATTACAAGTCGAAATTGCGTGCGCTCAACGAATGAGAAATGTGGAGCTCAGCTTTGCATTTTTCAATGATCATGAATTATCTGCTTCTCCGTCGGAGAATACCGCAAGTAAAGTACAGATGCTCATGCGCTTTAGTACAGGTATCCTGCCGCTCTTATATCAAGCAACTTTGGGGAGAAGTTATTAGCCATTTGTTTGGTGCCGACAGGACCATCTAATTATTGACATGCATGAATGAATCGAGAAACCACTACGAATTTTCCACTTGACATGATGTCCAATTATTAAATTAAAGATACGCGGCAAGATGATGTCCAACCATCACTATTCATATCGTGAAGGTGTTCCAGATTCATCCTCTTTGTAAATCATAGAACTTACTTGGTGCAGATTTGAGTCCATATAGTTCACAGAATGCATCTCATCAAGGAGAGAAACACTCCATCATCAAGGACAAAGGGCATCAACTAAATTTTAGTATAATGCTAAAAGGACGATTGTGGCCATCAAAGATGGATTTATTTGTAATATTCGACCTTCCATCCAGTACTTAAAATAATAATATTATTATTATTGTCAGTAATAATAATAATAAGGATAATGAATGACTCAAAAGTGGACTATCACGTTAAGAAAAATAAGTTAAAGGCCTTATTTTCTAGTCGCCATCACATCAAACCAAACCCAGAGTTCTGCACGTTGAACTCGTGCCCCGACAGATAGTGACAAATGTGGAACGTGATTCATCTTTTTTCGGAAGAGAATATTTTATAAAAATTATCTTTTTTAATTCTTTTTCCTCAGTTTTTTTATTTTTTTACAAAAATAAATCTATACTATTTCTCTTATTTTTCCTGTCAAGAAAAGATATGAGATAAATCTTGAAGGTATTAGTTAGTTTAGTTAGTAAAAACTTTATCACAGCCATTTAGATTTAAATCTTACTTTTGTCATTTATTTTTTATAAAAAAATTATTTCATATTTTGAGTGATATTTTTGTATTATTGAACTTTATAGGAAATTAGAAAAAAAAAAAAGAGAGAACACCACATGGAAAGAATGATTTTAATGAAGAATTTATCTTATTTTTATATGGTATTTTGGAACAACTGAACTTTATGGGAAAGAAAGGAACTCCAAGAGGAAATAAGAATTCATACGGAATTATGCATTGCATGGTCAACCACATTCTTTTAAAGAACTCAAGGAAAACATCTTTCTAGACCGAGAGAAAGAGGTTGATTTTTGTGGTTCTAATACTGCGTGGGTATCGTGATGAATCGCATTCGTCATCCGTCTTATAATAATAATAATAATTATTATAATTATTATTATTATTATTATTATTATTATTATTATTATTATTCGCCGTTCTTTTTTGACCCCGCTTCTTATCCTTCCCGCCACAACCGTCCATGTGACGCAGACGAGCCACCTCGTACAAATCCATCCACGCGTCCCGTTGCGTCGCACCTCGCCGCCCGGCTTTAAATACTCCCCCAATCTGATCGGACAAACCTTCATCTTCTCTCTCTCTCTCTCTCTCTCTGACGATCCGGTGATCTTCGCTAATATGCCTTATTGCGACCAAAGCAGCAATGGCATCAGGATTTTCTACAGGAGATGCGGACATGGGAGCACCAAAGTCCTCCTCATCATTGGTAAATTTTCTCTTTTAGATGCATTTTTCCTATTTTTGGTGGAGATTTGGGGTTTTCGAGTGCCATATGTTTGTTCCTTCTTCTTGGGTGTAGGATTGGCGGGGACGCACGATTCCTGGGGACCGCAGATAAAGGGGCTGACGGGAGCTGTGGAACCCAACGACGAGGAGGAGGCGCCGACGGAGATTGTCGGCGGGGAATCCAATACTCTCGGTGAGGAGGTCCGGGAAGGGGACGGGATCGAGGTGTGCTGCTTCGACAACCGCGGGGTGGGTCGGAGCTCCGTCCCCACCGAGAAATCGGATTACACGTAACTTTTCTCTCTTTTTTTTTCCTCCTGATGATTTTTTACAGTCCTATTAATTTAATTTTGGTGTAAAAGATTTAGTCCTCAAAATTGGGCTTTTCACGATCGGATTTTAGCTTATTAATCAGAATAAACATCATCGAGATAGTTAATGGACTAATGTTTTTTATCTTTTTGAGGAAGAAGCCAAGAAAATGATACAAGAACGCGTATTAATCGATCAGTTGATTCAAGACTATACATGGCACTTTTTTCATGAGATTGAACCATATATATGAAGAGAGAGAGAGAGAGAGAGAGAGAGAGGAACCACGATGAATGCAATCTTTTCTCCTGGGGAACTTTGAATTAGTGTATGAGGTATAATTGCTAGGAAAAAACTTATGTGCTCTGTTCTTTGGGTTGCAGAACAACTATCATGGCTGAAGATGCCCTGGCTCTATTGGACCATCTAGGCTGGAAAAACGCTCATGTTTTTGGTCACTCAATGGGTGCGTTGACTTCTTCCAATAACATGATTGATTCTTACTGGCACTAAGATGGAAAGTTTATAAGCAAATCAGACTTTGCCTACTGCTTCAGTACATTCTCTTTTCCTTGCTGTAGCTTCTCAGAGTTTGAAGAGTGTTTGTGTAGTGTACGCTCACATGCTATTCAAATCCGTTTGATTGATGTACAGGAGCGATGATTGCTTGCAAATTGGCAGCCATGGCACCTGATAGGATATGCTCATTGGCTTTGCTCAATGTGACTGGAGGTGGCTTCGAATGCTTCCCTAAGGTATATCAGTGAAGCTACTACTTCCAGACAAATCAACTGCATTCAGTACCCCTTGATCTTGTTGAACTTTTTGATGTGATATAGTTCTTGCAAAGATAAATGTCTCTTGCAATGGTGTGTTACCTGGATTTATACAAATTTACCACTTCCTTCTTTACTTTCTGTTTGAAGCTGTTTGTTTCAAGCATCTAACCCAGTTACTTCCAATTTTCTCGAATGTTCTAGCTTGCTACTGAATATGTAGATTGATGATAACTAAAGTATAACCTTGTGTTTCAAAGTGCTTCATCAGGAACAGTGTCCATCAATTAAGTAATCTTGACCTTGTTAGTTGTCCATCAATTGAGTAATCTTGTTCTTGTTAGTTATCTTTCAAGGATTATGAAAATGTTGGTGTTAACTCTGCTAGGCACCACAAAAAAGCAAGTGATACTGCTACTAAATTACTCCAGCGGAAAAAAAAAAAGAAAAAAAAATAAGGCTCATCGTCAGCAGTTCTTAACGGGATAGTTTAAGTGAGGATTCTTTATGAACTCCTTTAGCAACATATATATGCAAAAGTTATCATGCAATGTTACTTGTTTTACTAAATTGCATATTTGTTGCCTAAGGTTAAAGCAAAAGACACTGCTGTGCACATCACTCATCAAGATGAAATTTCACCTCTATTGCAGATTGATCTCCAGATGTTATCACTGGCATTTCGATTCTTGAGAGCAAAGACCCCAGAACAACGCGCTATGGTGGACTTAGAAACCCATTACACTAAGGTGGAGCACTCTTTTTTTTCATGCACTATCTTTTATTAGCATGCAACCTAGATGAGATGCTTCATCTTTGTGAAACCACCCAAAAGCAATTAATTATGAACCTCTTTGATGTTATATGCAGGAATACCTTGATGAATGTGTTGGATCTTGTACAAGAAGGGATATTCTCTATCAAGTAAGTGAAGTTGTGCCAAAATAGAACACATAAAAATTATTTAGATGTATTTTGGTCTCCTTTAGTTAACACCGGAAACACCTTGGCCACATTTCCGGCAGAGTTTCTGAATACCAGTTCTTCTCTTTTCTTTCAAGTAAAGCAACACTAGTCCTAAAATTCTCTAATCTATTCTTTCCTATTAGCTGTGCTAGCATCAACCTGCCCTATAACTCAAGCTAGTGGCAAACAATATTTGGTATTTTTCATCTTATCCTGCCTACTTTTGTCTTCCTCATCTGTCCTGCTACAGATTCTTTCTCTCCGCCCATGTTCAAAAGATACCAAAGTCACATGATGAGAACTTACCATGGCTGTCCATCTCTATCTCATCATGTCATCCTGCTCAATTCTCCTCGCAGAACTGATATGAACTTAAACACCTCTAGCCAATTGGCATCTAGAAAATTACTGAAACGATGGTTCCCAATGAACAGATTGGGACAAATTGTGCAGCAAATTTTCACCACAAAGTGCTGTTAGACATAACATAAAAATTGCTAAAACTTATTATAGAAAGCGTAAGCCATTCATCTATCCAACATCAAACAAAACAAAGCACTCCATCACTCGCAAAAACACTTTACCGGCAATATAATAAAGATTTTAAAAGCATTTAGCCATTTACCATACCTTAATGTTGAATCAGTGGTGATGCAATAGAAAGAAATGTGAAACCATTGACAAAGTTACAAAGAGATGTAAATTCTGATTTTCGTTTTGGGTATTCATCGTCTTGCATTTCTATTATTAATATAAATGGCTAAAAGATTTTAATTCTAGGAAAAAAGAAAATTTAACTCGCCTGGCTGAGTTTATTGTCATCTCTATTAAATTGATGGTAAACAATGTTCTAATATGGCCTCTAGCACAATTTTCTCCATAAGAAGCAGCCTTGTTCTGAATTTAAGATGAAATCTCTGGCAAAATGATTAATGGAATTACGTGATTTTCTACTTTTTTTATGGCATGCCAATCTGCTTTATTTTTAATACAGATAAGAGTTTCATGAATTCAGGATTATGTAAAAGCAATATCATCAAGTGGAATGCAATCTAACTATGGTTTTGAAGGCCAACTTAATGCCTGCTGGACGCACAATATGACTTCAAAAGAACTTGAGACAATTCGTTCGTCAGGGTTTCTTGTTACTATCATCCATGGCAGGTAGCAACTAAAGTTTACTCCCTCCCACTCTCCCCCTCCTATGCTTGTCAACAATATTGAAAAACTAACATTGTGATGAGATATCTTGATAGGGATGACATCATTGCTCAATTGGATCATGCAAGGAGGCTTGCAAAGAAGCTGCAACCTGTTGCAAGAATGGTAGAGCTTCACGGCGCACATCTAGTGAGCCATGAGAGGCCAGAAGAGGTATCTATATTCTGTATCCATATAAGTCAGAACTTTTAAGTGAAATGCTCTATAACTGATGATTATAGAAACAGAAGTTGGCAGCATACGTATAATACAAATTCTTTCTTATGACTGTATTTTGACCAAATGTAAAAGACAGCAAAGATATTAGCTACCGAGGTTTGATGGTAGGATATCTGATTTCATGATAATGCCATGAAGATGCTGCAGTTTCATGTCGTTCAACAAATCACCTATGCGGTTCGCAACCTTTAGTAGTATAATAATCCCAGAAACAGACATTTTATAAGTTTTTTGTTTTCTTTTTTGGTCTATTATAACCATGATTTTCTTTATCATCATAGCACCAAGATACTTTCTAATGAAAATATTTTGTGGCATCTCAAAGAGATTATACTTCAGACTTCTACATATCTGCTTCACCTCTGATTTTAAGCTGTTCAAAACCAAAGCAAAGAAATTTTAAATTACAATAATGGAACTTTTGTGGATGTCATGCTACATATACTACAGCTAAAAGCTAGCACAATGGCACGGGACTAGTTATGTCTATTATTTGTCTGAAGGCAGTCATACCTCTTGCTGCATGATATGCTTTCCTGCAGCAAAGATATGACATAATTGCTATCGACTTTTGGACTGCAGCAGTTTGGTACTGATTTCTGGACTGTTAACTTTCAGAGATTTCACACTAATAATATCTCAAAACATGATATTGTACCAGTTCTTAGCTTGTCCATGTTCCCATGTGCAAGAAAAAAGATGTCTTTCAAAACTGAACTTTTCTTCTAAGATTATAATCAAATGACAAGTTAAAACATATCTAGTGAGCTCAAGATAAAGTAAAAACTTGTTACAGATCATACAACTACTATATTTGAAGTAGCATGCTGAACATTCTCTCACATTTTCAGAAAAAGTTGTCTTTCAATTATTCGTCATCTATGATTTGTAGACAATAGCGAGTTGTCATCTCATCTATCTATACATGGGGCCAGTTCAGCTATAAAGTAAACCAGTCTGGTGTGTACCTGTTTCTGCTGTTTGATTATATGTTCTTAAGAAGAAATCTTTATCACTTCAGACTCTAAATGCCAAATAAGTCCTAAACTTAGTGTTGGACTTCCAGGTTAATCTTGCTCTTATGGAGCTAATAAAGGCTTCAAAGTCAAAGCTAGAACCAGAAGAATGGTCACACTTGGCTGAGAGTGAGTCAGGTAATCTGGAAGCAATTATTTCAATGCTTATTTAAACACTCACCATGGAAGTGCATTATCCTGATATCAATCAAAATTCTCATGTGACTCCATCTCCATAGGTTGTCTTGTCTTGAAGATACAACCACCATTGAACAACAGGAACAAAGATGGAGCAAATTCTCTAATTATGTATAAATTACTAGGAAAACTACAGCTTAGCTTCCTTTACTTCTTTGGGGCATTTTTCACGGGATATGAACACATCAGAAATACTCTCAAAATAAAGCCAATTAGAGTTGCAGCCTCCGTAACATAAGGTAAAACCATCATTTGTGCTATAAGTTTGCTTCCTCATATATTGGTTGATCATGAACATCCAAACAGCATTGACAAGTTTATTTCTTAGATCTTATGATCTTGGAAGAGCAACCATTACGCAAATAGGATGCGCTACTCCAGGATTCACTGCTTCCATATTTCTGAACTTGGAGATGCGACACATATCAACTCAACAGTTGGAAACTACAAATGAGAAGTGTTTTCTGAGCAAGTTACAGCCTTGAGAAGTGTAAAAAGTTTCTTGCATTGAAAGAATAAGAAGCAAAAAGCCACTGACTAGATATTGCATGTGCCTGTAATCTGTATCATGGCACTGTCCTTGTCAATTTTAATTCAAGAATTGCACTGATGGCGCATCAAATTAATCCCAGGTGATGCTGTACCGTTGCATATATTTCCACATCGTGTTTTCTCTCTTCTTTTTCAATGGAAGAGATCATTGAATTTTTATTTTACATGAAGGATGAAAAGCAAGTTGTATTTGATTTAGTATGGAATTCCCTACTTGTTTCACTCAATTCTTGTTACAAATAATTGTGGATTGACATGATCAATGATTCCAATGCATAGCCTTGTTGCAAAATGGGGAATTCTATTCAAGAAAAGGGGAACTTCACACGCATTAAAAGAAGGTAAAAGTAAACTAGCTGTCATTATAAAAAAAAAAAATCTGTATATTAAAATTCCTATCGAGATGAGAAAAGAGCAGACAAATATGAAAGTAAAAGGGATACTGATTTGGTTACCTGAACTCAAGACTTCGGAGAGATGCAACTCAGAGAGAGAGAGAGAGAGGACCCGGGCTGCGGTTCTCTGGATGAATCTTATGTACTCCATGAGAGTGGTAGATTTCAATAATATTCCGGTATCTTGCAGCGGATATTCTTCGAATCCGTTCTTTGGAGTACGGCGGCCCTTGAGAGGGCCAGCTGAACCGATCGATGTGTCGGGCTACAATAAAGTTAAGCCCGGCCCAATTAATTTTATTATTGGGCCTAGTCCTGTAGATTGATAGGTGTGCCCTGCTTCGATCGCCACGATATCTTTTGTCTGTATTAGAATTCCTAATTGCCCGATAATTTTATTAACAGAAAAAGGAAAGCAAAACAAATGATGTATATATATATATATATATATATATATATATATATATATATATCTCGAAAAGGACTTTAAAATTAACAGGATAAATTAGAAAAACAAAAATGGGTGAGACCGAGCTCAAATTAATGGGCTAAATCAAATAAATGGGCCGGCCTTAAGCCAACCTGATCCAATTTAAACCTGTGTGCGTGGACGAAACCCGGCGTGATCGAGGGTGCGAACCGAGAGAGGAGAAGAGATGGGGCGGCTGATGGAGAAGCTGAAGATATTCGTGGTGCAAGAACCTGTCGTCGCCGCCTCTTGCCTCATCGCCGGCGTCGGTACCCTTCTCTTCCCAACCCTAATTATGTGATCGTTTGTTCTCGTCGATTTGAAATAGTCGAAGATCCATCGGTTTGGTACTTCTTCTCTCGGTTTATTGTTTTAGATCTTGTAAGTTACTCGATGTCAATTGTTGATATCTGTTTTGAGAATAGTTCGGTGTGATAGTTGGAGAAATTACAGAAGAAAAGATAGCAAAAGAGTAACCTAAAGAGAGCGTGGGTTTCCATTCAGAATCTAAGATGTGGAGGTTGCTTCTGAGATGGTGCCATCAGTGCGCCAGAAACAGTTGCGCAGGTGCTGTGATTTTAAGGTTCCTGCAACAGGTCGTGGATCCAAAAACGATGTATATGAAGGTTTTGTAATCTAGATTTAACTTCCTTTGAGTTATGACCATTTTTCTTCTTGTGGAAGACGGAGACTTTTGATCGACCAAGTATATACATCAGATCTTAGTTCTTACTGGGTATGCAGCTGAGCATGAGGATGTCAACATTGAATATATTCATTCCATAAAGAAAAAAAAAGAATTTAGTAAATTTGAAGGAGAGGTTGTTCTGATATATTTACTCATATGTGATGGTTAAATTTGGTTCCTGCTTTAGATTCTTAATAGAAAAGCCAGAATGCGCATTGTTTTTTTTTTTTTTATGAAGCTTGGTGCAATTAGCAAGTTATACATAGCAAAGACCATAGCATCAATACTTCTCTTGTTGTCTGTTTTGATCACTCTACGTTGATTTTTTTTTAATCTACATCATTATATTTGGAAAACACAATCCTTAAGTGGATTCTTGAAAAAAGACTGAGTTTAACAAAGCATTTACTTTCAGATACCACATATCATACTTGTGGTAGCTTGAAACTGTACTTGGTTTTAAGACATAGGCTGTAGTTTATTGGCTTAATTTTCCATGAAAAATAAAAAAAAATGGCTTTGTGCTGTTAGTTTGCAATGTAATAACTAGATATAAAATTTCTCGAGCTATTAAGTGCATTCTTTAAATTTAAGGGTTTGTATTGGTCAAAGATTCTATATTTTTTGCCATTGGCATAGCCTTGGCAGATACTGGTAGTGCTTCCATTTCTGTATACGCTTCATGGTTTTTTATGTGTGCAACGAACAATTTATGAAAAGCTGAATCACAAGCTTCATGTACATGCTATGTTAAGGATATCCAAAAGCAGCAAATTTGGAGATGGTCCTTCTCAATTAAGTTTTTTTTATGGCCAATGTCCTATAACTTCACAGTAGCACACTTCATAATCCTGTTTTGTTGTGAGAAACTTTCTGGTCATTGCCTTCCTGAACCTTCCAATGTAGCACCATCATGCTCAAGTAGTAGATCTTTCTAGAATCGTAGCTTTCTGAACCTCCTAAGTCCTAATCCAATATACATTTTAACATAGCATACTTTATGTTCATTGTAGCTTCATCTTGTGAACAGGATGTATGAGCTATCTGCTGATTGTTTACAAGAAAAGAAGGTACCAGTGAGAACCATAAAAAGGGGTATTCCATTCATTAGAATCTTGGCCTCCTTTCTACAAGGTTGGCTTCTAATAGAAAATTCCCATTGTATTTCACAACTGACGAATAAGTTCAGTGTTCTAGCTCTTTCTAGAGTTACGTAACTTCCTAGGACGAATGATAAGAATGAACGTTACTTTAGGAGACTGTTTTTCAGAATCCTTTGTCCCCCAAAGGTTGTGAACAAATACTATTTTCAAAAGCTGAGCACTCGAGATTATCTACTATATGTAGCACTATTACTTCAGATTAGAGTCTGTTATAACACCAGAAACAAAAGAACACTTAACTATTACTTCATTGTTTAAGCCTCAGGAGATGCATGTTTATGTATCATTGTAATAGAGATACTTTACCAGCAAAAGAAGGGAACTGCTGCTTGGTCCTTATTGAAAACAAGCAAGCTGTATATTGATGCTCCTTTAACTGATAAAATGTGTAGGATGTTAGATAAATACAACCTTTATTGATCAAACACTTTGGTCTGTTTAGTAATGGACTTTGTTTCAGTGCAGTATGATCTGGATCATGCTTAATGCCCTTTGACCGGACATGGATAACAGACAAGATAAGAAAAAATTTCCACATAGCAATATCTGTCTTAGGTGACATTGATTCATGTGAATTGTAAGGTAATTTAGGTTCGATGAAGTGGGACTGCAGATGTGACCACTTTTAAGTATTGTGCTATTGAACTTAGGTAATAAATGGAGGAATATTATGGGGAATATTCTGTTGCTCTTTTAAGTTCCTGCCTCTTAAGTTGTCTCTAGCTTACGAATGAAACTTCTTTTTCTCTGAGAACAGGAAAAACAATGATTTTGGTATTTGTTGCTCATAGTACCTGCTGCAGATGTATGAAATTAACTCACACCTCCATTCACCTCCTAATATATGGTTGTTATTACCTGGAAGACCTTGGTTTAAATATAACATACAATTTGTAGGATTTTTTTTTCTATAATCTTGTTGATTCTATTTTCTTCTATACTACGACATACGAAGCTACCATGAATCAATGGCAGATTTTGGTGCAATTTGTTCATATTGCCTTATTTTGTAAAATTGCTTATGCCTCAGATTGTGTATGCTAAACTGAAGGTAGGATATTTGATCAGAACCTTAGATGCATTGTAACCTCATCCACGAATTCATGCCAAGTCATTGCATGTTCTGGTTTTTCGAGATCAGGGCTCAAGCATAATATTAATTTTTTTGCCAAGTTTTTGCTGATGATCTACTCAATGGCACTGCAACATAAACCAAAAATGGGGCTTATTTTTGCTTATTGGACAATTTAGATTCTTGGAATATGATAATTTGTATACCTAATTATGTGCTCTCGGTTAACTAGAATTTTTATATAGTTTGCTTGTATGCCTGCTCTGAAGCATGTTAAATCAGGAGATGTTGTCTGATAAGTTGGTTTGCTTGCATTGGCTGCTAGTATAAAGATTTATGTTTATAATTTCAACCATGTTGTTGTCTTATGCTATTTCAGGTCTCTTCCTTCCTGCTGTAGTTAGGCCTATCTTGGATTCCTTTGAGACAGCCAAGCAGGTCCCACAACCTGCTCTTTCTGATGTATGTATATGTTGCACCTTTATTCTTTCATGGCTTCAAGGAACTCTCTCCTACCTTATTTAAGATGAGATACACTTGCTATATTCCCAACATCAAAGTTTAAGCTGTATTTTAGCTGAGTTCATGTCCACTTATCGCTTTAAAGCACCACAAACAAATCAAAATCAAAATGGAACTCCATGCTTAACTTAATTTTATGGATAATGGGATCATTAGCATTATGACAAGCATTAAATTCAGAGTGCCGTCGTCCATGAACAATAAGATTTGTTTGTTACTGGTTTTCTTATGTGTTTTTTTTATTTTCCTTGTGAGTGCAGGTTGTAGCTGGTGTGACTGGCAAGAGAAGAGACTAATCTGCATCTTATCAGTGTTCCTCATGCTTTTAATTCCTCTCTTTATATTCCTCTTCTACTTTTGAGGCATTTCAAGATAGTGTGATGTCTTTGGTTTTCTATGTTCAGATTGATGTGGCTAAAACTTAGACCACATTTCTACTTTTGTCGTCCTCTACTATCGGCATTGCACATTGTTCTGGATCAGTTCAAATAAGAAAAATATTTGGAAGATACATGAACGAATTTTGTATTAGTTTCTGCGGTGATCCAGTCAACTAGTTCCTCCCTTGATGGATCCAAATGGTTACGGCTTTGGGAAGGAGTACAAGTACATGTTTGTTTTGTGTCTCAAGAAGCTCAATGATACCGTTTTGATCTGTTGTCTTGCTGATGTTTCAGATCCAGAGGGTAGACGTTCCAAGAGAGATGGGTGACGGCCTTGTTCTTCGTGCAGGTGTGCGTACTCGACTATGAAAGTCCCACGAGAGATTTATGATCATAGTCTAGTGTGGTATGATTGCGGCTGGTAGCCCCCACTAATGTTTCAATGAGTTTGGAAGTTAAACCTATCAAGACAGATTATGCTTGGCTAACACACAAGCTGTTCGGACTCCACCCACGTCTGGTGCCTAAGTTTGTCGCAAGGATGAGATGATTTAGAAAGATCCCCTACAACGAGTTGTGGCGTGTAAAGTTCCCTCCGATAGTTATCTTAGCAAGTTAATCGGAGGATTCGAAAATTAGAAGGGGTGTTGTATGCTAAACCAGGCCGAGAGATATCGAAATTTTGATGCGTTCAAAGATACCCAAAGTTAAGTTTGCATTTAATCATGTTAGAGATATCTGTAATTTTATGACTAGATTCGATCGTATTATAAATAATAAATACTTTGGATTCAACCATTAAAGATAATGGATACTTCTAGATATGGTCATGTCAAAGATAATAAACATTTCACGATCAAATTTGATTATATTGGAATTTGTATTGATGAAGATATCTGCTATTTTATGACTGATTTGTATTGATGAAGATATATGTTATTTTATGATTAGATTCGATCTTATTATAAATAATAAATACTTTGGATTCAATCATTAAAGATAATGGATACTTCATGATTAGATATGATCATGTCAAAGATAATAGACATTTCATGATCAAATTTGATTATATTAGAATTTGTATTGATGAATTTAGTTACATTAAAATTAATGGATGTTTTATAGTCAAATTTGATCATGTCAAAAATATTAGATGCTTCTTAGCTAAGTTTAGTCATGTTAGAGATAACAGATGATTTATTATTATAATTAATCATATTAGTGATAATGAGATTCTATCCAATTAGATATTTTATGATCAAATTTGACCAAATTAAATATAATGAATGCTTCATAATCAAATTCGATCAATGTTGGATAGTTTATAATCGAATTCGATCATGTTTCACGAATATATTTGAACGTGTTGGGAACAGATACTTCATGTCGGATTCAGTTATGTTAAAGACAAAAGACACATGATTAGATTTGACTCTATTAAAGATAAATGATACTTTATGATGATTCAATTGAAAGATGTTTTATAGCTGAATTCAATCACGTTGAAAATGAAATACCCTTTATGGCCAGATTTTCTTAAATCTCTAATGTTATGTCCGAGTCTAATCCCATTGCCCAAATGAGTGGTGATTTGTTGAAGTTGAACTAAGTCCCACATACTCAAGTTAAAATTTGGGGCTCATCTTATTTATACTCAAGCTTTTATTATTAGTATGTCAACTTATCTAATTAGGTAAGATATATTATAGATATGATCGGATTCTAAGATAATCTTGATAAGAGGGACTCAATACGAATAACAATACGTAGATACGTGACATTATTGAGAGATTACAGATCTTCTCTTATCCTCCCTTTATCACGAACAAAGTCGTAAATTTGGTGTTAGATGTAATGCTTATGTATGTTCTTGTCTTTCAGTTTTGTTCATGCTTTACACAATATGTAAAAGGTTGGACGTAGGATTGGCAGCCTTATTCTCTTGGTCTTTGGTGGACATTTTTAAACCCTTTATCATGTGACCGTTAAGAGCTTGCGAAGTCTATATTTGTAATTTACATTGCTTATAAAGTATTTGCTGAAATGATTACTTGTAGAACTCAAGTTAAATGCCTTCTCTAACTCAACTTCTCTTTTGTAAGTCCTTAAGATACCCTAAAAGGTTTTGAGGAGACTGACCCTTTGTGGACGAACACGCAAGGGTGCCATACGACTTAAGCAAAACCAGTTAAGTCCGTAACAACTTGGTCATGTGAACTAGTCATTGAGGAATTATAAATCTTCTCTCATCTCTCTTTTGTCCCGAATTCATCGCTTATAATGGTCTTATGCAGAATAGGAAGAAAAAAGAAAGTGAATCTAACTTTTCTTGTAGATCGACATCACTATAGCTTTTGGATCTGATGACAGTGTACCCATAGTTCAAATAAAAGTTTTCTAGATATTATCAAAAGATACGTATTGTAAATTTAGATATATTATTATTTGCTCATATTTTAACATTAAAGTTTTTCATATAATAATAGCATAAGAATGGTTTTTATACTCATAATTGGGATCAAAGCCATATTTGTGAAATCGAATACTTTGAATCAATTTGTTAGTACATTTTGCTCGTGAAAAGGTGTTATTTCATTTTTATTTACAATACATAATTCGTTTGTATTGTTGATCTATTTTTCTATCTAGTTCATCTTGTCACATGCTTACAAGAGATGTAAGGTTACTCATGCTTAATTAATGGAACATAATCAACAACTTACTATCAGTAATAGTATTGTTAAAGACAATGATCTTCGATGGTCGCCAATCCAATCGCAAGCAGCGACTGCATATGCAGTGAAAGTATTGTACATTATAGAAACCTTGAGGCAACTACGACACGTGCGATGGCTACGATGGCTGTGCAATGCTGCTACAGTAGCAATGCTGCTTGCGATAGCTTCAACCACTACCACTATGTGCCATAGGCATAGCAACACCATCTCTACCTACAATAGTTACGACGATTATAGCAATACCACTATGGCAGCATCTATTAGTCATAGTCGACGTTATTAGATGCTAAAGACCAATGAGATCAGTAAGCGACGTGTGTGTGCAAGCTGCACCATGGCGACCATGGGAGTCGTCAGATGGTGTGACCTCATGTGGCAACTGCGCCTCGCGCAACGACCATAGGAAGGGAGTGACAATTAGGGTTTTTAGTTAAAAGGATAGTTTTACCCCTCATAAATTAGATAATTTTAGTTTATATACCTATATTTACTTTCTAATTATGCCCTTCAAAAATTAAAAATTTTTATTATACGATACTAAGTCAAAATTGACTAATTATTATGGTTTTCCCCTTCAAAAATTAAAATTTTTTAACTAATATCCTTAATTATAAAATTGAGTAATTTGATTTATTTAAATAGTTTGATCAGATTTGATCATGTCTATGTTTTGATAACTTACTAGATTTAATTCTAATCAATTAAGTTTTGATCGAATTTAGAGAAAGCCAAATTTTGATCATTTTTTTATTTTAATCAACTTTAATTTTTAATGGGTCTAATTTGACGAATGGTTAGCTCAAATCTATGAGCTCAATTTGGGTCTACCTAATTAAATATGGTTGACTCGTATAAGAATTCCATGTGAAATTAAAAAAATAGATAAATTATGATTTTCTTTGATATTTTTTCATATGACATTGATAAAATTTTGCATGTAATAAATAAAAATCTAATTATTATTCTTAAATATTTGTTTAGTTATTCACATGTATTTGTTTAAAATTATGAAATAATATTTATTTTTTACAAAAAGATATGATTTATGTTTCATCATAATTATAGTTATTATATGAGTATTTATTTATATTGATTAACATTCGATAATTATTATAATAATTATTTTTATAATTTTGTGAATATGATTTGTAATTCATATCCTTATATTTTATCTGACTCATAACTATCAAAGTAGCTTGAGATGGTAAACTTATAGGATATGAATTATAATAATAATTTGATTATTAATAAAATATTTTAAATTATATTTTATATTATTATATTAGTTTTGTAGTCAACAAAGTAGCCTAGATCAATAACTTATAAAATTATATAAAAAATTCTTAAATGATATTAAAAAATAATATTCATAATGACACACATAGTTAAGAGATTTAGATAATCCTAAAGAAAAATTTACTTTGAATAATTATGTGATAGGATAAAATAATATCATCTTAAATATCCTTATAATTTTCACAAAGATGGTATCAATCCTCTATAAATATTTTTTAATACTAGATATATCAACATTTTACCTAAAGATGAAATAGAGATGATAGCAATAGTTCAACTTTTGCTAAAAACTAAAAGGATTAATATTATATTAACTATTGAAAGTTTTGTGAAACAAATAATTGAGATAAATAATCAGAAAAGGTTTAAAAGATTTGATTTTATAATAATTATTAATAATATTTAGACTTTATTATAGTAAACAACTAGTGCACTAAAATATTTAAATATCAATTTAAATTTACTAACAAGTCATTGGTTGATATATTAATGAAAGAACTAACTAAAATTTAGTATGATAATATTTGAGAAATTTAAGATTATATCCTCTATATAGCTAACAAAGTTGTAAGCTGAAGAACATTGAGTCATTTAATTCATTATAATTTATTCTTAATTATATTTCTTCTTATTTTAGATCATTTAATTCACTAAGATAAAATTAATAATAAGTGAAACTTAAATGAGCCAATTAGTATATATGTTTGGAAAGAATTAAGATTAAAATAAGAAGGATGTAATATTTTGGATACTACTTAATGAGTAGATAACAATAAAAGAAAATTGAAATGTAAATCACCTGAGTTTATAAATACTTTATAAATTCATAAAAGAAAATTCTTCATAATAAAATACTACTTGTATAGCAAGAAAGGTTATATGAAGGACTACAAGGTTTTGGTTTGAAAGAAAAAGGTATAAGTTTGACCTTTATATATTTCAAATCAAATATTAAAAAACTATTTTCTAATATTTGATGGATTGATTCTTACGTTTCAACAAATGTTACCAATAATAGAGATTTAATTTATTATGAAAATCAAAAAAGAATAAAATATTCATCATTATTAAGAATCATCTTAAAGCGAAAACGATAGAAGTTGGAACTTATCGCCTATATCCAAGGATAATTTATTTGATGGATCTTAAAGATGCTTGTTATGTTCGTATAATTCTAGAAATTTGAGTTCATTATCTAGAATTGTCATAATATTATTTTTTTTTAGTGATTATAAACTCAATGTATTTATGATTCAATAAAAGTTAACTTTTAAATTTTGTAGAATGGTTTATACAGAATTAATGTAAATTTTAAGTTTACAATGATCCTATAATCAAATATTGTAATGAAATATAGCTTCATCAATTCCTTGAGATTATATACGTGTAAATCTGTAGGTCGTTTCATATTCTTTATTTTAGTGGAGAGAGGTATTTTATCATTTTTTTAAATACCTTAGTGAGATGATTATATATATCTAATTCATGTAAAGTCTCATGTTGTTGACACATTTAGCTATACATAAATGAAATCATGAGACAATTATATAAAAAGTTAATATTATTAAATCTAGTAAAGATGATTAATTTTTTTATAATAGATATGATGAGTCTGATCATAATCTTAGTTCTTTCATTAGATTCCTAGAATAACAAGATCTTTGTGCTTAACATGTCTTACTAGATGTGCCACAGCATAATAAGATTGTTAAAAGGTAAAATCATATTATTATGGGAGCCTAATAAGTTATTCTTCTATACCTAAATTAATGTGAGAAGAAGTACTAAGGACGATTATGTATATATTGAACAAGATTTCTAGTAAGTCAATTACATCAACCCCTTTTAAGTTATAAATTGGTAGGAAATCTAACTTGAGATATTTACATATTTGGGATTGTCCTACAGAGATAAATATCTTTAAATCATATAAAAATAAATTAGATTTAGAGACTTTTCTGAATATTTTATTAGTTATATAGGAAAATTCAAAAGGGTATAGATTTTATTATTCTAATCATAATATAAGAATAGTTGAATTTGATGATGCAAGATTCCTAGAAAATAATAAATCAATAAGAATGAAAAATCTTAATATTTAATTTTGATATTGAGGAAATACAAGTTGATATTCTTTTATCATTTTATATTCAAAAGATTATTATTTCTCAAATCACTAAATGATTTGATAAATATAAATAAAAAATAACATGAGTAAACTCCCACATAATATTGAATTGCTATTAATGAACTTGTAGAATAATTACAATTGATAATTTTAAGAATATCTCAAAGGAAAAGGTAACTTATTATTTTTTATTATTATGTGGTATATCTAAAAGAATCAAATTATGATATAGAAATCAAAATGATCCCTCATTATTTTTATAAGTTATGAAAAACAGTGATTCTAAGAAGTGATATAATATAATAAAAGAAAAGTTAAAATTAATTATCAAAATAGTGTCTGAAACCTTATTGAATTGCTCCATAATTGTAAAAGAGTCTATTACATAAATATAATTTAAAGAACAATATCGAATGATATAAAAGTTAGATTTGTGATCAATTAATCATAACGAGATTTTTTTTAATTTTTTAAATAAACTCGTTAAGAATCATTATAAAATTAGTGGCTCATTATGATTTCGAGTACAATATATGGATGTGAAAACAACTTTCTGAATAGAGATTTAGATTTATATGGGTTAACCTAAATGATTTATAGAGAAAATAAAGAAAATATGAAATTTTATATGTATATTTAAAATATATATTTATGACCTTAAATAAGCTTCTAGATAATAGTATATAAATTTTTTTGATATCATTACTTTCTTCATATTTTTAAAAAATACTATTGATCAGTATTTTTATCTGAAAATCAATGGGAGAAAGTTTATTATATTAGTCTTATATGTGGATAATACTTTATTTACTAGCAATGATCTTGGTTTATTGTATTGAATCAAAAAATTATTACTGAGAATTTCAAGATGATTGATATGAGTTAAGTATTTTATCTATTCAAGGATTGCTAGAACTATCTCAGAATGAATATATTAACTGAGTCTTGAAGAAATTTAGTATACATCATTTGTTCAATAAATTATTAAAGTAAAAAAATTAGTCAAAATAAATATTTTTAAAATAACTTTAAAAAGAATCAGATAAAAAAAATTCTTTATGTATACATAGTTGAAAGTCTCTTATATACTTAAGTCTATTCGAGATCATATGTTAGTTTTACAATTAAAATACTAGATAGATATTAGAATTACCTAGAAATATAAATACTAAAAGATTATAAAGAATTAATAAGATATTTGAAAGAGATGAAGGATTATATGCTGACATATATGAAATTAGATTAACTTAAAATGATGATATTTTTCAAGTATTAATTATGTAAATTACCTCGATAATAGAAAATCTATTTTATAATTTATTTTATATTAGTTAAAAAATATTTATAAGAAAAATATAAAATAATATTATTTATTATTAATAATAAAAGCTAATTTTGTGGCATGTTTTGAGATCACTAATTAAGTTTTATGACTGTAAAATTTTATCTTAGGATTTGATATGGTCAAACTCAATTTTTTAAATTACTGAAGATACTTTATGGTATATCACAATAGTTTTCTTCTCTAAGACTTATTCTGTTATGGCTCTATGCATTATGATATAAAGTATTTGATGGTTCGAGAAAAAGGATTTAGAAACAATTAATGTCAATTAAAAACTCGAGTTTTACTATATTAATTATTGATCCATTCACTTAGGACTCACAGTTTAAAGTGTTTGAAAGTGCATGTTCTTATGATTGAGTTTGTGAGTAACCCATAAAAGATATGATCATGTATGTTTGAGTAAACATATAATTGACATTTTTTTTATGTAATTAAAGTAATTTATTTTTATTATCCTATTCACATTTATATATGTAAATATTTTGGTTGAATGTGCTAATATGATTGTCTTGACAAGATAAATTATAAGGATTTTGAACTACATTAAAAAGGGCTAATAATATTATGGTATATAGAAAGAAGTATGACATTGATAGCATACAAACTCTATGACTCGCATTGGTACTCAAAGTTAATATAATATTATATTTATTGGACTTATTGGCTTATTTTATAATATTTGTATGCATGTGTAAAATTATTTTTTAAAGTTTTAGAATCTAATTAAATAAAATTATTCTTAAATAAATTTTTATTTTATTTATTTTAATTTTAAATTTTTTTATATCTTACCAATTAATAGATAAGTGGGAGAATGCTAGATTATGTGGCCCTATCTAATTAGGCAAGATATATTATAGATATGATTAGATTCTGATTACGATTATCAGTCAATAGTAAAGAAGTCCAATTATTATAGGATTCCTTAGGAGATAAACTTAATATGAGGGACTCTCATAATTAATTATCATAGACCCTCTGCTTATGCCTATAAATAGATATGACCTCCTAGGGACTATACAAATAATAATATATTGATACATGACATTATTGAGAGATTATATATCTTCTTTCATTTCTTATTTGCTCCTAATTTATCACTCATAATGATCTTCTAAAAGATAGAAAAAGAGGAGAAGAGAGTCTAGATTTTCTTTTAGATTAATATTGTTATAGCTTTTGGATCCGATGATAATACATCCATTAATCAAATAAAAACTTTCTAAATAGTATCGAAAGTTACACAATGTAAATTAGATTTATTTATTATTTGATTTTAAATTTTGATAATAAAATTTTTTTCACATAATAATAACATAAAAATGATTTTTATGCTTATATTTATTTGTTCTATCTTTATTATTTGCCTTTTTAGATATAGAGTACTCAATGACTCTTCAATGGGCGATCGATAAGAGTCAGAGAAAAAAACCTCTAAATCCTCCCGACCAAGGACTAGAAAGAGATGAGAATAGTTGAGGGTGTTATTGGATCCTTAAATTGATGCTCCATTAATGTCGAAGGAGGAAATGAGAACATTAGCATAGGGGGTTGCAAGCAAAAAGTTTATAGTGAAACTTACGAGGTATACGCTTTCAACTCCAAAGCCAAAGGGAACCAGTTTTCTTCGTTATCACTTGGCCTTTAAAAGTGGGATAGGCTAGTGAAGCCAATATAGAGAATGCATCTACTTTCAAATTTTCTTCACGATTTCGAAAGTGGATAGTTCGATGATTAGTTGCTTAGCTGTGGGTATTTATTTGGCCATGGTAGGGACTCAAGTTTCATCACTATCATTGATTTGGTTGACCACTAATTATGAGTATGTATAGTATCAAATTGGTTAAGAAGTCTTTGATACAGGGTAAGTAAGACTATGTACTCAACTTGGTGGCTCAAAATCTAAATCAAAGTACCTGTTTAAAAGTTTTTTTTTTCAAATTTTATAAAATCAAATCTACTCTATCCTTTGAAGTCCTGGATAAGTCATCTACATGAAAAATCTAAAATAAGCAATCTCGCATAACATTTATTGAATAGGTCATCTTCTTAACGAAACGACCAACACTTAAGCTTGTATAGCAGTTCGAGATCGATAAGGGATATCAAATTCTCTCGATTTCACTAACCAATTAAGTACTTAATCGGAAGAATCGAGATTCGAGAGGATTTGATGAAGTGGTTGGTTTATCATCACGATAATTGAGTACATCTAAAAAAGTAAAGATAAAGTTTTCTAATAACTAATATGAGGGTGAACACCTACTTCTTATAATTTAGGCAACATTGCTCAACATCATTCGATTGATATAATAAATGAATCTTTGGGTTTTCTCCTCTTCCCAACCTAACATGAAGCTTACTATTGATCCTATTATCAAGAGGTAGAGGTGCTCGCAAACTAGCAACAATTAGCCCATTAGGATTCCTTGGGGCCCAAGTGCTTGGAAAAAAAAAAGTAAGCACTTGTCACTAGTCTTTGAGAGGAAGTGGCTTAGAGTAGCAATTCATCTGATTAACCTCTCAACTTCTTTCACTGATTTTGAAGGCTTTATTTCAAATATGGCTTTGATTATTTTTTGGATTGATGTTAATTTCCATATGATAAATTATAGAAATCAAGAATATGACTGAGCCAACATCAAACGAGCTTATAGGATTCAGAAATGTTTATATTATTTAGATGATACCAAAAGTCTCCTCAAGTTTAGATAGGTGTGTATAGGTTGTTTCACTTTTTTTATTGACATGGCATTCACATCGTTGAATGTCAACAACTTGTGGCCAACTGTCGTGTCAACCAACCAACAAATCAACTTGGGCAAGAGGAAAGTTGCCTTATATATATCCCTTTTGAGATCCATGAAGTCAATATACGTTTTTTATTTCTATTTCTCATAGCTTTTCTTCAAAAGTACAATGTTTGGGTGCTAATTATGGTATTGGACCTTGTAAATGAAATTGATGCTTAAGAATTTATTAACTTCTTCCATAATGGTTGATGATCGATGTAAAACAAATCTTTTTGACTTCTATTAACCTGGACCAAGCAAAGACCTTTTAGTTGTGTTGTAAGAAATTGATAAGTTCTATCTTTCGGTACTCGAGTAAGGCAGCTCTAATCTTAATCTGATTGAGTTAAACCAAGTCAAAAGGCACTTCAATTAAGTGCTCTCCCACTTCAATTTTTTTATTGTTGAGCTGAGGCCTCGTGAGGGTCCAGCCCTTGACCAATATGGTTTTTTTTTTTTTTAGCAACATAGATATCAAGTGGCATTGTCTCAACTCCTAATAATCTGTCCCTAGCTCCTTGACTCCTCCATTAGTGAGGAACTTCAATATCATATAATATGTAGACACCACAATATAGAGTCGATTAAGGGTCAATTGTCTAATGATGACATTGTAGGTGAAAAGGATGTTCACCACTAAGAATTTAGATTGTATGATATTAGAGTGAGTGAGAGACCTAAAAGTAAGATAGAGTTATGTCATACCAAGAGGCTTGATTGAGTCACCCATAAAACTTAGATAATGGAGAATATCAACTCGAGATCTTTATGGCTCAAGTTGATTTTCTCGAAAGCATCGTGATAGAGAATGTTGGTTAAATTTAGGTGTCTATTAGGATTCTCCAAGCCAATGCATTGAAAATATGGATGGAGACTATTAATGTTGTCGTGATCTACATATAAGTGGTTGACCTCTTTATACTTGAATGTTATTTTAAGGTCTCGATTTAGTACCTTTTGGTCGATCTCTCTCTAGTACAAGGGATTTATGAGTAACACTAGTTTCCCAATGCGAGGCCAGACCACTAACTATTATGCTAACTTATCACTCAATGGATACTATTGAAGTGGGCCACCTAGTATGTTAACTCTTCAATTTATTATTTTAAATTAAAAACAACCTTTAGTGTGATCACAGACTTTATAAAATTGATAGTGCTTTGTCATGTCCCTTCTAGCTGCTAAAAGCCTCATATATTTTTGGATTCAAGGAAACCTTTCTGCCTTGTCTAGAAGAATATTCAAACGTGTGAAATCCATCTTTAATGATATTATTGAATTTTGTAAGATAGTAGTCCGGTAGAGACTTGCTGCATCATTGTCGAACTACTACAAGGGAGATTGTTGTCCTCAGTTGATGATATTATGCTTCACACTCGTTGGCCAGTTGACTAACGAGCTGATTGAGTTTTGGGAAAGACATGAGTACCACTCGCGGGCAACTCCTTGTGGAGTCTTTGGGAATGAGCAACAAATAAGTGTGTCAGTTGTGTGAATAGTGTCATCTATTTTACGAAGATAACAACGTGCTCAATTGTGTCTGAGCTCCCATCAAAAAGCCTTTAGAGTTAATAGAGAAATCCTTGAGAACCGGCGCCTTTCGGATATTCCAAATGAACGGAGACCTTAAGAAGCAGTTGGATTGTGATGTCTCTTTTTCTTGCTTAATCTCACACCTTACGTCCTCGAGCTATTGATCCATCTCAAATGAGCTGCTCTTTGGCGACAGACACGATGTAGCTTTGCACTCGAGTGTTCTATCGATTCATACGACAATTACTCATTCTCCACCTTTGAGGGGAAGACTAGGATAGAAGATAAGATTTTTTTCCCAACCGTACGAGGAGATGTAAAAGTTTGGTTGAGAAAAATCCTCTCCCTCAACATGTATAAATAGATGTTGTATTCACCTTATTGAAGTGTACTTTTTCATTATACTTCTCATTCTCTTCATGGTATCAGAGCCGCTTGCCTAGAGCAAGCTCCCCTCGTCGCCTCTCTTTGGGTCGCAACAGTTGTCGTCGCACCTCCCACCTGAGAGCTGTGTGAGGGCAACGACCCTCGGCAAAAGAAGAAGCCGAGGAAGAAGAAAGGCCGACGTTGCTGTTTTCGACTAGTGGACCACCGTCCCCTCGTCGCCTATTGCTGTCTACGTCACGCTGCCAACGTCTTCCCCGGATCCTCCTCACTCCCCTATGGACAACGCTCCTAAAGGAGACACAGGTGTTGCATCACCCTTCTAATCACAACAGCTCATCGGCATTCCCTCCAGCAACAACAACCCCTCCCCGGTCGCACCGGCAAAAATAGATCTCAGCCGAGATCTGTTGGCGAAGAGCTCTCAACTGTGATGAACTTGTGACGACAGGTTGTCACCTGCGCCAATTTGCTCACAATGGTCGTTGCTCGACGGCCTTCTCTCTTTGCTGCCAATCTAATTATAGCCGACGGACTTCAAGCCACCAGCGGACAGTAGGATGGAATCGCTCGCTGCCGCCTCCTGTGCAGTGTGACAGAAACAAGGCAACGCTATGCACCCCCTTTTTTGCTATCGACATAAGCAGCAACCACCGCAGCCAGCGTGCGGTGCGATAGAAACAGGGCAGCGCCATCGATCTCTGTCCTGGTGCTCTTTGTTGCCTCCTCTTGGCCGCAGCTGTAACTGCTTTCTCCCCACGTCATTACTATCTTCTAACAGCCCCTGCACTATGGTGAAACAGAACCTTCCCCATGACCGTCGCAAGCGCCGGCTGCCACAGCAAATGCCAAGACCTCTCTCTGCTTGCTCTCTCACCCTCTGGGTGGCTGCCCAACTCTGGAAGACCTCACTTGATCCTGCTTTCATCATCAATTTCTCTGGGCCTCCTCTTTTGCCTCTACGCGAGTCGCTTTCTTCCCAGCAACGATTGCGGTGCTTTTTTGCGACATTGAAGTCAGCCACTGGACACATCCTACTGTCATCGCCCAACCGCCCACAACTTGGCAATCCAGGCCGCATCTTCTTTCGCCACATCTTCCTCTTGCCCATCGCAATAGCCGACACCCAGCAAATTTCACATTCCTGTCACTACCGCTACAGCCCTTCTTCGATAAAGGATTGGGGAGTTCGTGTCTCTCCCCACCAGTAGAAGAGCACCGTAGGGCACTCTGTCTGCCCCGAGCGCCCCTTCCTATCTTCTTCCCACTGCTGCTTCACCGCTCCAATCTTCTATCATAAGATTTATAAAATTGCAACTATCGTGCCTCCGACAGCAGCACTACTCCACGTCACAGCTCTATTCCACCCTTTACCTACAGTCACAACTCCTTTTGTGTATCCTCAGAATATCTTCATCATCTACCTCTGACACTCCAGTTATTATCCCCATAGGGAACCATAATACTTCTTATCCTATAGGTTTTATCACCATCAATGCTACAGTGCTCATTCCCTTCAAGTTATCCAAAGGCGGCAACTACGCATCTTGGCATGCATAATTTTCTACTATTCTATTTGGATATGATTTACTAAGCTACATCAACGACTCTCTTTGTTATCCACTAGCAATGATCAACATCACAGGAGAATCCAATCCAGTACCAAATCCATCCCACAAACTATGGTTACGTCAAGATCGTCTCATTCTTCAAGCTATTCAAGCCTCAATCACTGGGTCCGTCGTCCCACTGATATCTTTATGTACAACTGTTGCAGAAGCATGATACAAACTGTAAACCATCTTAGCAAATCGCTCGTGTACTCGTATGCTTGGACTACTATCCAATCTAATGACAATGAAACAAGAGGGAAGTACTCTTGCTGATTATCTACAAAATATCAAAGCTATCGTCGATGACTTAGCTTTGATAGGTCATTCCATGAGTGATGAAGAAGTTCCAGTCCATACTCTTAATGGCCCAGGAGGCGAGTACAAAGAACAGGTAGTAGCGATTCAGGCACGCGACTCACCAATATCATTTGAAGAACTCTATGACAAGTTGACTGACTATGAGATATATTTGAAGTGCCATAACAAGTTGCTCGGACCAACTATTACAGCTCAAGTCAGTTAAAAATTTAAGAGGAAGAGCAACCAGTACAATAAGCACATCCACAAAAGTCTGGCTCAACTGCCTCATGACCCTGTGGGTCCCAAACAAACCCCCTCTCATCCACATCATCAATATTTCAATCATTACTTTCAACATGGCAACTTCAATACTCAACAGCCATGGCGCCCTAATCTCACAAGCCAATAATAAGTTGTCTGCCAGTTGTGTGATAAAGTCGGACGACATTCTGCGAAAGTCTGCCAGTCTCGACCCAAACTCTTTACTCCATTACGGTGGCCTCAGGTGAATCTCATAACTACTCCGACCACTAGCCAACCTAATTGGCTTATAAACTTTGGAGTCTCTCATCACATCACCTCTGATCTTCAGAACTTGTCTATCTACAACAACTATGGCGGCAATGAAGATATCATCATCGGTGATGGTAAAAAAGTTCTCATTTCTCATACTGGTTCCACAACGCTTAATTCACTTGCAACAACTTTTACACTCGAAAATGTCTTGTGTGCACCTCACATTAAACGAAATCTCATTTTTATTTCTTAATTCTGTAAACAAAATAATGCCTCAATTGAATTCTTTCCTGACTCTTTTCTTATCCAGGATTTGAGCACGATGGCATCCTTAGTCCAAGGCTAGAATAAAGACATTATTTATGAGTGGCCATCAGCTTTGTAACTTACCTAGACTACTGTTCACTCTTCAGTTGCAGCTTCAGTTGACGTGTGGCATCGTCGTCTTGGTCATCCCTCATCCCTTATCTATCTTTCGATCTCCTCCTATATTCAAGACTTATTATCAAAAACAAATATGTAGGATGCAAAAGAGGTTACAACTCCCCTCGCTACTAGCGCATCACTCAAATTATATGATGGAAGCCCTGCTACAGACTCTACTCAATATCGATAAGTACTTAGCTCCTTACAATACCTGGCTCTCACTCGTCCAGACATCTCCTTTGCAGTAAACAAATTGTCTCAATTTATGCATCAATTATTTACTATGCATTGGTCTACGACCAAATGTATTCTACGATATCTTAAAGGGACCCTTAATTATGGCGTCTTTCTCCACAAACATAATCCACTTAATCTCCATACCTTTGCTAATGCTGACTGGGTAGAAAATTTTGATGATAGAACATCTACATCATAGTATATTGTCTTTCTTCGAGCTAATCCAATCAGTTGGAGTTCTAAAAAGCAAAAAATAATCGTCTAATCTACAACTGAAGTTAAATATCGTGCCATCGCCACTATTGTTGCTGAACTCAATTGAGTCACAAATCTCCTCAAAAAACTCAACGTCAACTCTACCGTTACTCCTACAATATATTGTGATAATATTTGAACTACCTACTTGTGTGTCAATCTAATATTTCACTCACATGAGACACATTGTCATAGACTTCCACTTCGTACGAGATCAAGTGGTCAGAAATCAACTGCGTATCTCTCACGTACATACAGTTGATCAACTAGCAGACTCCCTCACGAAGCTTCTTGCCCGTAAACTATTTTCATTGTATCGATCCAAGATCGACATCCTTAACAAGAGCTCCATCTTGCGGGGGCATGATAGAAGATGAGATTTTCCCCAATCATATGAGAAAATCTCGACGTTTGATTGAGAAAAATCCTCTCTCTCAACTTGTATAAATAGATATCGTATTCACCTTATTGAAATGTGCTTTTTCATTGTACTTCTCATTCTCTTCAGACTAAACTACCTGCCCAATTTGTTTTTGGTAGGACCGATCGAGCATCAACGTCTGCACTAGGAATAGGTTCTGGTTGTGTGAGCTGTTCAAGGTGAGATAGGAACGACATGAACTCGTTGAGTCAACAATAGCGTATGTCTTAAGCAGGCAAAGCGACTGTGGAGGGATTTCACCGCCGACGATGTAACTCTTGAATTATTAAAAGGGCGCGTGAACATCCAAACCGTGGCGAAAGTTTCAGGGATCGGGACAAACGGATTCCCCAACCCAACTCCCAAAGTAAGGGTGCAGTGGGAGAGTTGGGATTCCGTATGATCCCGTGTGGTCCCAACCTGATTCTTATATCTCCTTTAAAAAAAAAAAATGATTATGAGACAAAGATCCCTCTGACATTGTTCTTTGTGATTTGCTAATTGTCGGACTCTATTTTCTTCCCTCCATCAGCGGACGTCAATTTCATATCCTTGAGATTCTCCCAGGACAA
Organism: Musa beccarii; assembly: GCA_024322285.1. Taxonomy (NCBI): domain Eukaryota; kingdom Viridiplantae; phylum Streptophyta; class Magnoliopsida; order Zingiberales; family Musaceae; genus Musa; species Musa beccarii. Next base: position 58,972,149 of record CM044397.1, read on the forward strand.
AGGCGTTTTTTCCATGGCTTAATGATGCTCTCCACAAAGCCAGAGATCAGCATGCACGGGCACGTTGGAGTCGAGAACACAATTGCTCACCGAATGCATCGCAAGGATATGTCTCATGATAGCCTAATGAAACTTCGCTTAAAGGATGCAGTGATCAAACTGACTTGTTCGGAACACCAGCCTTTCAATTATAGGCTTCTTTTGGAAAACAGAATTGCAAGAAGCATGACATTTATTGACTGTTGTCATGCATGATGACAAGTCCCCCGACCAATAGAACGGTAGGGAAGAGAAAAAGAACAGTGAAAGCATGCCAACCTTCAGTTGAATTTTCTTCTGGGAAACAGCAGACGGCTTCACCCTACGTGGAAGAAGAGGCAGGTAACTTGTTCTGAGGCTCCACCCTCTTCACATCTTCCGCTTGGATAGATGAGTATCTTCCTTGCTACTTCACAAAATTCCCTGCAAAGTTGTGTTCTTGAATCAATTTAATCCATCAAACAGAAGGTGAGTAGTAATCAGTTAAGTCAAAAGGGTTCATAGATACATACGGCCATGGATAGTCGCCAACCAGCATCATATCCCCTTCATCATCAGTAAAGACAACGTCCCATTTGTCGTGGCAGCGAAGCCCTCCTTTGATCTCAAACATCTGTTCTAGTTCTAGGAACAACTCATCGTAACCTTCTAGGTTTGCCAAGTCTACAGCTCGGCCAACTGCAATTCCTTGCATGTGAACCTTGTAATCACCCAAATGTTAATCAAAATTCCTTATGAACAGTAATCATGCTTTCAAAGAGCTATATTTTACCTTGGTACAGCTTCTGGCAGCAATGTTTTGTTTGCTCTGAATCTCCTTTGGAAATGCCTGCAGCACTTGTTTTGTCTCTTTTGGAGCTTTTGAAACTCCAGACTGCTCATCCAAGTCGTCGGTCAAAGCAGTGGCAGCAACAGGATCCTCAGTAGTGGCACTTGATATGCACATATGGTCACCTGATAACACGGTTGAAGATATGCCAGCGGAAGGACTGACTAAGTCAATCCCAAACAACCGGTAACAACCACTACTCTTAGGCTTCTTCTCATTCTCAATCTTGCATTCCAAATCCAATGAGGGTTCTTTGGTTATAGGAGTCGAGGCAAGCCGCCACGAAGGGAGAGTGACCTCTGCATCACCAACAGCATCTTCCAAACGCTTGGGAGTAACATGTGGCAATGAAGATGATGTGCCATTCAAAGGAGAATGGGAGTCTTTCAACCAGCCATCCAACAATCCTCTGTTGCATGGCCTGGGAATATTTAAATAATTGAAGTTGATGCTCTCTGTCTGCCTAGGTGACCAGAGAAATCGAGTCTCTAAGCTCCTAGCGCTGATGCTGTTCGGTGGTCCTAGGTCGAACATCTGGTCCTTAACAGGATGCCTAAAGTTTGAACTAGGTTCTGCGAATGAATAGATTAAAAAAAGTTTAAATTTCAGTCACATGAATATCGAGCAAATGAAGTGGAAAGGAACAACTACATTCTCACAATACCAGTGCCAGGGAGGTCCAAGGGTGACCGAGCTCTCTTCTTGGAAAAGGCTGCCTGAGGATCACCAGAAGTAGAGACGGGTTGACTTGAAGGCTCAACATCCCATGGAGAGATGTTCTCTGGTTTCTGAATGCTAGATGCTTCATCCCAATGCACCTGAAATTAGTAGACTTCAGACACAATGTTCATGCAATTTGGGTGAATGAAGAGAAGTCCATGCGTAACCTTTAACGATCTCCACTTTGAACCTGGCCACTGTGAAGAAATGTCTCCAATTCCAATTACAGTACCAGTGAAACTAAGAAATAAGAACCAAAAAAAATCATTAGGAAGAAGCTCAAGACGATACAACAAGAACAGAGAAATAATGAGGAATAACCTTTTCTCTGGAACATCTTCTCCCTCAAATCTCATCTTGAATCTCATCCCAACTGCAAATTCATTTTTAGTTGCCTCCAGATACTTGTTGAGACTAACAATGAACTGATTACACCTAAATTATTCACCATGTATAACTCAATTAACACAGCAATCAATCATGATAATAATGTGCTTTAACATGTAATTTGAGTATCAGTTCCTACCTAGGCTTGTAGTACACCATGAAAAGTGTATGAGTTGAAATGGCATGTGATGCAGTGGCAAGTACTCCGACATGCATGCTATGACTAGATATCACAGATGTCGGCAGAGTGTTTTGGCAGCGGACGAGTCGCCTCACTCCAACCCGCAGTTCATCATTCTCCCCTCTAGAGTATCGAACCAAACTTAAAACACTAGCCTTAAGAAAAAAGGAAAGAGAAGACTTTTTTCAAGAAACATTAACCTCATTAAGATGAATGCATCACCAGCGACTAATCTCTTTGATGCTACAAATGTACTCCATCCTGTTGTGAGCAAATGTCGGCGTGGTTGACCTGCCAATCAGAATTCAATTAGCTGATGGATTTGAGAAGACAAAAGCTACTTTTCCTTTTTATCTTCAATTAACCCTGGAAAAGTATACAATTGAATTGAAACCCATTGTGCTGCAATAGAGACTTTTGGTTGGTAACCAAAAATTCAAAGAGAAGAGAATCAAACGGATACCTCTGAATATGTGTTTAAATCGCCATTCCAAACCATGCAAATCCTTGGCAACCAACTCTTGTGATGGGGTTTGTTGTGATACATCCTGTCAAGGCATGCAAACACAGTCCAGATTGAGAGAACATCTGAAAAAGTAAGACCGATTACTGAAACCGATTGAGAGAGACATGGCAGAACTGACTAGAGGAGGAAGACATTCGGTGGCATGTCTACGAAGAACCGAGAAGCCACCATGGGTGCTTGTATCAGAAGCTGTCAATATCTTACAGAAGGAATGAACCACCGGTCTCGGCGTCTCCAGAACACATGGATCAGGACTGGTAGGCTGGTTTGGTAACAAAAATCAAACCCCAAAAGAACTCAATTTGTGTGGCATTGTATCAAAAAGAGAATTTATTTTTTCCCGAAATGCAAGTGCAATTCTTTGAAAGTAACTTCAATTTGTTTCTTACGTCTGACTCAGGAATCAGAGTGATTTGAGCATAGACTTGGTCAGTGTCGGGTTCGGCCTGGAAAAACCCGGACGGTAAGGAGCTATCTAGTATCCAACAGCAAATTTCTTGAAGCGAAGGACAAAGTTTTAATTCAAGAAAGAAAGAGGGTGGAAATATAGCCAACCTTCAGAGTAACGTTGACAACGCGGCATAGAATTTTGGAAGGAAGGTTGAACAGCGGAATCTGCTGGTTCAACTCCTGATCTGTCGAAACCTCCAACTGCATATAAACATAGGAATTCACGAAGAATCCAAAGATTATAACCAAAAACGTGGAGTTTTTATCGCTTCCACCGCATGCAAGACAAGAAGAGTATGAGAAGTCTTTCTTTCACCTGCTCCAGATGACCTTGGGGGAAGTAGAACACCCTCTCATCCGCGCGGGGAATCTCCACCAGAGGTCCCGCGCACGCCCTCCACAGCTCTTCGTACAGCGCATCACCTGCATCACCACATCAAACACGAATCAATCAAACTAAGAGAGAGAGAGAGAGAGAGAGAGAGAGAGAGAGAGAGAGAGAGAGAGAGCAACCCCAAAAAATTAAGGCCACAGGAGACGCAACCCTCACCTTTCTTCAGCATATCGCTCAGCCGAGACTCCGATCCGCGCGGCCACGATACCAACTCAAGCGCTCCAAACGCACCGGCTTTTCCTTCACCGTGAGTAGGTCGAATTCGGCGGCCGAACAACGGAGAACCTCCCGTGCGACCCTTGGGCGGTCCCTCAGGCATTTAGTTCACCCCATTAATGAAGCGGCAAAGCACGTCAGGAGAGAAGAACGGCGCGAATTAAAGGCCTCGCCTTTCGCCCGCTGCCGCCCTCCTCGCTGAATCCCCGAGCGCTGGGATGTTCCTCAGCCACTGCGAAACTGCGGGACGCCGCTTCGTTGCCTCGATTCGGGAAATGAAACCCGCCCTCTCTCTCTCCGCCTCTTTTCTTCCCCCTTTTTTTTCTCTCCCAAACAAAGCGACCGAGGGAGAAGAAGAAGAGGAAGAAGAGAGAGAGAGAGAGAGAGAGAGAGAGAGAGAGAGAGAGGAGCCAAGAAAGCGCCGTCACCGAATCGGCCGAATGCCTGTTTACCTGTTGAGTGTGGGGGTGTGTCCTCCTCCCGTGTGTACAGTGATCGCGACGGAGTTAATGGCTTCCCCACTCACTGTCCCTCTCCCTCTCACACACGCATATTGAAGACGCGAGGTACACCGATGTCACATGCGGTTTATCGTTCCTCAAGGTGGGTCCACCGGTGGTCCCCAATCGTGACTGCGACTTCCGGTAATAGAGCGCAATGTAACGGAAGTCGTCGCGGCGAGCAAGCCGCCCCGTTACGTCCCGCGACGTCGCCATCGCGAGTGGGACCGGCGGCTCGCGGGTGGGCCACGCACGTGTGCCGAACGCGTGGTCCGCTGGAGGGAGACAGGTGATTGGACCGCCTCGCGTAACAGTCGGGATCGGCACGTGCCGGGAGGCTCGGTCGGTAATAACCAAAGGGCGGGGAGGGGGTGGTGGAGAGGTGGGGTCCAGAAGAGGAGGGCGGAAATTTCACGTGGGGGGATCGGGTATGATGGGCTCATCATCATCCCCCCTCTACCCCTCCAACGGGGAAGACGAGAGAGGCGGTGGTGGGACAGCGACCGGGTGGGAACTTGTCGCCGTACGGGGGAGAATTCCGCCAAATTGTCTATATATATATATATATATATATATATATATATAGAGAGAGAGAGAGAGAGAGAGAGTCCACGCGTCAAACGTGTTGACGATTCTATGGGAGGAGTTGGTGGCTTGGGCCATCAACGTCGGCCGTCTGCTATTAGGATATAAGCCGAGAATAGCAGACCGACGGCTACTTGCGATTTCAACGAGCAAAGATACTGTTTCTCCCTCGTAATGCTAAACTCATTTCAAGCATCCATTGTCTTCCATCTCAGTATACAAACATAAAAATTTAAGATTTTATACAGACACTCACTAATCAAATCACATGACATGCCTCCTAATCTGGACAAACCGATTTATTATACTACATTTAAGGCAGAAGAAGCTTAAATTAGTCAACAAAGGTTAGAAAGGTTTGTGTCTTTTAGCTCATCAAGTTGTTGGGTCAATTTTCTCATCCGATCTAATTCAGATATTGATTTTTCAACGATCATCTTCGTCATATATTCGAATATATTTCTTAAATTATATATTCAGATACCTAAATCCAAATATATGTTCATGTCACTATCAATCTCGATATAATCGAATGTAATATAAGTCTCGCTAATAAGTGCTTCACATGATCGATACAATACATAACGATATCAATCGCGGTGTGTGATGATTTGATTCACTATTCACATTTGAGTAATGTAATTTTTATAAATCAACTACTATGTGTTGTTATCAAAAACTACTATAAAATCCTCAGATATTTATTATTTTAATAATTTTTAAATACTAACTTAAGGATAGAAGCGATTTTTGTTTGGCACACTGCTGATATAGTTTTTGTAACTTTTTTTAATCTGAATCAATCATCTCCCCACACCAAGCTTGCAACATTCCAATAACATCTTGGATCAGGTTTTGATTGACCCAACTTGCGGAAGAATAATTGCACTCTAAATCGGGACTAATTACTTGATTCGCACAAACACTAATTCATAAATCGAGAACTATTCCGATTGACTATGTAAGTGTGTCATGTGTCCGAAATTTCATTAGCTAACTAATCTCACTCTTATTTTGCTCTAAATACTTGTGATTAGAAATCAAATCCCCTGGCTATGTGAAGTAAGATCCTATTTCCTATGTAAGCCGAGTCGTCTTCCCCACCAATTGACATTAAATTTCCACCTTGCCTTTGTTTCATCTTCATTCTATAGCCTTTGATCATGAGAATCATATCATGCACCATCCATAGCCTTTGATCGAAAACTAGTGTGTCTCACATGAGAATCACTACCCATGTTCTTAATTATTCAATTTGTTTAAGGGGTAAGTTCGAGTGGCTTTAAGCTTTAAGTGCATCGAACCTCGGTAAATACATTATCCATATCAAGTGACATCTTCCCCTATCTTTCTCTTGCAAAGATCACCAAACCAGATTCAACAACGGGATCCTTTCCTCTGATTAAATTGTCAACAATGTTGGAATATTAAATTAAATTTTATGATTAAATATAAAATTTATTTAGTGTTTTTTAGTTATGATATGAGTCCATAATTGAAGTTAAAGTCGTACTCTTATCTCTCTATAAAAAAAAAGGATCAAGCATTATACTCAAAAAGGGATAAGAGATGAGATAGAACCGAGAAAAACCAAGAGACCATAGATTGTAGAAATTCTAAGTTATTAGCTTTCAGCATCTCTGTTATTCTCTTTTATAGTTCATTCGCTATAATCGATGATTTGTTGATGCCCGGATCATCTTTTTGAAAAATTTCATTTAAAAAAAAAGGGGGAGGGGGGAGAACTTCAATCGAAACAAATTCAATAATTGGATTTCAGGTAAGGTATTCAAACTGTCAACTTAAAAATTTTAAAAGGTGACGACTTGATTAAATGGTAACAATATTCTAAAGTCATAGATGCTTAGATCAAATATTGGGTCCACCATTTTCTAGGAAAAACAAAAATTTCACACCCTTTGGGTGCCACCGTTGGTTCTAAAGTTCATAGTCGGAAGCATAGATTCATGGACTACGTGGGTGACCATGATAGATTCAATAATGGCAACAACAAAACTTGCCATCTCCTAGCATGTACCGAAACCAATCCTTTCGTCTATAGTGCTGTGAGTGCCACACTATAAGGTGGCATATGCCACCGTGCTTTGACGGTGCCGGTGCTTTCCCATGAGCTTTGGTCTCCCATGTTCTCTCTCTCTCTCTCTCTCTCTCTCTCTCTCTCTCTCTCTCTCTCTCTCTCTCTCTCTCTCTCTCTCTCTCTCTCTCGGGGGCACAACAACGAAGGTGGGTTATCGCACCCAAGAATTTGGGCACCACACAAGGTCAATATCGTGCATGACTAAATGACACCAAGGGGATCCCAGATCGCAGGAACTGGTGTACCATTGCTTCGTCATTTGAGCATATTTGGCTCGTGTAATCAACTCGTCATAGCTGACATCCTAGTGGAGCTGTGACGACACCAATTATTGGCGATCCACCATGGCCTCTTTTCTCCTCTTGGGAACCCCACAACGACATGCGGAAGAGTTAATTATTCTTATGCGCGAGAGAGAGAGAGAGAGAGAGAGAGAGAGAGAGAGAGAGAGAGAGAGAGAGAGAGAGAAGATTCTTCAAAGCATCATCGAAACTTGGCGGAGCCAGATTCCTTGATCATTAAATTATCATATGGGAATGTGGGTGGATTAGTAGCTCGCTCGGACGTCACGAGTCATGTTGACACCATTTAATCGGCCGCCGAAAGCGATTTGGTGGTGGTAGGCATTAGTCAGCCTAGCTAGGTAGGGGAGATTGACCTGTAAAGTGCCTGTACGTATACGAATACGTATTTATGATCTTACTGTTAGTATATAGGAAGGTGTGTACATGTGATCGAAATCAAGAGCGACAAATAAAAGAATACCGACCCACAAAGCAAGTCAAAATAGGGATTGGAAATAAACTCCTCTATTTATCATTTGTTATTGATATTACCTGCAAAACTTTATCATTGTGGAATCGCTTTGTGAGGAAGAAGGCTTTACTTATTATATCCATAGAGAAAATATTATATTTTATATTTTCTTTTTATATGTGTGTGTATATGTACATCCTATCTCACAAAACATAAAAAAAATTTCTCTCAATCTTTCTAGATCGACTTGAAGATTAAAAACAAAATTCTTTCGACGCACCAAAATCCTGACATGGGCAGAGTATGTACAAAGCAATTAATCCTCAATTACCGGCATTTTTTCTTCGAACAAAAATATATCGTAATATAATTCCTTTTGTTGTTCGAGTAGGCTTATCTCTCAAGTTTTCTTACTATTGATTATTTTTAATATATATAAATTAATCCCAATAACAATTTAGTGATTTAGTGAGAAAAGATATTATGACTGAGCTCGTGGCGAGAGAGCGACAGGGAATGGGGTTTCCAAGGCGTGGGGAAGAGATTGGAAGCGTTTTATAAGATAAAAGATGTGGTGCAACTCCGACCAAGCATACATAAAGGAGGCCCGTTGGACTAAGCTGGCCCATAAATATTGTCGTCACGTATTAATGTCTTGCCCACAACATGATCTCGAGGAATCAATTCATATGGAGCATAGAAAATGATTACTGCTCCAAGTATATTAGCTTGATATGACTATAATTTTTCATATGGTGAGTATATATATTAAAAAAATTAGTCTACATCAATTAAATAAGACCTTAAATCCGATCAAAATGAGTCAAGTCCCAAGTGACGACTTAGAATATGCAATGAAATCCAACGCCTTTGGCATTCTATATGCCATTATATCCGCTCCTCCGTGCCTCTTTCAAACGCTTCGGTCTTCGTCCCTTTCCCTCCCTTTCTGCTTTCTCTTTCATGATGCTGTGGCCCAGAGAATGCCTGATGCTTCGTCTATCTGCAAGCTGTTTCGATGTTGTGGCCATCCATGCGGCCAACGAAGGAACAGTTCCCTTAAGGCAAGAAGACATCCATTCCGGACTGCTTTCCTGCGCAACACATGGCTGCTTGTACCACGAATTTGTCGTATTGATCCCCACCGAGGACCCAACTCAATCCTAGCTCTCCACCATCATCATGTAACCACGGATTCCAGCTTTCATACAACGCCAAGCCCGGCCATCATGCAAAACCTGTCCCTGCAATCAATCGCAGTCTGCAAAGTTCATCTTTAGAGAGGGTAATCCAGAATTATTTGCAAAGCTTTGTCTTCTCCATGAATCCACGCCAGCTCTCGGGTCCTCCTCCTCCTCCTTAAGTACTGGCCGTCACCATGTTGGAGAGGAGACTGGGCAGCTGGCACTGATGGGGAACTGCACTGTGAAGGGTACCACGGTGAGTTGCTCCGTGAAGGGCGCCACCGTGAGCTGCACCTTCCCGGAAACCACCAAAGAAGTGAAGCTCGAGGCTGCCGGAAGGATCAAGGACATAATAGACTCGGCAGAGCCACCGGCCACGCGCAAAGCCGGCGGAAGCGCAGGTCGACCGAGGAACTACAAGGGGACAGAAACCTTCAAGAACCTGGAAGTCTTGCGGTCGCCGGAGAAGGGCATATGGAGAGTGAGGCTGGCGATCAGTTCAGAGCAGCTGGCGGAGATATTGTCGGAGCAGGCGAACACGGAGGCCATGATCGAGAGGATGAGGACGTACGCAAGCACGGCTGAGGCAGCGCAGAAGCAACCCAAGTGCAAGAGAGCGGCAGATTGGATGAGTCAACACTGCGAGGATGTGTTTGCTTGTTAGTAGAAGAAGAGCGTTTAAAATTACTTGTTCTGACTGTGAGGTTATCTTTCGTGTGCCTGCTTAGACTTTGTAGCACTAGTAGTTGTTATTCTGTTCTTGGGCTAATAATATTAATCTGTTGGTGCTTCATTTCACGTAGCATCCCTTGCGGAGATGCTGTGTTTCTTTCTGTGCAAGCTCACGGACGATGAAAATTCTTCTTTGATCCTTTCTTTGAGGAAAAAAGAAATGATTTAATTTGTTAGCTAATGTCTGCTCCGCTTCAGAGCACAAACGACGGGTAGGTGAAACTACAAACAAAAAGCCGGAAGTGATGATTTCACCCAAAGCTTTTTATGGGATGATTCAAGCAACCTAGATAGGTTACTGGATGAGTAGCAGCCCAAGTGCTAAGGGGAGGGACTTGCAATAGGAGCAGTGATGAACATTGCAGCTACCGATTCTGATCCTTGCGATCCTTCTATATATACATACATATATATATATATATATATATATATATATACACACACATATATATACATATATATAAATATGTACACACATATATATATATATATATGTACATGTATATATATGTATATATATGTGTATATATATAGATATATTTATATCTATTTTTTTAAATTTATATAGTTCACCTGTCTTTGCCCCACACAGGGAACACGTTGCCACTCTGCACCACCTACCCCACGCGATAAGGCCTTCTATTTACGGGCCGCCCACTGCAAAAAACGCTGCTTCACGTCTTGCCGCGTGGGGGCCGCATGCGATGGAAGGAGTGCGACGCGCTGAAGACTTATGATGGTGTTTGTCCACGACGTAAGACGCGAATGGGAAGGTTGGTGCATTGCCAGGAGCCGAACGTGCCGCGTCCGCGGTTCCTGTCGTGGCGTTCGTCGTGAATAAAACCAAAGCCGTTCCTCGATCATGATATGATGCCTGTGATTAATGAATGGAGCCTGGAGCCGAGAAGACCAGGAGCCGGGCAGCCTGGGAAAGCGGCCCACATACAACGAGGAGATATGTGAATCACCAACTTGCAGAGATGCTGGGACCCAATTTCTGATGATTGTGACTTAAAATCCCCCGCCGAATGATAAGACTAGATCGGGGATTCTATTATCCCATATGAAAATATACTAACAGCCACTGAGCTCCTCGACTAAACAATTAGAAGACAACAAACTAGGCGTGTAGCAACAGGACACCTGCCCTCTTCTTTTGCTCTCACGCTAAATCATATCTTGCAGTAGCAACGCCAGCGAAAGATCACTATCAAATTACAGCTGAAGTACGATGGCTGACATACGTACGTCATTACCACACGCCAACTTCCAGCTCATGAAAGGAAGTTAGCCAAACATCATATTAAGCCTTCACACTTTTCGCCACACAAGTTAGTACGATCAGACCAACCATGGGCCTTTTACCTTGGCCGCCATCAACCACCCACACAACTGCGGCAGAGAGCATGAACTTTCTTTCGATGTGATCAAACCAAAAACATTGACATGACATGAACCAGTGAGGATCACGAACATAGATGACAGCCAGCTCTACGACCTATCTTTAGATCAATGAGACAATGCATAAAACTCTCATCATGTCAACAGCTACCAGCATGCTCAGTTTCCATTTTTTCTTTGTAACCACATTCATATCTGTACAATTCCCGATGGAGGATGGACGTTTGGACAATCAAAATTTGATTATAAAGATACAACTGGACCTAATGGAGAGGAAAGAATTTACTATTGCAACCGAGAATGCTATAGAAGCATATGTTGACATTCTAGAGTGAAGATATCATCAAGTATACCTTTTGGTGGTAAAATGGAGAAAAGAAACATGACAATAGAACTAAGAGGGAAAATTGAAAGAGAGATAAGCTTTCAGCACAATCAGGCATTCCACAACCACTGCTTTTCTCATCCACTTCAATGTAGCATCACTGAGCTATGGTGGTGAACCATGTGCCATCTCCCATCATGAAGCTCATAAATATTAGTCACATGGAATGGCCCTGAGTCAATGTCAACATAAGCATTCATGGTAACCCAAGCCACGCCACCAAGAATACGAGCTCGTACATCGCGTATCTGGAAATCAATCCCTTGACCACCACCTTGGCCCCAGTTGAATAACAATGCCCAGCTGTCAATCACTGCACTGTACCTGTAATGAAGCAAGCGTGAGCACAAAAATCATTAAGCCACAAAAATGAAACAAATATATTTCATTTGAAGAAAACTAGTTTCAAATGTTGAATGATGTAAATGGGTTTATGTACTTGCACTTTCTAGTAGTGCAATTTTTCCCTAGTTCAGATACCCATGTCTTTTTTCAGAAATGCAGTTCGGCGATTATTCAGGCACCTACTTCACAAACACAAGCAGTTGAGCAGTTCATCAGAAAATGACCAGGAAACAAAACCATTAAGTCCAAGGATCTTGTGTTTAAGGTAATTTTAGGTGGGAAAGCAGTTACAGTCCCAAATACCTCCAAGAAAGAGCCCATGCATTGAGGAAATTATGCCAGACAAAAATTATTCATAATCAAGGAAAATGCAGACCAACTGATAGTATTAGTAATATGATTAAAAAGGAAACAATTCAAACCCATTATAGATTCACAGAAAAACAAAGGCACAACTGTTTGCTAAATTTCAACTTGCCAGTCTTCAGGAAGATATATGAACTATAAATTCTTTTTTATAAACAATGATACCAGTGATGATCAACTCTCTGTTTTATTAGCCTAGCCTATCACATTGCCCATCACATACATGACACCCTTGTTTTTAACCTTCCAAGGAAGTTGTGGAGCAATCTTAATTTCTAATAGATGTCTAGACATACAGAAAAGATTGGTTTAGGTTTAGCACTTGCCATATATGCCTGAACTAAAGACATAAAATATCATCCAACAATGTTGAAAGGGCACATAGGCCATTATCTCATTGTTGCAACTGCGACTTTGCTTAAATTCCTACAATAAAAATAACAACGCCGTAAGTCCAAATTATTTGGGGTCGGCTACATGGGTCTTTTGTCGTCATTGAGACCGGTAAAAAGCCATATGTCTAGTTAAGTTCAAAATATTTAAATCTTTATATATAATTTCTATTAAAATCTTTTTAGATCTTTCTTTACCTCTCCTCGTACCACTAACATTAATTATTTCATCTCTTCTAATTATCGCATCCGGAGATCTCCATAGCCTATATCCAAACTATCTTAAGTAATTTTCTCTCATCTTATCATTTGTCGAAACGATATCTAGTTATTCACAAATAAAAATATATTTTTTTTATCTTGTCTAGTAATTACATACATCTATCTCAATATTCTCACCTCGATAATATAAAACTTTTTGTATATGTGTTTTCTTAACAACCCAACACTCAGATTCCTAATGAACACAATAGATGGACTATTGTATTATCCAAAGAAGCTCTGTATTTGACCTCAAATAGGATATAATTAGAAGATATTCATAAAACCAAAATAAGAATGACCTCGCTCTGATATCAACTGTTAGGATCAAGAACAACACTAAGAAGGGGGTTTGAATTAGTGCAGTGAATAAAACTCTGATTTAAATAATTTCAGAAAACTTCGTACGATGGAAATTTTTCGTTCAATGAAAACTATTTCGGAAAGATGTTGACTCAAGTGAGTTCATAAGAGAGTAGAGAAGAGGAGATTGGAAAGTTGTAATAAAGTAAAAAATTGAATGCAGCAAATGAAATTTAAGCACCAAGAGAAGAACACTCCAATTTTATAGTGGTTCGGTCGTCCGACCTACGTCCACTTTTGATACCTCCTCCGATGAGGTCACTGGCTTCCACTATTAATCTTTCTTAAAGGAGAAAGATCAATCACCCATTTACAAAACTTTATAAGTGGCTTACTCTCCTTTTACAAACCTTTACACTTGGAGAAATTTGGAGGTGAACACTCAACTTTTGAAAGCTATTTCACTATAGTTTTGGTTTAGTTCTTATCACTTCTCTATACTTTGCCAGCTGAGAAGTAAGGAGTATTTATAGGCCTCAATTGGCTTCAAAATTAGAGGAAAAAAAAGGGTCTCATCTCGAATTTTTAGGTACTGGTAGTACCACTACTTGTCCTTGGCGGTACTACCACCAATTGACCTTGACATTGGGCGATACCACCGCCTAGTCTGGTGGTATCACTACCCAGTATGGCGGTACTACTACCAGATAGAGTCCTGGCTACTGACCTAGGGTAGTACCACCACTTGACCTAAGCGGTACATCGCCCAGGTTTCTAGGAGACCGAACCCTAGGTGATTCCACCACCCCAGTCTGGTGGTGCCACAACCAGATAGGGTTCAGCCACTTGGATGGGCTTTGAATCCGGCCTAATCCAATCCAATTACGGGCCCAATTGGCCCCTACCAGGGTTTATGGGATTACCTCCTAAATCTTAATCTTAATTATGTGCTAACTACAAAAATTAAAGACATACTAAAGAAAACAAAATCCGGCATGTCAAGGTTTCTTCTGACAATCTTCCAACGGTTTTTTTACGAACTCTCGACAACTTCCAGCGGACTCTCGGCAAGCTCCTAGACTTCACGATGATCTTGGTGAGTTCCGACGAGTCTTCTTTTGTAAGCTCTGATATTCTCAATGATCTCCGTGAACCTTCGATGAACTTTCTAGTGAACTTCTGACAAACCCTTCAGCAAGTTCCTGACTCATTCTCGGTCAATTCCGGTAGCACTCTCAACGAACCTTTAGACTCCCGACGAACTCTCAAACTCCCAACGATTCGATTGCACTTGACTTCAATACTTTGTTTTGCTTTATTCCTTCATCTTTATCATAGTTAATCCTACACACTTTTCTCAATATATGGATTAGATCAAATAATCTATCAATTGATTTCATCATCAAAATCCGAGATTCAACAATAAGTAGATTGATGACTATAAGCATTGTATGATGATTGAATATTTTAAAATATTTGCATGAATTTTTTATGACATGTTACTTAGATTTTTTTGAAATCTAAAGGTTATATCATTGTATTTTTTAGCATCTTGATGAGAAAGTCTAACTATTGTTTTTTTTACTTTATAGAACAAGCAAATTACATATAATTAAAGACCCAACATTACAGAAGTGCTCAAAATTATTTAAAGGGACCTCATCAACTTATTGCTAGAATATCAAAAACCTGATGGTGTTTAAACAAAATTATATAACCCTTCAAAGGCACATAGCCTGAACAGATTTAGCCAACACTAACAAAAATATCCTTAAAAATTAAATGCTAAAATAAAAAAATAATTGAATGGTACTTGATAATAAATAAGATGATAAGTGCTAGTTAATGTGAAAATAAAAACATACAGAAGAGATCCTACCTACGATTTTACAAGAAAGATAACATGAACTAAAATTTTTCACTATTTTGAATTAGCAACAAATTATCAGTCAGTTTTCAGGTATAATTTGAAGTAGAAAGGGTACAACCAACAATCAGAAATACTGAGAACTGCAAATTAAAAAATAAAGTTGCACAACATTAATAATGTCAGTCCTACAAGGGCCTCTGCCCTTCAACCAAGTATCTTTAGTTGCTACAATCTTATAAGCAAGATCTCTGTCAAGCTGGTATTATGCCCATTATATAATAATATTCACAACTAAATTCATCAAAATCTCAGTGTGTCACCACTAATGGAAAATCTACAAAATAGACAAGTTCCACAACCTTTACCAATATACTAATGGCCACATTAAGGTATGCTATTAACAACATTCTTTAACACTGCAAAATTTCGCTTAGAACAAAAAAAACAAAAAGCCATCATTAAGAGAGTAAAACATTAGAACCATCACAAATATCAAGGTAGTTATGCATGAAAAGAATTTATCCATTTTTTTGAAAGATGCAGGCCAATAGTACGTTGCATGTTAGAGTGGGTACAAGGGGGTTTAAGCAAAAGTGGCACAATGTGATGGCACGTCAAACTTTCAATTATAGTCCACTATATGTCTAAAACTCAGTCTCAGATGTCGAGCAGGGCCATCATTCTATGCCATCGAGAATATTTCTTCTACCATAAAAGGAATGAATGTCACCTAAAATTAAAATTCTTGTCCTAGACATTCCAAGCACAAGAATCTATAACCGAGATATCCTAAGAAGGACCAGATGCATGTAAAGGCAGCATCACTTAGCTTTAAATTATACATGTGGATGCTAAATTTCAAAAGAATGCAAAATAATATCTTCATTTATGAATCATTAGGAAACAAAGGCCATCTAAATCACCTATATGTAAGAATCTAGATGATGTTAAACAAGGTTGTGCATTATCTGTAGCGTGATCAGATCACAAAAGCCCCCAGTAAGCAGAATTAAAGATACAGGGCTCAAGCATACTGCAATCAAGCTTCGTATTAAGTTTAACTTGAAACAAGCATAAATGCACGAGGCTCCCATCAATACAAGATTTGGGGAGAAATAATGTATGCAGCTTTACCCATGTAAACAGAAAGGCTGCTCTCTGACCTAAACCTTGGTAACACAGGTTGCAAAGCAGGCTAAGCAGCAATGTGGCTATTAGTTTGGAACAAAAAGAAGGGAAATTCAGTTACATATAAAAGATCACTATAGCATCTTCAACAGAAAAGAAGAAAACATAATCAAAGTTGCCAGAGGTAAAAAAATTCAAGAAAGTGACAAGTGTGTCATATTCTGATTTAGCCATGGGTTTTTCCAGAATAACAAATTTAACAAAATTAAGGTTAATGGCATACCCTGTGAATAACTCCCCAGATGCATGTATACATTTTACATAGTCAGCATTAAGCCAAAATCTACTCATTGCTGGAAGTGACCTTTCTCTAATTATATTATAGAATTCTGCATTGACATTGACAATGGCTTTGGTGGCTGCATAGTAAGCCTTCCATCCGTTGCTTGGGTTAACAGTGTCCTGTTCCACTGTGAAGTCCTGCACAAGAAAAAACAGTATTAGTATAGAGAGCAAATTGTCACTAGACGCCAATAGCATCCAAATGCTAAACAAAGCATAGGCCACTATAGTTTATACAGTCCAACCAATTTAAACCGACACAAATGACTACTCATAGAAATTCCATCCAAACGTGAATCAAGGTGTAACAAGTACGGCGAAGAAAGGAACATATATGGAAGAAATTATTGGCATGAAATTGTTGAGATACAGAAAAGGAACCAAAACAATATATATAATTATATATAACCATATTTGATGTACATAATACAGATATGAATAGGATAACATACAAAAAAAGAAAGAAAATCTAAGATGAACAATTATGTTCGGATGCAAGCAACTAATACATATGTTAAAAAGGCTTTAACAAGATATACCTTACAGACACACTATGATGAAAAGCATGTAAGCTTAAATTTTAGGAACTTAGTATTAACAATAACATTTCTTGGAGAGGAGGCCTCCTCAATGAAGGTCAAAGAAAACAGCAGACCTAGGAGAAATCAAGGTATGTGCCTAAAAAAGATTTGTCAATTGCCTCACTGTATTAGTACTTTTAATAATGCCCTGTTATTTGAAAATCTGGATATTTTGACATACAGAAAATGACACGAGTCAATCCATGTCCATAATTCTTTGGGAGTTTAGAATAGCAAAACCCAGAACAGGATATACACGTGAGATATATACATTTTATAACCATATCATTCTCCAGTTAGATAATGGAAACAGATTAGAAAATATCCATTTCAACCTAATTACAAGTAAAAATGCATGATCATTAAAAGTGATTTTGTGTAATGAGCATTGCTCCAAGCATCAGCATCAATATAACATGTGACATCCAACATCAAGTAAATAGGTTCCAATGGCCTAAGTACAACCTCTCATCTCATGAAACCACCTTGAAAACAATCCTCATAAGCTATGTTTAAAAACAATAACCCATATTCTTAAACACTTCTAATTGTAGCCATCATGGGATTTTAAAGACCAACTTGCTGTCTTCCCACCACTAATACAGTCATTTACAAAAATCAGAATTGTCTGTGTATCAGATTGATGTCACTTGTCCGTGCAGATTAACCACTCCCCAAAAGAGTTACCACCAATGGGAAAAAAACAAAGGAGTTCTTACAAATTCTCTTTAACTACATATGTCCTTAGGCCAACAACACAAAGTCCTTAATGGGTTTGCTTTTGAATTTGTGCTTCTATAGTGAAAAAATATTTGTTATTCTTCTCTATTTTTCTTTGTTGTAATATATCACCAATAGGAGGTTTGTCGTGCTGAGAATACTGCCCAGTATGAGCGGTGCATACTGTTCTGATAGGGGACTAGTACGCGGACCACCCTGTACCGAGTGGTATATGCTAAATGATGACTTCGGTAATGGTCGACGCGTAATTGATACTCAACGGTGCGCGGCGTGCTTCGATCGAAATAATCAAGCAATCCAACCATTATTGACCTGTACTAATCGATAGGGGACTGACGCGGAAAGTGGTATATGCTAAATGACCCTGTATCGCTTGATACAAGGTCCGTGCCGATCGAAATAATCAAAATCCAACCATTATTGACCTGTACTAATCAATAATGATCAAATTTTGACCGTTATCGACGAACCGACATGGACTTAGTAAGAATTGCCTAAGTCATGAGACACTCTTGTGTTATCCGTCCGCAAAGAATCAACCTAGTTGTAACCTCGTATAGATCACAAAGGACCTATAAAAGAGCAAATTGATTAATTCCGAAAACGAGTGACGGACAAGTCCCAACATTTCGCAAAGAAGACAGTTTTATAAGTAATTCAATAAACACTTGGCGTGCAAAAAAGAAAAGAGAGGAAAGAGAAAGCAAGGACTTTAGAAGGTAAACGAACAATTGCAAGTCCACAAACGACTACTCATTAGGTGTCAAGTGCATTGACAAGTTCCCATAGGCTTTATGTGCGAAATTGTAAATCCAATCAAGATCCAACACTACCCCAAAACTCCATCCAACCCTATGCCACTCGGGTGGTTCTAGGATGCTGAGATGCAACGCAATGCAGCTTGCAGAAAACAGGTCATGGCACGCAAAAACAGGGCCATTCTACGACAATTTTGCCTATTCTGATGAGCGATTGCTTTGCAGCCTTGCAAACTGTTCCTGCTCATAGTTTTTAAGTACAAACAAAGCAAAACATGCTATCAAACATATTTACAAGCAAACAAAAATGATGAACGGCCTATAGATGAAGCTGTTGCGGATGCACAACAACCGTTTGAGACATTCTCCCCCATTAAACTGTCGACACCCTCGTTGACAGTTGCTAGTAGGCTTTGATGACTGCTTCTTCGTGTCGCAGAGCGTCTTCAGCTCCTAATTGGCTTCTATCTGGGAAAGCTTTCACCACTTTAGCAAATACTTGATCTGCTTTCCATCATTGTATAGCTATGTCTTGCGATCCCCTAAAATGGCTTCAACTCGCTTTTCGTAGGAGGCTACGGTGGGGGTTAGTCGAGTGAGAACACTTCAAGAAGCATCTTACGGACTTGAGTGGTAGGCTTTATAGTTAATCGTGTCGAAGACATTGTGAATTTTGAGCCACACTGGCAACTGCAACTTATAAGAAACATTACCTACCCTACTGATACTTGAGAATGACCTTTAATACTTGCACACCAATCACTTGTACACTTAATGCCTAAAGAACTGGAGTAATGCTAGTTGGAGCTTCTCCAACACCAAGTCGCCAACTTTAAACTCATGTAGTCGCCTTCCCAGATTTACATACTTCATCTTTTTGGCTGCTTTCTCCAAACAAGGCAATATCAATGTTTCGATGTCATTCCTTTACAAAGTGATTGCTAATGAGCTTCCCCCAATATAACCAATCGCCAAGGTGTGAGGAGTTGATGACAGCTGTCCAATATTGATCTCGAAGGGGCTCTTGTTGGATGCAGAGCTCCGCTGCAAATTATAGGAGAATTAGGCCATGTCCAACTTTACCCAATCCCACTGGTTATTACTCACATAAAGCCGAAGATATTGCTCAAGGAGCGAATTTATTCTTTTAGTTTGGTCATTCGTCTAAGGGTGGAGACTTGTGAAGAAGTATAACTTAGATCTCAGAAATTTGAATAGTTCAATCCAAAATCGCCCCAAGAACCACACGTCTCGATCGCTGATGATATTGTGCAAAACTCCCATTTACTCAACCACATATCAACTTGGTTGCCTCCTCTGCTGAGCAGTGTAGGGGTGCAACAATGAAAGTTACATACTTTAAAAAAAGATAGACCACCACGAGTATCGATCCAAGTCCCCCTACCACCGGCAAGCTTAATATGAAGTTCAAGGAAATATTCTCTCACGACCTTTCTGGTACGAGCAACAACTCCAAAAGTCCATTGGCTTCCATTACTCTACCTTATCTTGTTGGCAAGTAAGGTACATCCGAATATATTCCTCTATGTTAATCCCTATATTTGGCTATTAGAAGGCCCCCCTCACAAGAGCCAACATTCGTTGCACACCCAAATGTCCTGCCCAAAGGGAATCGTGACACTCTCTCAAAAGTTCACGCCTCAAATTATCCACTCGAGTAACATAAACTTCATTCCCTTTGGTGTACACAAATCCTTCCTGGACGCAAAATCATCGTGCCTTGCCTTCTTTGATCAGTTGCATCAGGGTTACTGCTTGGGGATCACTGTACAATCCATCCTTAATCATCAAAGGGAAGTTGGAGTGCAGTTGACTTGGTTGGCCTTCGCCTTCTAGTTGCATGGCATTCACCCCACTTTCTTACTCAATGCATCAGCCACGACATTTGCTCTTTCGGACTTGTACTCTTGTCGTATCAAACTTAGGAAGTCCTAGCATCGTGCTTGCTTTAGTGAGAGCTTTTTTTGAGTTTGAAAGTAACCCAACATAATACTATCCGTCTTTAGCACAAATTGCATTCCAAGAAGGTAATGTCACCATACTTGTAGACAGTAGATCGTTGCTATCATCTCCTCATGCACCGAATACTGCGACTCGATCCCGTTGAGCTTGCGGCTCTCATTGGCCATCAAGCAACCCTCTTGCATAAATATTCCCACAATAACGAAGTCCAAAACATCTGTATGAACTTTGAAAGGCTTCTCATAGTCTGATAATTTGAGTACTGATTCTTTTAACACAACAACCTTTAGGTCTTAAAATGTCACTTCACAATTATCTGACCATCGCCAAGGCTACTCCTCCAGCAACCCCGTTAGTGGAGTTGCATGCTTCGAGTACCCAACTATAAAGCATCGAAAATAGTTGACGAAACCAAGGAAGGATCTCAACTTCGATACCTTCTTTAATGTTCATCATTCCACCACAACTTGCACCTTCATTTTATCCATCTGAATGGATCCTCCGCCTATTTGATGCCCTAAGAATAAAATCTTCGTCTGGGCAAAGTAACACTTTTCCCTTTTTCATGAATAATATGTTCTCCCTAAGAATATTGAAAATTGTTTGAAAGTGATTGACATGCTCTTCGAGCATTTAGCTATAGATAATGATATTATCCAAGTAAACGATTACAAACTTGTCCAGATACTCCTTGAACAGTTGATTCATAAGAGTGTCTAATGTGGCCGGAGCATTGGTTAAGCCGAAAAGCATCACCAAAAACTCAAACGCTCTATACCTGGTCATACAAATAGCCTTCACTTTGTTGCCTTCAGCTATCCGCACCTAACAATATCCCAATCGAAGGTCAAGTTTGGAGAAATACTTTGTCTTGCCCAATTGGTCGAACAAGCTAACGGAATAGGATACTTGTTCTTCACTGTCACCTTATTTAGGGCACAATAGTTGACGCATAATCGAAGGCTCTCATCTTGTTTCTTTTATAAGATAATTGGAGCTTCGAATGGTGCTTTAGAATTATGGATAAGACCACAACTTAGCAACTCATGCAGTTGCTTCCTGAGCTCTGCCAACTCTGGAGGGGCCATGTGGTATGATGATCTAGCTAGAGGCTTTAGTCCCGGCCCCAACTCAATACAATAATTCACGCCTCTGCGTGACGGCAGAGTTTTCGACAACTCTAGTGACATAACGTTTGTGAACTCCTTCAAAATATCCGCCACTACAATAGGATCATGAGTGGCCTCCACATCAAGTGGCTCCAACTTTACGACAACCATGAAAGTTAATTCACCTTTTCGCAACCTTTCTTCAGATGTAAAGCTAATATTTGTTGTGGGTCCTTGGTTCCTCATTGAAAAATTAGAACCACGCAGGGGTCATTACCTCCCATCAGACATAAGGAGTTTAGGAATGGCATTAGCACCAACTTCGTCGCGTGAAAGAACTCTATTCCGAGAATCACTTGGAAGTTGTCCAGCGGCACCACCATTATGTTTGTGCTTCCGCTCCACGTCTTGATTTTAATAGAGACTCCCTTTGCCAGCCCAGAGATATGCTTAGCCTTCGAATTCACGGGTTGTTCTCTAGGTTCAACCCGAGTCCTCTTGCTTCTTGGTTGGTAATAAAATTGTGGGTAGCACCCGTGTCCACCATCACAAGAGTTGTTTAGCCATTTAGCTTGATATCCACGTACATCAGCTCCCTACTTTTTATTGCTTCATCTTCATGTTCTCCCCCCACTTCATCCTGCAACGCGTTCAACAAACGTATTGCTCCTATCCAGGGTCTTTGCGACTCCTCATTATTGTTGTTGGATCCCGAACAACTCAAACTAAGGGCAATGACCTTGCCCTTGTCCAATCTGGGGGGATGAATTTATGTTGTCAACGCATTGAGTGCTTGCTTTTATGGGCACTCCCTCACCATGTGTGGTCCTCTGCACAAAAGACATCTGCAAGGTTTTAGGACCTTACATTTTGAACTCGGCCCTTTATAGGAACTCTTTTTCTTTTGCTCAATTACAGACTCCTTCCCTCGGGGATACTTAGATGAGCAATTTCCCAAAGATTGTTTCTTCTTCCCCACGTCCTTCAAGGAAACAAAGTCGATGAGCCTTTTTACAACTGCAATTGCCCCGACCAAATCGTTAGCATTCTTTCGATGCAGTTCCTATTGTGCCCATGGCTTTAGGACATCGAGGAGGCAAAACAACTTGTCCTTGTCAAACATGTCTTATATGCCTAGCATCAGTGTTGATAACTGCTTTACGTAGCCCCAAATGGAAGTGCTTTAGCGAAGTAGTCTCCGCATCATTCTTGCGATGAACAAAATGTTCTTGGGTGAGAACTGAGTTCTAAACTCTTGCTTCAAGTCCTCCTATGTGTCCATTCAACACCAACCTTATTGGATCATTTCCCAACGTGTTTGCTACTAAAATTTTGCAACCCCATTCAGATACACGGTTACTATTGAAACTTTGGTTTCTTTATAAATAGGCCTCGAAGCTCGAAAGTACTGTTACATGTCGAACAGGAAAATTCTCGAGCTCCTTCACATCCCTGGCACCCCCATAGCAATGCAAATCAAGTGCCCTCAAGCTTTGTGTTGGAGCAACACAAGTGTTGCTCCCTCTCACGTTAAGAGCCCTCATGAGCAACATGATCTTGGACATGAGTCTCACCACAACTTCGTGTAAGTGCTACATGAAGTCTTCGGTGTCTTTCGTCAATTGATCTACTCAGGACTAGATCTTGTCGATCTGAGATTCCGTCACCTCTTGCGAGTTTTTTACCTCAAGAAACCTTCGTTGGCTTTAATAGAGTTCCTCTAAACTCACTTCAAGAACATCAATATGGGTTTCCGCAGTTGTAAGCCTCTCCTTATGGCTTCTCTTTTTGGTTGACACTCCAGATTGCACTTCCTCCGCTCACGAAGTATAGTCGACTTCTCACTCGCCATTTTCGCTGTCGCACTCCTCTTGAGCAACTTCAACAGCTTGAGAGTGAGTTTGCACTCGCAGCCTACATGCGATTGCTTGGAACAACGATCCGACTTGCCCTGTCTTACTCGAGTCACCATGATGCTTCGCCATGGTGACATTGCAAACTTTCACTATGCCCGCAATTGCTTGGGACAATGGTCTAGCTTGCCTCATCTTGCTCAATTCACCAACATGCTTTGCCATAGCGAGATTGTGAACCTTTGTTGGTTGCTCAAATTATTTGCCCCCTCTGATACTATGCTGTCACGGACTTAGTTAGAATTGCCTAAGTCGTGAGGCACCCTTGTGTTATCACTCGCAAAGAGTCAGCCTAATTGCAACCTCGTTTAGTTCCCAAAAGACCTGTAAAATAACAAATTGATTAGTTCCGAAAACGAACGGCAAACAAGTTTCGATGTCTCGCAAAGAGGACAGCCTTATAAACAGTTGAGCAAACACTTGGTATGCAAAAAAGAAAAGAGATAAAGAAGAAAATAAGTACATTAAAAGACAAATAGATAGTTGCAAGTCCATAAACGGCTGCTCACCCAGGTGTCAGGCACGTTGGCAAGTTCCCACAGGCTTTATGTGCAAACATGTGAATAATCAACGCCCAACACTACTCCAAAACCCCATCCAACCCTATACCACCTAAGTGGTTCTAGGATGCTAGGATGGCAAACGTTTCACACCACACCACAGCCTGCAGAAAACATATCATGGCACACGAAAATCGGGCCATTCTACGGTAGTTTTGCCTATTCTAGTAAGCGATCGCTCTGTAGCCCTGCAAACTATTCTTACTTATAGTTTTCAAGCAAAAATATACAAAAACAAGGCAAAACATGCTGCTAAACATATGTACAAGCAAACAAAGGCAACAAACGATCCGTAGAAGAAGGCGGGTGTGTGATGACTATCCGTGATATATATATATATATATATATATATATATATATATAGAGAGAGAGAGAGAGAGAGAGAGAACTACACATCAAGGAGGAGGTACGGCAGTGATGGCAGAAGGGTGGCAGCAGCATGGATGAGGAGGAGGAGGAATAGGGGGAGAGGGAGAAAATGCAAGGAAAAAAAGAGAGGAATGGTTGTCATCAGCCATTGGACATTTAAAAAACAGAAATATGAGACCTAGTATTTAAATCTATTGCTTGCTGACTGAATTTTAAACATTGGGCACAGTAAATATTAACTCCAAAAGCACCACTAACTGAATTGTATTTAAACAAAACCTATATTTTGTCAAGATTTCCTATATGTAATTCAAATTGTGTAGTTCCTCTATGTCTAATCATGGTCTTACAGGCGAAGCTGAACATAAGTTGGCTTGTCTGGACTGTAGGATAATTTCAATTTGTCAACCATATAGCTGGATTCTTGAAAATTTTGTTGTTACTGGTTCAACTGGTTTGAACTCTAACTTAGAAGTCTGGCTGTTTTTGGAATTGCTGCATGGAAAAAGTTCTTTGAACACATTTGCTGACAGATACCTTGATGAATGGAATTTTTTCGGTCAATTTTAAAGATTAAATCAGTTAAAAAAATTTATCCATGGTTTAGAAGGGAGCTACAAATTTATAGAAGTTGAAGTTGTTCTTCATAATAAAAACATAAAGTTTAACTATGTTCATAAGATCTATTCCTTCTATGATTTTGGACCATTAAAACTGAATAAATTACTAATGACATTTGTTTTATAAGAATTCCTTTATGATTAGTCAGTGATTTAATGAAATATATCTTAACACAGTAACAGCACGGCTCACTACGAATGTGCCTAGCAGTTGGAATTATGTATCAGGGTTGATGAATTTAGTTATTCTAATTTAAAACAATGACATAACATAAATTTATATACATTATTCTTTCCCTTTTGAGGGCGAACCTTAGTACAATGGTAATTGATCTTTTACAACCTAGATAACTAGGGTCTGAATCAGAAATAATCTCTTCATTTATAGAGGGAAGACCACGCACGTTGATCATCCCCAAATCCCACATTGATAGGAACCTCGTGCGCTAGGTTCACACCCTTTTTAGTTGAATGCAATTCAGTCAGGCTGGATGGTCTGATTCTTCGGAAGAGCATATTATTTTTGCAGCAAGCACCTAAGCTCCTCTTTTACATAATCACTTTCTCCCCTTCCTTCTCCTTAATCCTCAACTTATCTCATCAAATTCGTGTACTAAAAACAGTCTAGCACCTGAATTTAATTGAGAAGTATTCAGGAGAATAACATTAATCAAATAGGCATTCCGGCATCTGAACATGCTAAAAGAATAAAAGCAATACTACTAACAAATCTGGACCATTAGCACTTGAAAACGTGGTCAGTAACAACGAAGAGATCATCTCCTGTGAACTAGTTTTAAGTCTATCACATATAATTCACGGTGAAGATATATAAGCATTGCTCAGCATACTATCGCCATTGTTGCACTAATTAGATTCTATACAAAACTAGGGTCATCATGGATGTGATGCAGGTATATCTGTCTCCATGGTAATTATCATAGAGGAATCCTTGATCAACTAAATTTTGTCATGCCACAAGAAAAAGATATATCTTTTTTTTTTTGTTTCAACTTATTAAGAAAGAACCAAAAAATGGTTCCCCTAAATTCTCAACTGATCATTAATCTCCCGCTTCTGAATCAAACTTATTCAAGAATCAAAAATTTTCCCTGATTTGGTGCCTCGCTAGGCATAGAAATGACAGTCATTCAAATGATCATCATTGTACATGTATTTTCATGAACCCACATCTGTGCTACGATTTGATGTGTAAAGTCGTGTTCAGATTTCACAAATAGAGGCCTCTTTAAATTTAGAATCTCCTGGGAAAGGGGCAATCGTAGAGGAGCAATGCTACCAGAAATTAACATCAGGTGACTGAGATTGCACAACTACAACAATATCAAACAACTCCTGACACTTGCAGTAACCCTAAACAGCGTCAATCGGAGCAGCATCAATCAATCAATCATATAGGGAATCGATCAACAAATGGACCGCAGCGTACAACACCGAGCAACGGTCCATATCAAGAAAGAGCCGGCGGGAGGGGATACCTTGTGGTAGAGTGCTTTCCACGCGCCATCGTCATTTGCAGCCCTCCTCATCGCAGAGTTAGTCATCGAGAGGCGGCAAAGGCTGGTATAGTCGAGGTAACTGAGCGCGTGTGTGGTGATCTCCGGCACCAGCTGCTCCATCATCGACCCGCCGGCCTGTCGCTCCGCCGTGCTGACCTTGTTATCCCTCACCGCCATATCCCCGTCGCCGCTGCGGGCGTCGCAATCCCCGCCACCACTACTCCCGGCAACCCCGCAGGAACAAGAGCAGCCGCAGCGCTTCTTCTTCCTGGGCCTCCGGAAGACCCCTCCGGCGTTCGATCGGAGGGCCCAGAGGGCGTAGATGCAGCACAGGGCGGTGGCTCCGGCGGCGATCAACAGGGAGCGGGAGGAGAAAGAAGAGGGCTCGTCCATCCAAAGCACTCCCGGGACGAGGGCGGCATCAAACCCTAGACCGACGGCTGCATCACGAGGGAGGAGGAGAACAACAACGAAAGAATAGGATGAGATCTAGGGCTCGATTGATACTTTTGCTTCGATCGGCTTGCGTTTTAAGACAACACAATGGTCGAGCGCGCTCTAACAAACCAAGAAAACAGAAAGAAAAAAAAAACCCATCTGTTTCTCCTTTTTTCACAAAACTTTTAATCCGCGATGCACTGCCCAGGGAGTCAGTCATAGCATCCGTTACTCGCGTCAGCTCACCGGGAGTGCTTGGAACGCATCGACTTTATGTGCTAATGACCCGCATACTGCTACTTACGGAGCGGTCGGCTCATCTGCCATCCATGCGTCGAACAAAGAGGCCATCGAACGGACACGAGAACGTCACGTGGCATGGTGACGACGTACTGTCGTTGTGGACATGTTTGGTGGCAGCTGACGTACACAGAATCCAGTCAGTTCATCCACGAGTCAAAGTTGCAGGCCCGGTCTCATAATAAATAACGAGTCAGCCACTGTCTTGCTGGCCATGTTGGGATATGTTTCAGAGCTTTGTTGGCTTCGTTATTTTTTTGCAAGAGAGAGCGGAAGGCGTGAACGCATATTCGAACTCGGACCCGAAGAATTGTCCTGGGGACGAGGAACGAGTCACATTCGAATGTGATCATAACTTCTAACCCTGACGGATCGCTTCGCCTAAGGTAGAATTGCAGTCAATGTTGCTTGGAAAATGGATCGGTCGATTCTCCGTACTACTCACAAGTTAATTATTAAGGCGACGTCTATTCCCATCCTACTATCAGTCTTTTTTATTAGTCTAATGCACTAATGAAAATAATTATATGATGAGATTTTAAAACATTCTATAATAAATAATTTAGGTATTCTTGGGCTATTTATTTATTTGTCACTTAACTAGGACAATATAGTTACTCGAAAACTAATATACCTGTAGAAAAATTCTCATAGAAATAATTTATTTTAACATGTTTAATCTAAAATTCAAATTTACTCATATAATATATATATATATATATATATTCACACAATAGTCTAATAATTGAATATTTGATATTTTTTTACCCTAATTAATATTTTGAATCATTGTATTTCTTTTTATTGCTAATTGATAGGAAATGTATCGGTGGTCAATCACCGTCTGACACCTGTCATCACGTGGACGTTAACGTGAAATGAGAAGATCTCACTTACCTTCTACCTGTTTGCCCATGTGGACAATAGTCCAAGAGTATATTTCCCTCATTTAGCTCATGTGGACAAAACATAAAAAAGGACGTTGGTATACTTATAAGCTATTCCCCACCCCCCAAATCAAGTATAAAAGCTAACTTCTGACATCATGCCAAGGGATTTTTTTTTCAAAAGAAAAAAAAACTTATACCTCAGAAAAGATCTCGGACTAATTTGAACATTAGAAGAATCGAGTTGAGAAACTTCTCTCGATATCAGTCATAATGCAAGTGATGTTTCAAAAGCTTGAACCATACCTTGAAACCTCTTTAGAAGGACACTCTTATGCCTTCGGGTTGACTCAAATATCAACTATGAAATTTTCTAATATTTTGGCACTAGAAGAAAGGTTTAATATCACATGAACATCCACCTGTTAATCCACTCAACAAATACTCTAGCGAGAAGACCCTACCTCTAACCCACAACACTGTTACTCAATGAGGACAATTATCCTCCTCACATGTAGATGCATCCACTTCTACACTAACACTGGTGAGGTATTGGTGTCTATTCAATGACCCAAACTTCTTACCCCCATGAAAAATTTGAGTCATCTGCTCATCCCCGTCGAGGTATTTTTGAACCTTACTCATTATGTGCAGACACTCACGGGTATGATGCAGAACATCACTCCACTCCTGCCTAATTAGCCCAATAAGTGGCACTATCATCTTAGCCATGGTCGATAACTCAATCTCTATTAGCATTGGCACCTATCAGGATCCCCCCGATTGACGCAATGCCAGCATCTCAGGATCACCCAAGGTCCATAGAATTGCCAATTGAAGGAGCACCCCACTCTCTAACCATGGAGTTCGGTGTACCGCCACACCATCATTTTGCTTCGCTTGAATCCAAGATCAAGTTAATGGATTCAATGGATGACTCCTTAGGATCCAACAGTGATAAATAGGCCAATGTTTAGACGAGATGTGATGAGAGTTTCAATAGTCTAAGAGAGAGAATTCAATTGATTCCACATTGAGTTGATCCCTATTCACCCAAAACATCCAAGAGGAACCAATCTCGACCAACTTCCACCTCCCATCGTTGGAAGCTTCTGATGGTTATACTAACCTAGTTGAATATACTACTGCATTTCACACCCAAATGTCTCTTTACAGCACCTCGAACACTCTAATATGTTATGCATTCCCAACGATGTTGAGAGGCCTAGTGTCGGAGTAGTACACTAACTTGAAATCACTCTCGGTCAACTCCTTCACTCAGCTCACAAAAGAGTTCAAACTCTTCTTTCTCAGAAATATATGCCTGAGGCCATCGATGACAATGTTGCATAGACACAAGCAAAGAGAGGAACATACACTCTCCAATCTTGTCACTCGATTTACTAGCAAAATTTGAGATGTGCAAAAAATTCATTCGTCACTCATGATTCAAGCCTTCATGATGGGGTCAAGCCCTCTCACCTTTTTCTACTTATTAATGGAGAGGCCACCAATGACCATGCCCGAGATCCTTTAGAGGGTATATCAATGCATAACCATGAAGGTGATGGTCTCAAGTAAGTATGAGGAGATGCACAATAGGCCATGGCATGAGCGACCACCATTAGCTCTAAACCAAAGGTCACCTTAGTGAAGAAAATAAGACCAACCCAAATGTCTCTCTACAACACCTCAGATGCTCTAATGTGTTGTGCATTCTCAACAATGTTGAGGGGCTCAACATGGGAGTGGTACACTCACTTGAAGTCACTCTCGATCGATTCTTTCGCTTAACTCATAAAGAAGTTCAAACTATACTTCCTCTAAACTATATGCCTGAGGCCCTCAGTGGCAATGTTATTCAGACACCGGCAAAGGGAGGAAGAGACACTCTCCAACTTCATAGCTCGATCCACTAGCAAAATTCAAGACATGCTCTAACTCATTTATCACTTATGATTCAATTCTTCATGATGAGACTCAAGCTCTCTTACCTTTTTCTAGTCATTAGTGGAGAGGCCACCAGTGACCATGCACGAGGACTTCTAAAGGGCTAACCTGTCATATCCTGGATTTTTTTTTCTCCAAGATTATATCTTTCCACACATACAGAGCCAAATAATTAAATGTCACTTTATTCATCATCATAAACATTTATTACAATCTATTTATTTCATCAAATCATGAGTAAAAAAAGTAAACATAGTGATATTAATTCGGAGAATCATTCAAGTGGCTCTACCTAACGGTAGAGAAAGGTTCGCTCTTCACTGGGATCTGATTTAGTGCCAGTGGAAGGTTGCTCTGAAAATCAAAAATAAAGAAAATTCAGCAACGCTAAGTAGGAACTCCAAAAGTCAACTCAAAATAAATGCATAATCAAAAATCCATTATCCCATTAGCGTATATCAAATACCCGAAGGAGCACTCTCCCAACAGTGGATGAAGAGGCTTTATCCTACGGGATGAGTTTGTGTTCTCCAAACAGCGGATGGAGACAAACTCATATCACACTCCCAACAGCGGATGGAGTGGCGTCTCTCACCCGTCACAGTGGGGACACATTCCTCCCAACAGCGGATGGAGGAACCATCCAGTCGTCACGTCTGACGACACGCTAATCCCCGAAGGGAATCACCCTTCCTGGTCTTGGCAGGGAAATATAATTTCATACTAATCATGTCTATTCGGGATGAAACAACACATTTAAAACATCTCTTTTCAATAATATCAATATCAATAATACCAAATAGCCCTCAATTGACTTGAATCCTAGTTAAATCGGTTTAATCAGACTCGATTCACTAGAACCTAACTCGATCGATCTCTAATCCTTATTTAACTGGTCTGGAACTACCCTAGACTAGTATAATTTGGACTAGATTAGGTTCAATTTAGGTTAAACTGACTTGAAAAGTTAAATCAATTCAGAACCACCCTGAATTGATCTAGACTAATCAAGTATGGTTTAGTTCAATCAATATTTGGGCTCAAATCCAACAATTACATAATATTGGACTAGGTTGAGCCGACCCAAATATCAATACTTTGTACATGATCGCATACATGCATCACACCAGGTTAGGCCAACCTTAACCCATGACTGCCTACATTGGGCTAGGCTGGGTTAACCTGTGGGCTAGGGCCCGACCCATGGGAGGGGCCTGGCCTACAAGCTGTTTTAACCCAATCCTATCCAATTTCATAATTTTAAATTACAACAACATATATTCACTACTGATAATAATACATTAAAACATAACAATAGATTAAATAAATGATAAGATAAGCTTCAACATGAGGAAATAAAATTTTTAATTCAATAAGAACTAGAAATCATATGAATAATTTCAACATGATCAAATAATAATATTTTAAATCTAAAAAGGATAAAAATTTTAAATAATATATTATAATAAAAATTTTAACATTTAAAGGATTAAGAAATTTTTTTTTGAACTACTCATATTATATTTAAATCTGAATAAGATTAGAAGGTAACTGTAATAAAATGAAATAACATTCTTAAAAATCTGATATCATAAAACATATACAATTTCATAATATTTAAAAATAAAAATTTTTAAAGAGTACCAAAGGGTAAAGTATTTTAATTCAAACTAATATCAATAAAAAAATTTCATCACAGAATCTAAACAAAAACTTTTAATTTCAAGAAAAGTAGGGAGAATCTACCTCTTTTTAGTAGGATGAAACTCCTCGTTCCTCCCGCTGTTGAGTTCTACTCGACGAGGAACGAAGGAGAGAAATCCCTCCCCCTTAAATAGGAGGAGGTGAACCTCCATTAAAGGAAAATTTTCTAAATTTTTATATTTATTTAATATAAATTATTTTCATTTAATATACTAACAAATATGATCTCATCTTATTTGGAATGTTTAATAAGCATTTCTTAATTCGTAATAGTAAACAAGGAAATAGGATTATCTTTCCTTAATTTATACTAGCATGTAAGGAAATAATATTTAAATCTTAAATCAAATATTTGATTTGATTACATTTCTCCCCACTTATAAGAAATTTGGTCCCCAAATTTTACTTATCTCAAGAGAATAGATAAAGATATTACTCTCGCATATCTTCTTCTCTTTTCCACGTTGCCTCTTGGTCCGAATGGTGTTGCCAACAAATCTTTACCAAAGGTATAACTTTATTTCTTAGAACATGTTCTTTCCTTTCCAAGATATGGATTGGTTGTTCTACAAAAGTGGCATCGTTTCTCAATTGTAGAGGTTGGTAAGATATGACATGCGATGGATCCCTGATATATCTTCGAAGCATAGACACGTGGAATACATCATGGATGCTATCCAAAATCGGGGGCAATGCTAATCTGTACGCCACAGGCCCGACCTTTTGTAAAACCTCAAATGGGCCTATAAATCTAGGGGCTAACTTTCCCTTTTGACCAAACCTCATAACTCCCTTGGTTGGCGACACTTTTAAGAAGACGTGTTCATCAACTTTAAACTCTAGATCTCTTCGTCTTCGATCTGCATAACTTTTCTGGCGACTTTGAGCTATTAATAATCTTTGACATATAATTCGAATATTATCAGTATTTTTTTTAATCAATTGAGGTCTTAAAAGTTTTTATTCTCCTACCTCATCCTAATATACAAGTGATCTATACTTTCTCCTATAAAGAGCTTCAAACGGGGCCATCTGTATACTAGAGTGGTAACTATTATTGTAAGAAAACTCAATTAGGTGTAAGTGCATATCCTAACTTCCACCAAAGTCTAAAGTACATACTCTTAAGAGGTCTTCAAGAGTTTGTATTGTCCTTTCAGATTGGCCATCAGTTTGAGGGTGAAATGTTGTACTAAATTTTAACTGTGTACCCAAAAAATTTTGCAGACTTCCTCAAAACTTAGAGGTGAACCTTGGATCTCTATCTGAGATAATACTAACTAGCACCCCATGATATCGAATAATCTCTTTAATATATAAACATGCTAATTTATCCAATGAATATTTCTTGTTAACAGGGAGGAAGTGAGCAGATTTAGTAAGTCTATCTACTATTACCCAAATTTCATCATATCCTTTTGCAGTCTTGGGTAATCCTGTTACGAAATCCATAGTGACTTGCTCCCACTTCCATTCAGGAATTGAAATCTTTTGTAATTTTTCAGTAGGTACTCGATGTTCTGCCTTCACCTGTTGACATATAAGACATTTAGAAACAAACTCTGCTATATCTCTCTTCATACCACGCCACCAGTAGTTTTGGCGTAAATCCCGATACATCTTGGTAGTTTCGGGATGGATATTAAATTTTGATCTGTGTGCCTCCTCCAATAGTTGCATCTTTACTAGATAACTTTCAGGAAAACACAAACGGTTGCGGAATGTAATAGAACCATCTTCGATTTGGAGGAATTCGGGTCTAGCTCCTTGAGCTATTTCCTTAACTATCATTTGGAGATATGGATCTTCCTCCTGACCTTCTTTAATCCTTTCTCCTAAATATGATTGTGCCATCAGACATGCAAAAAAACCTTTATTTGTCTCCGATAAAAGTCTAAGTTTTAAGTCTACTAACTCTGTCATCATAGAATTCCTTTGAATATTCATATAGGCTACAAGACTAGAAGTATTTCTGCTTAAGGCATCAGCAACTACATTAGCCTTCCCAAGATGATAGTTGATATTAAAATCATAATCCTTTAGAAAGTCTAACCATCTTCTTTGTCTCATATTTAAATCTTTCTGTGTAAAAATGTACTTGAGACTCTTATGATCTGTGAAGATTTCAAAAATTTGTCCATAGAGATAGTGTCTCTAAATTTTTAATACAAAAATGATAGCTGCTAGCTCTAAATCATGAGTAGAATAGTTTTTCTCATGAGGTTTCAATTGCCTAGATGCATAAGCAATTACCCTCTCATTTTACATTAGAACACAACCAAGTCCTTGCAGTGAGGCATCACTATATACTACAAAACCTTCTCCCCCTGAAGGAATCACCAAGATAGGAGCACTGGTTAATCTTTTCTTCAATTCTTGAAAATTTCGTTGACATTTGTCATCCCATATGAACTTTATGTTTTTTTGTGTTAACCTGGTCAAAGGTGTTGCTATTTTTGAGAAGCCTTCTACGAATCTTCTATAGTATCCAGCTAAACCCAAGAAACTTCTAATTTCTGAAACATTAGAAGGCTGCTTCCATTTTGTCACAGCTTCAATCTTGTGAGGGTCAACAGATATACCAGTACTCAAAATTACATGATCGAGAAACATAATTTCATTGAGCCAAAAATTACACTTGCTTAATTTGGCATATAGTTTCTCTTGTCTTAGGACTTCGAGAACTGTCTTAAGATGATATTCATATTCTGCCTTACTTTTGGAGTGGATCAAGATATCATTAATGAATATAATTATAAATTTATCAAGATAAGGGTGGAACACCCTATTCATGAGATCCATGAAGGCAGCCAGTGCATTCGTGAGTCCGAAGGGCATTACTAAGAATTCATAATGACCGTATCTTGTTCTAAAAGCTGTTTTTTGTATGTCTCCTTCTCTTATCTTTAGTTGGTGATACCCAGATCTCAAATCAATTTTTAAATATACCTGAGTACCTTGAAGTTGATCAAATAGGTCATCAATTCGAGGAAGGGGATATTTATTCTTTATGGTCACTTGATTGAGTTGCCTATAATCAATACATAGCTGCATGGATCCATCTTTCTTCTTCACAAATAGGACAGGGGCACCCCAAGGTGATACACTGGGTCGAATAAAATCCTTATCTAAAAGCTCCTGGATTTGTTTCTTTAACTCCTCCAACTCAATTGGTGTCATTCTATATGGGGGCTTAGAAACAGGTGCGATTCCAAGTAGAAGATCAATTGTAAATTCAATCTACCTATTTGGTGGTAGTGTAGGTAGATCGTCAGGAAAAACATATGGAAAATCCTGTACAATGGGGTTGTCCTCTAATACTGGCTTCTTAGATTCTTCTCCAAAAATGAAGGTCAAGTACCCCTGACATCCCTTCAATAATAATTGGGTAGCACTCAAGGCTGATATGATAGGAGGGAGCTTTTCCTGAATCCCAATAAACTTGAAAGATGACTGATCTAGAGGTGAGAAAGTAACAGTCTTCTGAAAACAATCGACACTTGCATAGTATGCTGAAAGCCAGTCCATACCCAAGATAGCATCGAAATCTTGAAATTCTAGTAGAATAAGATCTACTAGCAAATCATGATTTTTAATAGTAATAATACAATTTCTATATATCTGATCAGCTATCAAGGAGTTTCCAACTGGTGTTGCTACCATCAACATATTATGCATTGGTTCAGGATTATTATGTAGTTTCCTAGCAAAATATGGCGATATAAAAGAGTGCGTAGAACCTGAATCGATAAGCACAAATGCAGGTGTACCACAAAGTGTGATGATACCTTTAATAATAGATCATGAGGCTTCAGCATCTTGATGGGTCAATGCATAGACTCTCGCCTGACCTCCCTCTCTAGGTCTTAGCTGTTGTTGCCCAACTGTTTGGGGTGGAGCTCGGCATTATTGCTTTCAAGAGTAATCCTTCGACATGTGTCCCGGTTGTTGACAATAAAAGCATACACGCTGTCCGATGGGGCATGAGGTGGAAACATGGTCTGTCTTTCCTTCTAAAATAAAAGAAGTAAAAGGTACCTTCTGATTTTCCCGACATTCGATAGCTTCGAATGTCTTCTCCACTTGACGAATCCAACGTTCAGCAAGGATTGGATCTGGTTTGCCCTCAAAAATAGGTGTTCCCAATCTCTTAAAGTATTCTAATGTATTACTTCCACCCCGTGGAGCTCTATCATGCTCCTTCTGTCGCTCAAAGTATCCTCTAATAGCATTGAGGACTCAATGTATATCATCTTGAGCATTGATAGGTGCTGGCGCATGAGGTATATTTTGTGGTGTCGGAAAAGCTGGCATATAATCAGTGACAGGTGTATGTGAGGATTGGGTATACTCCGCGGTGCGTGGAATGTCCAAGTTATTATTTATTCGAACATCCATTCGAAGGCGAAGGCCAATAGCATTACGACCACGAGCACCACGGGTGATAGGACCATTATTTTCTTGAATTGGCTCCATTACTCCTATAATAGGTCAAGACAATCATTGGTCAAAGTCAATCAAGGGACTTAAATACCTACAAACCCTAGACCATGCTCTGATACCATAAAAAGATGTCACATCATGGATTTTTTTTTCTCCAAGATTATATCTTTCAATACATACAGAGTCAAATAATTAAATGTCACTTTATTCATCATCATAAACATTTATTACAATCTATTTATTTCATCAAATCATGAGTAAAAAAGTAAACATAGTGATGTTAATTCGGAGAATCATTCAAGTGGCTCTACCTAGCGGTAGAGAAAGGTCTGCTCTTCACTGGGATCTGATTCAGTGCTAGTGGAAGGTTGCTCTGAAAATCAAAAATAAAGAAAATTCAGCAACGCTGAGTAGGAACTCCAAAAGTCAACTCAAAATAAATGCATAATAAAAAATCCATCATCCCATTGGCGTATATCAAATACTCGAAGGAGCACTCTCCCAATAGCGGATGAAGAGGCTTTATCCTACGGGATGAGTTTGTGTTCTCCCAACAGCGGATGGAGACAAACTCATATCACACTCCAAACAGCGGATGGAGTGGCGTCCCTCACCCACCGAAGTGGGGACACGTTCCTCCCAACAGCGGATGGAGGAACCGTCCAACCGTCATGTCTGACGATACGCTAATCCCCGAAGAGAATCGCCCTTCCTGCTCTTGGCAGGAAAATATAATCTCATACTTATCATATCTATTCGGGATGAAACAACACATTCAAAATATTTTTTTTCAATGATATCAATATCAATAATACCAAATAGCCCTCAATTGACTTGAACCCTAGTTAAATCGGTCTAATCAAACTCGATTCACTAGAACCTAACTGGACCGATCTCTAATCCTCATTTAACTGGTCTGGAACTACCCTAGACTAGTATAATTTGGACTAGATTAAGTTTAATTTAGGTTAAACTGACTTGAAAAGTTAAATCAATTCGGAACCACCCTAAATTGATCTAGACTAATCAAGTCTGATTTAGTTCAATCAATATTTGGGCTCAAATCCAACAATTACATAATATTGGACTAGGTTAAGCCGACCCAAATATCGGTCATGTGCACTGTACATGACTGTACACATCACACCAGGTTGGGCCAATCTTAACCCATGACTGCCCACATTGGGCTAGGCTGGGTTAACTTGTAGGTTAGGGCCCGACCCATGTGTGGGGCCTAGCCTACAAGCTGTTTTAACCCAATCCTATCCAATTTTATAATTTTGAATTATAACAACATATATTCACTACTGATAATAATACATCAAAACATAATAACATATTAAATAAATGATAAGATAACCTTCAACATGAGGAAACAAAATTTTTAATTCAATAAGAACTAGAAATCATATGAATAATTTCAACATAATTAAATAATAATATTTTAAATCTAAAAAGGATAAAAATTTTAAATAACATATTCTAATAAAAATTTTAACATCTAAAGAATTAAGAATTTTTTTGAACTACTCATATTATATTTAAATATGAATAAGATTAGAAGGTAACTGTAATAAAATGAAATAACATTCTTAAAAATCTGATATCATAAAACATATATAATTTCATAATATTTAAAAATGAAAACTTTTAAAGAGTACTAAAGGGTAAAGTATTTTAAGTCAAACTAATATCAATAAAAAAATTTCAACATAGAATCTAAACAAAAACTTTTAATTTCAAGAAAAGTAGGGAGAACCTACCTCTTTTTAGTAGGATGAAACTCCTCGTTCCTCCCGCTGTTGAGTTCTACTTGGCGAGGAACGAAGGAGAGAAATCTCTCTCCTTAAATAGGAGGAGGTGAACCTCAATTAAAAGAAAATTTTCTAAATTTTCATATTTATTTAATATAAATTATTTTAATTTAATATACTTACAAATATGATCTCATCTTATTTGGAATGCTTAATAAGCATTTCCTAATTCGTAATAGTAAACAAGGAAATAGGATTATCTTTTCTTAATTTATACTAGCATGTAAGGAAATAATGTTTAAATCTTAAATCAAATATTTGATTTGATTACATAACCAATACATAGCCACGGAGGTGATGGTCTCAAGTAAGCATGCGGAAACGTGCAAGAGGCACATTGAGATGCTCGACATGGGAGTAGTACACTCGCTTGAAGACACTCTCGGTTGGCTACTTCGCTTAACTTGCAAAGGAGTTCAAACTCTACTTTCTCCGAAACATATGCCCGAGGCCCTTAGCAACAATGTTGTTCAGGCACAGGTAAAGGGAGGAAGAGACACTCTCCAACTTCGTTGCTTGATTCACTAGTAAAATCTGAGGTGTACAATAAACTTATGATTCAAGCCTTCGTGATGGGGCTTAGGCCCTATCACCTTTTCTAGTCATTAGTAGAGAGGCCACCGATGACCATGTTCGAAGTTTTCCAAAGAGTCAACCAATACATAGTCGCAGAAATGATGATCTCAAGTAAGCTTGAGGAGATACATAAGAGGTCATGGCATGAGTGACAACCATTAGCTCCAACCCTGAGATCACCTCGATGAAGAAAATAAGACGAACCAAAATGTCTCTCGATGGCATCTCATACGCTTTGATGTGTTGCACACTCCCAACAATGCTGAGAGGCCCAACACGGGAGTGGTGCACTTGCTTAAAGTTACTCTTAGTTAGCTCCTTCGCGCAGCTCGCAAAGGAGTTCAAACTCTACTTCCTCAGGAATACATGCTCGAGGCTCTTATTTGCAATGTTGCTTAGACACAAGTAAAGGGATGGTGAGACACTCTCCAACTTCATCACTCGATTTTCTAGCAAAATCTAAAACATACAAGAAGCTCATCAATCACTCATGATTCAAGCCTTCATGATAGGTCTCAAGCTCTCTTATCTTTTTTAGTCATTAGTAGAGAGGCCACCGATGACCATGCCCGAGGTCCTCCAAAGGGCTATATAATATATAATTATGGAGGTGATAGTCTCAATTAAGCGTGAGGAGATGTATAAGAGACCACGTCATAATCGACCACTATTAGCTCCAACCCCAAGGTCACCTCGGTGAAGAAAATAAGACTGACTCAAGCTACCTTGCTCGAGGTCCGAGTTGACACCTCTTAACATAACGAGAACTAAGATATTCTTACAGATAAAGAAAAAATGATTTTTGAAGGATCCTTAATCAATAAAGACACTGTTGGAAAGGGAGGATGGATCCAAGTATTGTCGCTTCCATTATGACTATGGCCATGACATGAAAGATTGTCATGATTTGAAGGAACAAATCGAGAAGCTCATTTATTGAGGGAACATCGGGAGATTCGTTTGGTGATCTCAAGAACCTTCACCTCGATCTCAGGGTCCAGTAGCAAGGTAAATTGATGTCATCATTAGTAAACCTACCTCGAGAGGAGATAGCTTCTTAGGTTGCAAAGCATACACTCAAGTCACTATCAAGAAGCACCTAAGACCATAAGATGAGTTAGAAATAACCCTTAAGGAAGAAAAGATGGAATACTTCAACCCAAACTATAATGATACCTTAGTAATCTCTGTAAAGATTATTAACGCCCAAGTAAAGAGAGTCATGATTGACACAAGTAGCTCCGCTGACATCCTCTATTTTGACGCTTTTAAAAAACTTGAGCTTTTAGCTAATGATCTCACCTTTATGACTTCTCACTAACGGGATTCATGGGCAACTCCATCTTCCCTATTAGGACCATAAGCTTGTATATCATGTTTGATAATAAATCCTATTCTAAAATGATGATAACTAAATTTATGATGGTTGACATCCTCTCGACATACAATGTGATCATAGACCAACCCATACTTAAAAGACTGAGAGCTATAGCATCGACTTATCACATGGTAATAAAATTCTTAATAAAAA
The DNA here is from genome assembly GCA_024322285.1 of Musa beccarii. NCBI lineage: Eukaryota > Viridiplantae > Streptophyta > Magnoliopsida > Zingiberales > Musaceae > Musa > Musa beccarii. The sequence continues at coordinate 59,012,336 of CM044397.1, forward strand.
CCAACATTATGGAGCTAAAGAGTAATCCAAAAGTCTCACTAGTATTATCTTACAATAGTCTCATTACCGAAGAGGGCCCACCCCAAGGTTCACCATTGAACCCCTAGGATTTCGTAAGGTCTCTCCCACATCCGAAACTAATGGAGTCACTGATTGAGGAATCTCTAAACTAAGCCCATCTTGATCGAGTTATCAAGAATGAGGCAACACTTCTCTAGGAGAAGCGAGTACAACTCGTCAACTTTCTTAAGAAAAAAGCCGAGGTGTTCGTATGGTCACCCAGAGACATGCCAAGAATAGACCTCAACGTGGCCCATCATTAGTCGAATATCTCCCCGGAAGTCTAACTAATGAAGCAAAAGCCTCGCAAGTTTAATCTTGAATGCTAGCCGATGATTAGTGATGAAATGGACAAGTTGTTATGGGCTATGTTTATTGTTGAAGTGCAATACCCATAGTAGCTTGCTAATGTTGTATTGGTTAAAAAATTTAACAAAAATTAAAAAAAATATTGATTATACTGATCTCAATAGTCTAATAATTAAGTATTTGATATTTTTACCCTAGATTGATAGTTTGAATCATTGCATTTTTTTTTCTATTACTAATTGATAGGAAACATGTTGGCAGCCAGTTACCATATAACACTTGGCACCACATGAAGGTTGGTGTGGAAAGAGAACGTCTTACTCACTCTTTATTTGTTTGCCCCCGTAAACAACAATCCAAGGTAGACTGTTCGAGCTTGTCTACCCTATGTCGCCCATATAGATAAAATGCCAAAGGGGGATGTTGGGACAATTACGGGTTGTCCCTTTTGTCGACTAACTATAAAAGCTTACCCCGGTGTTGTGTTGAGGAATTCTCTTTTTGAGAAAAACTCATATCCCAAAATGACCTCAGACTTACTTAAACGTTGGAGGGATCATGTCGAAAAACTTCTCAAGATATTGATCGTAGTGTAGGTGATGTTTCAAAAGCTAACCCTCACCTCGGAACTATCTCGGAGCCTCTTTGAAGCCACTTAAGACATTCCTATACTTTCGAGTTTGGACAACGTCGGATTGACTCGAACATAGATGATAAGATCTTCTAACTCTAATATTACGTGAAATGAGCATTATGAAACCAACTTAGATACATATTAATGTTTAATGTTGAGAATAAAAAATAGACTCCATTCACTTATTGCAATAATAGAGCCATGGGTTCATCTAACAAAGTCATTCTAGCACTCTAAAGTTAGAATGAAAATTTTATATTAACACATATATAATACTACATGTACGAGAGTTCGATGAGGATAATATAACTTTTTATAGGTGATTTATATATAACTTTTTAGAGGATAATATAACTTTTTATTGATATTTAGTGAATAATTATTTATAATAAATATTTTCTGTTAAAATATTAAATATATTATCTGACGTTGAATGATTATCTAAATTATTAAATATTACAATATACACCTCTTATTATTAACATATAAGACTGTAGGTATGTCATGTTGGCGAAAATAAATTGCAATGACAGGTGAAGAAGTTGAAGAATTTAGAAAATACATGAGATACGATGCACCTCTCAACCATTAATCTTAAATTGATTTAAATACTAATTTAATAAATATAGTCAAGCAAAAGCAAAGTAAATAAATGCAACAAGTGATGATAAAGGGTATTATTTTGAATGGAAGAGTTGAAACCGAGCATATAAAGAGTTAATCGTTAACGAGATACAACCAAAAGGATTAAATCAATTATATTTTCTGAATTAATATATTATTTAAGATTGAATGGTAGAAAACTTTCCTCCTATAAAATGTTTTTAACAAACAAAAAGAATTCAAAGCTCTTGGTCCAATAAAAGGTAACATATCTATCAAAGAAAAGATGGATGATCGAAGGAATATGGGTCAAATGGGATGATAGTGTAGGAGATGATGATTGTTATTGTAATTTTACCATTGGTGAGATACGATGGTGATAATAGTCATTACAATATAGTTACATATGACAACGATAATGGTTGATGACGAAGAAGAAGTGGGGTAAGGTGGGTGAGAAAGAGAACTAATAGAAAGTTTAATCTATTACATTTGAGAACATTATTCTCTATTACATATCTTATAACTACAAATCCTCAAATATTCTTCATTAGTGATAGAATTTATTATGTTTTTATAACGAATGATGCTTTGGACTGTTATATATTCTTAACAGAACAAAGATGGATAGAGATTCATGAGACAAAAAACATGTATCTATTCTTATTCTCTATATCTCATGCCCGAAGTTTAATATAATATATTATATATTAATATCATATTATAATATAAAAAATAAATATACATATATAACGGACTAATAGACGACCGGATCCAAAGCTTTCCATTCTCCTTCCGATCGTCGTAAAGATATGATGACATCTGATCCCTTGGACACTTAGACGGCTAGATCTACGTTGTAGTGGATATTTATGTAAACGTGTATGCGGGTGAAGAATTGGTAACCTAATTTTTTGTCGTACTCGTGTCCCCCACCTACGTTGCTATTGGCTGCTGAACTAAGCCGTAAAGTGGGATCCACATGGATCATACAATTCTAAGTCAGGCAGGCAAGTAGGGGAAACGGCGACTCGTTTAATTGGCTGTCACTCGCTGGGTTAGGCGATTACGTGTTTGGATGGTTCCTGGGACACGTTGACATAGGTGGCGCCCAGGGAGCCCTCCGGTTAAAAGCCTCGCTACGCTGTTCGCTGCTTTGTCGCAAATACTCATCAGCAAGCGAGGAACGAAACGGAGGGTCCATCACACCACGAATACTTCGGTCACTCGTCGAACTCGAATGACCTGCTTCGTGATCGGAGGATCGGCGACTTCCACAGAAGCTTTCTCTTGGGCCCCATGCTACTTCAGTGAACCTTGGGCACGCGGGTAATCGAGAGGGGGTAGATAAAAGAGATGCTTTTTCTTCCGCGTGCCCGTTCCTTCGGGTCTGCTTCGTCGTAGGTGGGCAGCACCAGGACGAGAGAGGGAGCGAGTCTTCGTCCGCCATATTTGACCGGAAGGAAGTAAGCACCGCTTCTGCCGTTTCCTTTCCTTTCTCGGCTCCCTGCCCCCGCTGCCTCCTTCTCCTCCCCATTCCTTCTCCTTCGTCTTCGACGATCAGCCCTAACCCCACAAGAAGAGTCGATCCAATTATTCTATTCCGTGATTCTTGGAGATCTTGAACCATCGGCTCTGACTACAAGGTGCGTCTTCTTCCATCTCCATCTCCTCCGTTTCTTCTTGAGCCGTATCGACTTTTGGTGTCTTTTGCCTTGAGCTTGTTCTTGTTCGATCCCTTTGTTTAGGGTGGGTGTGCAACAGTCCGATTTACGATACATAAAGCAGTCTTGGCGACGAACCATTGTGTTGTGGCCATAGAAGTGGCATGTATCATGTGTCGTACTCTATTTGTTTGTAATACAAGTTAATTAATATATGTTTTACAATCTGCTGAGGAATGTCTTGACGGGAGACAAGACTCTGCGAGTCGATTCCACGCTTGACGATTAGACATGATCTTGATCTGTTCATCTTAGATGTGATTTTTTGATGAGAACCTGCCATAAGTTTACTTGCCTGTCTTCTGAGATGGTCGACCATATATGCTTTTGGATTCTAATTTTCTTCTCAAAATTTCTCTTCTAGGATCGGAATACCCGATTGCTTTTCTGAGAGCATGGAAGCTGCGAATTTTGCTGTTTCTCGGACCAAACTCCTTGATTTTAGGAGTCGGAGAAGTATCGGTTCTCTGTATTCGTGAGTGTTGTTCTTCCATTTTCTTTTGTTATTTGACAGATGATCGGAGGATGAACCCAATGTCAAAATGAAGTTTTTATTTTAGATCTGTAATCAATCAATTTGTAACTGAAGTTGACGGATCACATGTTCATCAATTACATCTCTCGGTGCATTCTTGCATATGGTAGAGCTTAAATCCAATTCTATTTCAGATCAAGGCACAAGGGAGGTACCTCGGTATGCTATGTCAAATGCTCCTACCATTCCTCGCATAATGGCCCCCAAGGAACTGATGAATCACTGAGTTTATTGGTGCTTTCTAATCCTACATCTGATGTTAGCAAGGGGAATTTTTCCAAATCTATACATATACCAGTCAAAAGACATAATCTTGGGAGGCTTAATTGTTCTGCAGAGGCATGTACACATGATGCAAATTTTCTCAGCATCTCAAGTCATGCACATGAAAGGGTTGGCATACTCCTGTTGAACCTTGGAGGTCCAGAGACCCTGAACGATGTTCAACCATTCCTGTTCAACTTATTTGCTGATCCAGTAAGTTCATCAAATTTTGATATATGAGCAATGAACAGAAATGCTTGTCTTGTTCCACCCGTTTGCATGTTCTTTTGGTTCCTTTCTTAACTAGTTTATTTGCAACAATCAGATTGATATAGTCTATTTAAGCTTTTCGATGAAGCAAGAATGTGAGAAAATAAACTCTATTGATTTGCCAATTCTCACCCATGTATTAAGAGTTTTTTTATCCATTTAGTTTGCCTTGTTCCATAACATGTGTGAATGTTGAAAAGCAGCAACACTCCAAAATCTTGACCAGCTTCTTGTAAGAGCAACCTCAGTGTGGTGCCAAGATTCACCGTCTTCTTACTTGACATATAAATGACAATTTTTTCATTGCAGGGAATGCTGGCAACATCCAATAGTTGGTGCACTGACACAAACATAATCTCAAATGGTCCAATTATCAAATTACACATGTGATACTACTAATGTATATATACATATGATGTGTATGTACGTGTCATTCCCAATTTATTCGATGCTTGGGAGAATTTTTATGAATATTTTCTTTATGGTGCACTAAACATATATATTTTTAATTGTGGTTCTTTTTTAGTTTTCAGTTGTTTACTTAAGAGATCTTTTCCTCCTTCATACTAGGACATAATACGGCTTCCTAGACTATTCCGGTTTCTCCAGCGCCCACTGGCCAAGTTAATATCAGTTGTCAGAGCTCCAAAAAGTAAGGAGGGTTATGCTGCAATTGGTGGTGGATCACCATTACGGAGGATAACTGATGAACAGGTTTGTAATTGGATTTAGAAGTGTTCCTTTTTCTTTTCCTGGGATATATTTCTTTACTATCACAATGGCATAGTGATTTACTCAATCTATCCGAGCTACAATTTTAGTGGGGTTTTATGTAATGGGAATAACAAACTGTCATATGTCTTTCTTTGTCATGTTTCATTTAGAAAAAAGCTGCTGCTGACGAGCTGACTCAATGAAAAAAAATTTCAGGCACAAGCACTGAAGCTGGCCCTCAAAGACAAGGATTTGCATGCCAATGTATATGTTGGTATGCGGTACTGGTACCCTTTCACTGAGGAGGCTCTTCATCAGGTTTGTAATGACACTTTACTGCTACCCGGCAACAACTTGCTCGGTGCTTAATATAACACGCCTTCAATCTGTAGTTGTTTGCTGTACCTCTTATTATTTTGTAGTTGCTTTCTTTGATGCAGTAGTTGTTCAAACCTGCAGCTATGCATCCTTGTCATTGTTATAGTCAAACCAAACTGTTTCTTGTTTCTCCATTTTTTGTCAAATTTCACACACTTTGCAGAGCTTCAGTGGCTTAGAAACAAATGAACTATAACATTATGCAAATTATTATACTAGAAATATTAACGGCAAATAAATTATAAGATTATGCAAACTACTATACTAGAAATAGTAACAGCTTGATTTTGTCCTCAATCTGCATATATTTTATTTGTACAATTAGAAGAACAGTAATGCTATTTGGAGAATGTGGAGTGCTACTTGCTTGAAATGTGCTTGTTTTGTTTGTGTACTCTTTACTTATGTGGCTAATGCTATGTTCTACACTGACTGCTTATCCATATAATTACAGATAAAGAAGGATAAAATAACAAAGCTTGTTGTGCTGCCACTTTATCCTCAATTCTCTATATCCACTAGTGGTTCTAGTATCCGTGTTCTACAGAGAATCATCAGGTAGTCAGTAATTTCTCTTTCTTTTCTATGACACCTCTGAATTCTCAGCTAAAGCAAATATGATTAATTATTTTTTAATAAAGCTTGCTGGACATTAATCACATTGCAGGGAAGATGCTTATTTTGCAAGCTTGCCAATTTCTATCATCGAGTCATGGTATCAACGTGAAGGTTATATCAAATCAATGGCTGATTTGATAGAAAATGAGCTACTAAGTTTTTCTAAGCCTGAGGAGGTAATTTCTATTGACTATTAATTGTTTGATTTATGTTAAAAGTGCTTTTCTCTACTGTTAATTATTCCACATGGTATGGTGATTTCCCTTGTAGTGTCGTATGTGTCATGTCTACCACCACATCTTTGTTCCAGTTTGCTTAGAATTTGTATTGTTGTATCTTGCTAAGCTGCATAACTAATGGAGTCGAGATGTAGAGCATGGAAGTTGCTTGTTAAACCAACAAACCCTTTTTTTGTTTTCAGGTAGGGGGTGAGGGTTGTAAGCGACACCTAAGGATGATGGCATGGTGCCATGGTGGTGTCTGTGCCCTTCTCTTTTTTCACTTCTTATTTCTTCTAGTTGGCATTGATAATAAAGACCACCAAACATGCTTTTGGCAAGCCTTTGGCATGATGAGACAAAGTTAACTTAATGAGACACTCGGAGAAGGAAACACAATTTGTGGATCCAAAACTAGGCATAAAGGTCATATTAGAATTAGGCACTGCTGTTTCCGTCAAATGATTGTTACAATGGATACAATAACCTACAGATTCATTCGGGGATAATTGGAAAAATAAGTCAAGCTAATTACTAGTTCACAAAGTTTGTGACACGATGGCTAAAATTTAAGCTTTATGTAAATGGATTTTAAAAGATATAGTTTTTTGCTTTAAGGATTAATGCACTGCAGTAATTGATGTTCCTTTACTCCATATTCATTATAATTGGTTTAGTTACCTGAGAAGCTAAGCTATTTTCTTGATACTTTTGTGTTGGACATGTCTCATGTTGTCATTTAAATCTTCTGTTTCCCTTTGCTTATGATGGTAGGTTATGATATTCTTTAGCGCACATGGAGTTCCACTTAGCTATGTTCAGGATGCAGGAGATCCATACAAAGATCAGATGGAGGAGTGTATCTCCTTGATCATGGCCGAGTTGAAATATAGAGGAATTGTTAACCAGCACACTCTTGCTTATCAGGTACAGGGTTTTACGAATGCTCCAAATTTATTGTGCATCTTTTACTAAAATCTCCATGTTCTTTATGGAGACCCTTCTGTTTCATCGACTTGCATTGCTTGATCCTGTAGTTTCCAGAAGAGTTTATCATTTTCTTGAATTCCTTGCAGAGCCGAGTTGGGCCTGTTCAGTGGTTAAAGCCTTACACTGATGAAGTGATTGTTGAGCTCGGTCAGAAAGGTGTAAAGAGCCTTCTCGCAGTCCCTGTAAGGTAACTTATCATTTTGTTGACCATCAGCCTGACTCCTTTTCAGATTGAGCTGAATTCAATCAGTGTTTTAGCAACATTTCATATTGTTAGTGGATTCCTAGTAACAGCCCGTTATCACAGCATTGCATAATGGTACGTTTCTGGTGGCAAATTTTGGCTTTTATGACCTGCCCCATGGTACACATGCTAAATTATACACTTAAGAATATGTTGAATATTTACATATTAAATAATTTGGGACACTTTCATATGCTAAAACAACTTATATTGATTATCTTGCTAGAATAAACAAGAAGCGTCTTTTGGTTCATGATTTTGTCTTAGATTGATTAAGGAATTGTTGAGCAGTTGCTTCATTTTACAAGATGACCATTTTAAATCATCATAAACTCCTGCCTTAACAAGAAGCAAAGCTTGAGCGTTCATGCTCTTGCTCAAACTAGTTCTCCATTGCCATCTTTTGAGATCAAGCCTATTCTATCCCATCTATACTTGGGTTGCCAGGAGGAATTCATGTGCTAAGTTGTCGTACATGATGTAACTGATGGTGTGGGTCATATTGGTGAAGGATGTTTAACTGGCATGCACTTGATTTTTGTGTTTTTCACTGACCACAATTTGGACTTTTCCTGTGTCATCATCTTCCCAGCTTTGTGAGCGAACATATTGAAACTCTGGAAGAGATTGATATGGAGTACAAGCACTTGGCTCTGCAGTCGGGCATTGAGAACTGGGGCAGGGTACCAGCTCTGGGTTGCACTTCTTCCTTCATCTCAGATCTTGCAGATGCCGTTATAGAAGCCCTCCCATCTGCTTCTGTCTCAAATGCAAAGAAAACATCCTCAAAACCCGAGACCGAGACAGATCTTGTTCAATATGCCATCAACTTGTTTTTCGGGTCGATCTTTGCATTTGTGCTATTGCTGTCACCTAGAATGATTTCCGCATTTAGGAATTTCCTCATCTAATATATTTTTTGGTCAAGATGATGGTTTTCCGGTCAACTTGAATAATCTGAATACATGTAAGTGATAATGATCTCCGCAAAGCAATTTTGTAAGGATGATAGTCTTCTTGCCTTTGGCTGTTATTCTCTGCTCATGACAATGGCTAAGTGAATCAGTACTCTTGTTCTATTCTTGTTGTAAATCATCACCTCACAGTACGATAAATTTTCAATTCGACAGATATCATGTAAGAAAGACCATCATTAGATGGATTAAGAAACTGTGTGTAATGTTCCGACTTTTGAATCTGAAAGCTCAGTAATGTCTAGCATTTGCATCGCAGCAGCCTGTGATAGGATTCTTATAATGTAACGAACAGAGAGAAGATCTGTTGGTGATGCGAAATATACACACTACAGGAAAGGGAATACTTCTTTTGCGTTGCACAGATTGGAGCATGGAGTTTATAAATGATGCAGCTTGTTGCTGAGGCTGCCGCTGAACTAGCAAGCTGTGGGATTGTCTCCTGACAACATTCTACATTACACGAATCATTGAACTTCTACTCTGGAAGAGCCCGTGAACATGGAGGATGGTGGAAAGAAAAGTCACTGTTGCGTTGGCATGAAGACGGAAATGCTAAATCTGCACAAACATGATGTGATGAATGAAGAAGCATATCATATGCTACGATCATGCAACAAATGGCGATTGTAACATCAGAAGGATCTAGAGTCACCAAATGATGTGACTTATTTCCTTTCATTTTAATTTATGTTTTAGATTTTTTTTCCGCCTCTTTATAAGTTTACATTTACTTAAAACTCGTTTTAAACTTTTGCAGTAACTTTATAGGGAACTACTAAATTTTGATGAATGGATGTAATCAACCCGATTCCCAAACTTTTCGCGAATCACACATCACGGTCAGTTCCACCGTTTTCCTTGCCGTGTCCGACCAATTCGGGTGCGGTCCGACCCCGAGTCAATCTAAAGAACCGCAAGGTCCAAAGAATGAACTCATATGCACCGCACGATCGGAGTAAAGGGAAAGAATCAACGGTGCGGATGGAAAGAACGCGACCAGGGTGGGACGGCACATCGGAGCCTCCCGTGCGCGACCCACACCGTGGTATCCCGTCGCCGCGCACCTCTTTATATGTCGATCGACGTTTGGGGAGTGCCCGACTCGTTTCTTCTCTCGATCGCCGACTCCCAACTCTTTTGGTCTCTTCTCTCTCGCCCAAGAAAACCCTCCTCTCCTCTCTCCCATTACCCTTCCTCCTCCTCCTCCACCGCCGCCGCCCCACGATTCGAGGACAGCAGTTGCGATTCGTCAAGCATGCCGACTGGTAGGAATAATTGCCTGCCTCAATCCGCTTTACTCCCGATTTGTCACCAGAGATTGTCAAGTGATTCGATCTCCATTAACAACGATGAGATTTCGTAAAAGCTTAGTTCATTGCTCAATTTGTTCGTTGCCTGTGTTGATTTTTCCTTCTTTGACGAATGTCCTGCCAGAGTTAGGTTTTAGTATTGTTTCTTTTGATTCGGTTGCTTTAGCCATCGTTTTTCTTGGAGCTTAACGTGGTCTCGGATCGAGAATATATATGCATATATATATAAGTATATATATATGTATATATATATCTTAATGTATTTGTCGTGTCTGGCCACCCAAAAAGTTGATAATGTCCGGATCGTGTTTAGATATGGATTAGGTCAAATAATATTCTACTTTTCACCTGTTTTACCTTCGGTTTTGCATGCTTATCGTAAGTGAAATGAACGAGAATAAATTTATGTGGTTTTAGCCATCAAAAGTCATGGAATTTTGATCAGCTCAGATGGTATGTGGTTTGCTGTACCAAAATATAGTGATATAGATTGTGAAGAGGTGGCATGCGTTTGTAATAGATCATGATAATGTATAATATGTACCAAAGTCATGATGTGCAAACTGTTCGTATGCCAGTTTCCCTATGCGTTTTGTTCTATACTGATATTTAGCCATATGTTGAAGCATGCTGCGATGTCTCTAAAGGTGTCGCATTTCCTTGTTGTCTTGCCAAAAGAACCTTTTGTATTTTAAACCTTTAAAATAATTACATCCTCCCTAAAAACGTGTTATCTTCAGAATCTGATAAAAACTGAAAAACAACTTGTTTATGGCATGGGTCATCAATTAGTTTCAAGGAAATTTCTTTGCCTACTGTGAGTAGTACATTTAAGAGTGATTCTTTTATCTTGTATATCACCAGGTTCTCAGCTCATTTGAGTATCTGTTATATTTATAAATTTTATTTGTGTAGTAATTGTGTTTACTGTCATCACTAAGAACATTCCTTCTTGGTCTTCCGAGTAAAAAAAAGAATAAAATACTGAGCATCTTATGTCTTATATCTGTTGGTTATGTTGTCATATGAATGGTTATATTGGTCCTTTAATTCCCGTGGTGCAAATTATATGTAATTTCTAATTGAAATGTTCTCTTTTTTCTGATTTACAATTCAATGCCAACTAATTTAATTGTTTCCTAATTTACAATTGTGATAGTGTATTGTGGAGTATTTATGATGCTTTTTGTGATACAGTTAGTGTCAAATGGCAAAAGGAAGTCTTTCCAGCTGTGGAAATTGACACCAGCCAACCTCCTCTTGTATTTAAATGTCAATTGTATGCTTTGACTGGTGTACCCCCTGAGCGGCAAAAAATTATGGTCAAGGGTGGTCTTTTGAAGGTATATAAACTTCCATTTTATGAAGATTTATTATCCTTTTTGTGCTTGTCATGCAACTTTTTGAAGAATTTTATCTCGGAGTTAGAGTTCTGAATTCGTAAAGACTACTTTTCTTTCATGTAGGATGATGCAGATTGGGCAACTCTAGGTGTCAAAGAGGTGTTCTTTTCTTGACTTCTGATGATCTTTTTATATCTTATGAATACAATATATGAAGCTTGTAATTATTCAACAGGGGCAAAAGTTGATGATGATGGGCACAGCAGATGAGATAGTGAAAGCTCCAGAGAAAGGTCCCGTATTTATGGAGGATTTGCCAGAAGAAGAACAAGTAGTAGCTGTGGTGAGGCTTTATCTTATCATTTATAATTATAAAGATCATGCAGTTTGCAGTGATGCATCAGGAATTGTGTGGGGTTTTTAGAGTTCCAAAATTGACATCAACTTGCATGATGCTTATACATGTAATATATACAAGGTTTGAATCAGTTTTGTGTTCAGCATTAGGAGTTAAAATAGAGAGTGTAACAAATGGACTGGAGTCTGCTAGTTGACTGTATCAGTAGGAAATATCTGGAACCTAGTGAGAATTGCCATAAGGGGTTGGATTCGTCAGGATTTTGGTTAGATTTGTTAGGTCTGAGTTGAAGCTGACTAACCAATCAATACAGACCCAGATCTGAATCAACCATCTGATTGGATAATTCTGATCCAGGTGAACCATAAGTATGTAAAACTATTGACAAGAAGGTTGGTATTTTGATACCTTTTCTTGAGCTATAGACACACACACACACACATATATGTATTGTTGGATTAACATTGATTTGACTTTGGATAGGTCAGATTTCAAAATTGCAGAAGTTAGTAATGGACTTTACATGTAAGGCAATTGTGGTTTTTTGTGGACTTTGGATTTAGGGCCTCTCTGAATACAGAGTGTTGGAGAGGAGAGAACAAAATTGGTGAGAAGTGGATTATCCTGATTTTGGTTGAAATAAGTAGGAGCCTTTTTAGCTTTTTTTTCCAAAATCTGAGATCTGGAAGGAAGTAGTGACCAGTGAACCGCCAAGGATCATTTTCCCTGTTTTCCCTTCTACTCCCTAAATCTAAACAGAGGAACAGAAAGTATGCTTCTTTCTATGTTTATCCTTCTCTCCCCTTTCTCTTTCCTTCTCTTCTCTCCATAAATTATTATCCAAACAGAGCATTAAATTCTCTTTTCTTCATGTGTCTACTGTGCCGATGGTACCTAGGATATCAGTTATGACTTGTGACTGACAAGAGATTAGTACAGACAATACAATGCATATTCCATGCCATGTAGATCAGTGACTAGCACTCATTGTTGTTTATGTAATGTTGAATTCACTAGTTATGTTTCTTAAACAACCGACTATATTAGACCTTGTGATGGCACCTTGACAAATGAAAAGTGTCAATTCTTGTGGATGTTCAGTGTTTTCTAAAAGCCCAAGATGCTAATTACTTATTCTTTTCCATGTCTTTTGCTTGCAATGTTTATTGAAGTGGACAGGTAGGATTATTCCTCAAATATTTTTTTTAGATTTTGGCATCATCATTTTATGATTATGAAAACATCATACAGTAGCTGTTGGGTTCTCTTACCATGTTTGTTAACATTTGAAATAGTGGCTGATCTATATACCAACAGGGGCACAGTGCTGGTCTATATAATTTGGGAAACACGTGTTACATGAACTCTACATTGCAATGTCTTCATTCAGTTCCGGAGTTGAAGTCAGCGCTGTTGAGGTGAATGTGATTGAATCCTTGTTCTGATTTATATGAATAATTTGTAGGTGCTAGTCAGGGAGCATTCTAATGGTTTCCCACATGACAACTTTTGTGTAACATGTTCTTGAATTTGTTGTTCACATGCAGTTATACCAACTCAGGAAGAAATAATGAGCTAGATCAGTACTCACACCTTCTGACCGTCGCAACTCGAGATCTTTTTGGCGAACTCGATAGGAATGTGAGGCCTGTTGCACCATTACAGTTTTTGTCGGTTGGTTCTCTAAACCTCTTGAAGTTCTCAAGATTGATCATTATATTATTGGAGTTGGCTTTGTTTGGCTAACATTCTTCTTTTCACCTTATGGATTCTTTGCAGTTACCTGTGAATTTTAAAATATCGTTGTTTGCTTGTTCTGTTAGCTAGCTGTGTTAGTTATATATTGGTTTAATTGTCAATTGCCTGATAAGACTTGCTTATAGACAGGTAGATTAATAAGGTGCTAAAGAGTTCTGTTTACTGTGGTCCCTGTTGGAGGGAGATAGAACTTTCACATTTTTAAAATAATTATTTATGACCAGGTTTTTAGTTGATGTGTTCTCATCCATATATAAACAAAAAAAAGATGCACACATTTAATTGATGCTTGGGAGATGCTTTTTATAAAACCAACAAAACTGTAGGATGAGCATGTCTGATTAAAGGTACAAATCTACAGTAAAATGACTGACTATTCATAGAATATCAATCAGCATTGAATTTTTTTTTTTAGTAGCTTAAATATGATCACCATGGATTAGTCATCTCATGATATATTGACCGAAATTAGCCTGATTAAATTAAATAAGAATGTAATTAATTTTGCAAAATACATCTGAATTCTTAACCTTTTGGAGATGATATCAGAAGAGGTGAGACTTCCATTTATGCATGGTCAACAGAGCAAACGTCATGTAAGGTACAAACGTCATTGGTTGTGGTTTAACAGGAAAGGAAAGCCTCTATCTCCTATTATTTCTGAGGCAACTTGGCGATACTTTCTTCTTTGTGAAGGCAGTGGGGCTGGTGTACCAAAGAGGAGCCCCATTTTGGGCTTACCTGCCTCACCCATTGGAAGGTAGCAAATGGATCCATGTGAAGCCAACCTCTGAATCATATCTATCTCCAATCACAAGGCAGGTGGGTGAGCAGGTTAGCTGAAAATGGCTAGGAAATATATATATATAGTTCAAGAGATGGATCCTAGATTGTTCTTTACTTTGAACTATGCAATTATTATATAGCCATGTAGTCACTAGTCGTCAAGTCTTCTTATCACTGATTGACATGAATTGTTGGATAAAATAGATTCACATTATACTTGAGAGGATCTGCACAGTGAATAGATGAAGGAAATGATTGAAGGAAAAAGAAAGATACAATAAAGTGATATAAAATGACAATCAAGAACTTGTGAGTTTATTTGTGGTTATGATGAAATTATGCACTGGTAAGCTATGGATAAAGAATGCCGTGATCCTTGATATTTACATTAACGGTTCTGATGCTGTATCAAGTTGATGAGAACATCTCCTCATGATGGATGCCCTAGAGTGCAAGTTGCACGATAGAAAAAAAGTCCATTTGTATGTTTTAATAACTGAATTCATTTATGAAATTGTCAAATATATGTTTATGTAATACACAAATCCATATATGTAGGTTGGCTTTTGTCATAATGTCGATATGCGTACTTGGATTATTTTTTTAATTTGAGTTTAATTGCATTTGATAGCTTAAGTATATCTTTTGACTGCTTTCTAAAGTCAATTTTACTACTATAAGAGTTAAGGTAGACTGAAATGATTTAAAGCATAGTAGAAACAGTAATTAGTATCTGATTAGAAGGGATCAAATGACTTGCTTTTGTGATTGACCTGGGTTTTCACTCATTTTGTAGGCTATCGCCATGTAGCAACTATGGTGCATTAAATCCTTGTATGTTCCCAACTAAGATAGAAATATGGTCATAATATAGGCTTAACAGTTACACTTATAATTATTCTTGTATTTGGAGAAGTCTCATCAGCTGAATTTGATATTATCTTTTCCTTGCAGATTATGTAGAAAATAATGGAGATATTATATTGTTTCATTAAAACATTTATTTCTTTGTTATGTCTTTTGGAACAGATTTTACGTAAAAAGTATCCTCAGTTTGCCCAGCAGCATAATGGTGGTTATATGCAACAGGTTTTTATTTTCAGTTTTATGTTTTTATATGTTTTCTCGTATTTTGTTTGCATCTCCTTCATGATGAATGTTGGAAAATGTTGTTCTGTTCCTTATTGCAGGATGCTGAAGAATGTTGGACCCAGCTTATGTACACACTTTCTCAATCTCTTAGATCATCAGATTCCAGGTGCTTTCTTTCATTTGGTTCTAGGCCTCTTAGCAGTAGTTCAATTCTACCAAGTAGCTTGTGTTCTTTATTTTGACTTTTCCTTTATATCTTGTTTATCGGATATCATAAAAGTTCTCTATTTGGAACTAATAATTCCAGGACGACGTAAATCTGATGCATTCCTAGTATATGATATTCAACAATGATGAAATGGTTGCCATACTCTTTTGGAAGAAAATCTATTGCTTCTAGAACCTTTAGAATCACTGCTAGGTTTTTGTTTGCTAGAAAATATTAATGAATTCAAGATCAAGCTCCATTCTTACAATAGACAATAAATGGTTGATTACAAGGATCACTTCTAGGAAATTAATGTAAAACAAATAAAACATTTTTTATATTCAGACAAAGGAGAGAGGTAGAGAGTGGACCAAAAACGAGAAAGAAAAAGGTGCCTTTTTGCTGAGAGAGAAGAATCGCTACTATCAGCGTACAAGAGGCTGAATATAACCCTTTAGTAAATTGTAAATCACCATTTATATGTTGGACTTACCCCACGTGAGGCAAAATGGATGATTCAAGGCTTGTGTAGAGCACATCTATCGACATGCACCACTTTTCTGTAGTTCATAAATATTAAAGATACCAAGTTCCTACACAGTTCTTCTCCTACTTGTGAAAGTCTAACCTAGGGTAGAAGAGGGGTTTAGGCATCAACCATTTCTTTTCTTTCCTCCTATTTCTTTGTCTTGTGGTTGGCTCTCCTGACTCATTCAGCAAACAATGCTGATGTTGCCAGAAACTCATGATACAATTCTTGGCATCTTAATCTAATTAATACCTTAAATATGACCCTAGTAAGAAATACAATTCCAAATAAGACTAGATACTCTTTAAAGTAACCACCACAGAAAGGACAAAATTTCATCAATTAATATCAAAAAATTAGGAAACACATGACTTAAGACTGTTGTCTCATGTAGATGCTACCTAGAGTCATCCTATGCTATAATTGAATTGCCTTGTATGATATCTGCACTTACATTAAAATTGTGTTATTTGCTTATTAGTCAAGACCATGTTTTTTTATTCATCTTATTCATTCTCTTCTTTTTTAGAGTATTCTTTGTTTGCTTTGTTTGATCACTCTTTATTCATAGTGGCCCTTGTATTTCCTTGTATTTGTGCAATAAACTATATGACACTAAAATGATAATAGACAACTTGCTGCTACAATAATAGTCTTTTCAATACCACGACATTAGCTGGCTACTGTAGTATGCAAGCACCCATTGTCCCATCCTTGAGTAATCAATCTAAGGCACTTAGAACAGAATGTTTCTACTAGAATAGTCCTCTGGTGACTATTATCTGTGTTAAAGCTTTTAGTCCTTTGTGGAAAATCCTAATCTCTTGTTTTTTTGAAGTTTTAGTCCTTTGGTAACTGTCATCTCTGTTTGATCTCGTTTTCTTGGGTATTTAAAGTTTTAAACTCATTCTTAATTTGTCAAAACTCTATAAGACAAAAAATATCGGCTAGGTTTTTTAGCATAACTAAAGCTGCTAGCACCTACTCCTCTCTAGATGTCAGTTTCTTCTTGGACTAATTCAAGAAAGAGATAAGGAATTTTGGAAAGACCTTATGCCCATCCTAATCCATTGGCAGTGTTTTTAGTTCTGTTGATTTGATTGAGCCATTACATGCCATGCGACTGGTAATGGGTTGGCAGTGAAAGCAACATGCCATGCTGGCACATGCTTACTGAAGTTAATAAGTTCATTTGTGATCATGATGGTGCAAACTACACTGCATCTTGTGTCTCACTCTGGAAGACTGCAGGAAATTATTTGTGCATTAGCATGTGCCCTTTTGCTATGCTTGGAGCCATTCACATTTCATGCATTGCATTTCACAATGAATCTTGTTGCATAGTATTGTGGAAAACTTTTTAACACTAGGAATGTGGTCATTAACCTGCAACTGCCTCATGGAATTTGTATTTTTTTTTTTAAGTCTTGTGTTGATGAAGCTCTCAGAATTCTGCCAGGTATTCTCAGTCAATCAACATTTTAGGCTCTTTTATTGTTTTCCATTGTAGTTTGTTTTTCTTTTTTGTCTAGTAATTTAAGTTATATGTAATCATGTAATTTGATTTTCGTGATCTAAACATGTGTATCTTCTCATTAATACTATTCAGCGAAGCATCTGCGACGGTGAAGGCACTCTTCGGTGTTGGCCTTGTCAACAGGTACAGATACACGTTGCTTCAGCATTATCATTGTTGATTATTTGACATTGGAATTACTATTTGGGCATATTTGGTTGGGTTATATTTCTTAACCCTAACTCGAGTTTTACAATGTTTCCCATTACCTGATCTGGTGTGTTTGCCCTGAATCCAACCCAAATGAATTTCAGGCGGAGATTGTATCTCGCTTTGGTATATCTAGATTAATTCTTCCTTATGCATCATAATTATATCTGACCAGTGCAAATTTAGTTGTAATAATTCGTAGCACCAAATTTCTGCCTCACATATATCCCATGTTTATTTTAAAAAACTAGCTTTAATTTGTCAATGGAAGGAGGCAAAAGTTATAATAGATTTTTATTATATGCTGTCCATGGATATATATTGACATGCCTCAGACTCTAGCATTGGTTTCATAGAGGGGAAGTGGATGGGAGTGAGAAGAAAGAGACAGAGAACATGACAGCGAGGGGTAGGGTTGAAGGCTACCTGTGAAAATTAGTAAGACGAAAAGCATGCATCATGGAGGGGGAGGAGATGGAAAGCTCAGTGGCAGATATTAGATTTTCAGGGTTTGGGAGGGTGCACATTGATCTTTTTGCCAGATTAGGGATAAGGTTTATGGAGGCTAAAGTTAAGAGGCTATGTTGATAGGTACATATGACCAATATCCTGGATGGACATGTCCTAAATCGGGTGGCCAAAATATTAGTAGCTGTAAGCCTATCAAGGATTTTAGACCAACCTAATGCCCATCCCACCATCCATACTCAGTGTGGGACTAATTAAGCCATGACAGTTTCCACCTAAGAGGTTGATTTCCTCATAACAATGCTAAAGGCTATTGGCTATTGGTTGTAGGCTATTATATACACCAGGTCTGTTTATTCAAAAAAGGAGCATAAGCTAAATCCAGATTCTTATTGAAAGTTGCTTTTTACTCACCTGATTGATTATACCAAGATTCTCAATTTCGATGTATACTGTCTGGTACGAGCAGTATGTACTGGTCCGAGATGTCACGGACTTAGCTGGTTTTGCCTAAGCCGTGCGGCACCAATGCGTATCACCGCAAAGGTCAGCCTCCCCGAAATCTCCTACAATCCCTTAGGACCAACGAAAGAGAAGACGGACAGAGAAAGCGCTTCACACGGGATCCACAAGCCACTCTTTTAGCAAACACTTTATGACAATGCACATTCCAACCATGGATATTACAAGCTCGTAAGCCAGCTTGCACAACAAAGGTATAAAATTGGTCCACTACAGCATCGAATTTATTACAAGTATTCCTCGACGCTGCATTTTTTTAGCCTACAATGGTGCAAACTCACTCAAATAGGGCATTTTGCCTTTGCAAGCCCTTTACAAGCTTTACAAGTGACAACCAACCAAAAGGGACACTGACAAGCATAAGCATTACAATCGAACAAGCCATTTACAATTTTGTCCGTGACATTCTCCCCACTTAATCCTTCGACGCCCTCGTCGAAGCTTTCTTACGACGCCAGTAACTTCTTTTTCTTTGTTGATCTTCGATCTTCGCCCCGCCGCGATCGCCTTTGACTCCCAATTGTTCTCCGCTTGTTGTTGTTGAGTCGTCGAACTTTAATCCGCCATGCCGCTTCAATGACTCGACTTTGGTGTGGAGTTAGCGAGTTCAGGCTTGATCCTTGTTGGTTCTATGCGGATACCTCTCGATGAAGGAAAAAGACCATCTTTGATATACGCGCTCTTCAATTTCTTCTAGTCTCTTGAATGGATAGATGCTTGTTGGAGCTTTAACGAGCATCGCAACCTTTAAAGTTTACAAGTCCTTCCTTCGCAAAATTTGCCCATCGAATCTTCTTCCACTTATGCGCAGAGCTCCTCACTGGATAAATAAGAGAGTGGGCACTGGAGTTCCGCCATTCTCTTGGGAGTTGAGAAGGCAAAGGTTACTTGACTTCGCCGCCGCCTCGAGGTTGTACTGCAAGGCCAAGTCAGTTATGAATTGCTATCGCTCACCACACTCCAAGCACTTGAAGTGTTTGCGAATCATGTTGAGTCACCATCGTGATTCACCTTCATGCCATGAACTTCGGAATGCAAGAAGTTATCACTCCAACTGGAGTAAGTCTCCGATAGATTTCGTCGCCTTTGGGATTGTACCGCTTCTCCATCATTTCTTTCGCCGACTCTCCGAGTAGTAAAGGTACAAGATCAGCTGTCTTGTCGCTCCGATCCTTGGTCATGCACTTGCAGATCGACCAAGTCCTTCACTCACGGCTATCTTGATAGAAAGTCTGCTGACATTGGTCTTACGGTTCTCGGCCTTCGCCCTTCCTTTGTCTTGGTACATGGAGTTTGCAAAGCATTCTCCTCCTCCACGGCCCATATCACGACCAAGTGCTCTCCTCTAAGAGAGCAAGGATTGATGACTCTAAGTCCCGCCTCGGCATTACCATGGCATTCACGGACGCCAATGGCACTACTATCCGTTATTGTCTCGATCTCAGATCCCTTCTTCGTGATCGGTAGATCGCCTCGCTGGACATTGTGACACTCCTCGAAGTTCACCTTCAATCTAACCTCAAAATGATCGATATTGGGTAGCCGAGTCCCTCTTGGACTCGTCATTGCTTCCTCGCCTTTTTTCGACCACCGCCGACACCTCTGTGTTCTCAGCGAAAGGTTCCACTTGTCATTGGAAAGACAGACTACAACTCCCATGTATGGCCACCGCCACACATGTTGCAGACTTGCACCATTTCTGTTCTCCTTAGCTTTATTGGTTGCAATGTTCGCTTACTCGGCCTTGTCCTCGACTCTGCCGGGCTCCTTAAGTTTAAATGTGAGCTCAAGTAGTTCCACTCTTCTGCACCCGATCATACCTCTTCAGATGATCCAGTCCCCAAATGGGACTCCCTAGTATTTCAGATCGAACTTCTTCCTCGAGAGTGCACAAATTCCATAAGCCGATGTCCAAGGCTTCCATTCAATGCAACATTTGCACGCATTTTAAGACCCGCCTCTGTACCATGGCATTCTTACCGTTGTGTTGTTCACCAACTTGGAGCTCCTTGTCGCGCTCCGGTGGCCATATCTCAGATGACCATCCCTCACGGACACGCTTTGTGTGTGTCGTCTTGCCACGAACCATTCCACCCCGATCCCCTCGCAGATCATGTCGCCTCTGGTGACATCTCTCGATTCGATCCTCGTGGTATGAACTCGAATCTGCGATATCTCCATGTGTGGACTCGCTAACACATCGCGAGGCCTTCGCCACCGATTCTGCTTCGCGCTTTCGCAATCGAACTTCGCCCACCCACTTCGGGTCACACTTTGACGAAGCCTAGCTAGGATGATCCATCGCCTAGCTCCTCAATCGACTTCTGAAATTGGTGCACCACCTGGGATCTCTGGGACTCGCTCTACAAAGATAATCTTGCACGCGCACCGCTTTCATCGTGACAACTTGAATAGCAACATGCGTGGCATATTCTTCAAGAGTAGCCGCTCGCATCCTCTTTGCTAAGGCCTTTGACACCAACTTTGCATCAAGAAACCGCATCACCTTAGAATCTCCACCAAGTGCTTCATCGAGATAAGATGTATGTGCCTCAAGCTCCTTCGTCTTTGGCATCATGCAAGATGAATCCGAATATGAAACCCATGGAACGACATGATCCGATTCTTGCCTCTAAGAGTCCATGTCCTTGACCTCGTGTAAGGAAAGCACCAAGCCTCCGCTCCATGTTCGTCTTCAAAGCCAACTCCTTCACGCGATTTGGGTACTTTACCAAGTTTTCCCCAAGTTGCTCGCTTCTCGATTAGCATTGGATTAATGGTGGCCCTCACGCCCACCATTCCACGCCGTCACCTCCGTTGAGTCCGAACTCACCGTCGGCTCTTAGTGTGCCTTCACTTTGTGTTGCCCTGGTTGCTCCCCACTTGATCTCACTACGCGCCCACCAACGCATTGCCACTGTAGATCACGCGATGACTCCTCACCGCTCACTCGATCCATCGAGCTCTGTCTTGAGGTACTCCTCAGCGATTCATTGCACGATTCACATTCGAGAGCGACTTATCCTCATGGATATCCGCCCCGTTGAGCAACATCTCTCGTGATCCTTCCTCCGAAGTTTTGGAGGCCACCGCCTTTCGACTACTCCGCCTTTCTTTGAACAAACAGTGTCAATTCGCGCCCGCAAATGCACTTGCTAGATTGTGACACCTCACCAATTACCAGACCGCACTCTCCTGGTCTAGTGAATCATTTGCACACTTCGACCATACGAAAGTATCCTCGCATGTCGAAGAGAAAGTTTCAATGCTCCAATGCACGGACCTTCACCGCTGGGATGGATGGCACGACTGATCCATCGCCGCGATGCAAGACCTTGCATGAGTATCAAATTCTTGAGTTTGCAACTTTCTCACCTCGTGAGCTTTGCACAACTCTTTCGATCATTGAGCAACCCATCGCAACTGCACGGTCTCATCCTGGCTAAGCACCCCGCTTGCCTCGAGCACCGCCAAGTTTGAGTGTCAATATCGAGCCACCGCTTTCGAACTCAGCCATCCACCTTTGTGCGCTCCGCAATTTTTCTTAGCTTGTTGTCCTCGTGGTGCTCGACAAGGTCCCCACGTTTGCATGCTAAGTGTTTCTAAGTGAGCTTGTCTGTTCGATACCAATCTGTCACGGACTTAGCCGGTTTTGCTTAAGCCGTGCGGCACCAATGCGTAGATCACCAGCAAAGGTCACCTCCCCGAAATCTCCTACAACCCTTAGGACCAACGAAAGAGAAGACGGGATATCACACGGATCCACAAGCCACTCTTTTAGCAAACACTTTATAGACAATGCACATTCCAACCATGGATATTACAAGCTCGTAACAGCTTGCACAACAAAGGTATAAAATTGGTCCACTAAGATCAATTTATTACAAGTATTCCTCGACGCTGTATTTTTGTACAAGCCTACAATGGTCATGTCAAACTCACTCAAATAGGGCATTTTGCCTTTGGCAAGCCCTTTACAAGCTTTACAAGTGACAACCAACCAAAAGGGACACGGACAAGCACAAGCATTACACCGAACAAGCCGTTTACAATTTTGTCCGTGACAGAGAGGATATCGGTACACGGACCATTCTTTATCGGGCGGTACGAGCGTTTTGGCTGGTATCGAGGCGTACTGACCGGTACCATAGTGTATCGTTCGGTACCGTCCTAGATTTCGACTATTATCGAGATATACCGATCGGTATGACTTAGCGTGGTAGATGAAGGTATTTTTAAGATTTTAGGGTGTATCGTCAGTATGCCCAAGCTTACCAACGGTACATACCGGTATGTATCGTACAAAGCAAACCTCGAAACTCCGGTACGGTATGAAATTTCAATCCTTGTATTATACAGTCAGAACCCACCACCTTGACTGGTTCTAAACTAAAATTGCTCTTTCCATCCGCATCTAACTGTTTGACTTGGTCAAACTACCATCTCAACATCATCCAATCAATTATGGATAAAAAATATTAAACTTGGTTGCATTTGACTGGGTGTTTGTCAATGTAACTGGGATGTACTTCTCATTGGAGTCTTAACATTTAAGTGAGGTTAGAGGATCCCTACTGCACTCTGAACCATGCTCATAAAGCTCATTTCAAGCCCCTTGAAAATTTCTGATGGGCTTAAGTTTTGATCGGTCTAGTCCATGTATGTCCCAAACCTACTATGATATTGTTATTGTGGTTAAAATGAATTGAAGTTAATTACAGTCGTGATGGGTTAGCATGGGACCTTTTTTTTGTTTCACAAATAACCCCATTGCTAGATATTTCCTTGCTGATCCAACAAGATATGTATGATTTTTCATGTGTACAGTTGTACGTTTCAATGAACAGCTCATGTTTTTTCATAAATTGTGTTGTCTAAATAAGGTGTCTTCAGTAACTTGTTGTCTAGTTTCCTTTAGTGGATAGAAAAAGGCTCTTATATTAATGAATATGAATTTCAAGAAAAATTATGTAAGGTCAAAATGAAAGGTGAATTCTACACTCTGTTTTTTAGCATAACTCACTTGATTTGTGGTGAAAGATGCTTTCAAATCTTTGTTTCCTTGCTGAAAAATTTATAAAATAAGCTTTGAACAAATGAAATGGTAGATATTTTTATATTTTACCCATGCAAGCGCATATAAGAGTGTTTAATATTATTGAAAAAATAAACTAAATTTATAAATAATGAAGCAATTGTGAAATAAAAATGTTGATTGTAGCATGGGTTCCTAATAGGCTTAGTGTCATATCAAATGGTGTCTACTAGATTCACTTGCAATCCTGCTAATCTTGGTCCTTGCCATAGGAAAAACAAACTAAATGGTTGATCCATAATTCTGTTTTTCATTCATAGAAAATTTAATCTTGCTTCATTGCTTGATTTACAACTTTAAATGATGTTTGAGTTTCAAGACTTAGGTTTATTAAATTATCCATTTATCAAAAATTAAATACACTTTACTGAAGAATATCATGAAATAATTGAGATTATTAAATTGTTAATGAATTCTTACATTTTGACATAAGCGTGCAAGGTCTAAAACTTTTGTACATTAGAATAAAACAAATTAGAACCCATTAGTTTATGAAAATTCATCTTCTAAAGCTGGATTTGCCAAAATGTTATCCAATGACTGTTGGCAGAAACAGATGACTAACATGCCAGCCCAGGACATGATATACGGGATGCATCATGCCAACAAGGAAGAGATATGAGGGCATTACTTGGGTGGCAAATCCTGGGTAGAATAATATTTGCACTAGTGCATCCTTGTATATGTTTTATGTAATATATTTAATACAAAGAAGATAGTTAACAAAGCAATCTTGACTTGGACTTTGTGTCTGAGGTGTTTTTATTTCCAAAATATTTCTTTTCTGTTGTTCTCATGATATTGAACTTCGATGTGCAACAAATAGATGGTCGAATGCACCTTTCCCACTTATGTGGGTCTGGTGTAGAACATCCATCTTTAAATTTAAATGCCATTTTGGTTATTATGTGCTTATTTCACTA
This sequence comes from Musa beccarii, assembly GCA_024322285.1. Lineage (NCBI taxonomy): Eukaryota > Viridiplantae > Streptophyta > Magnoliopsida > Zingiberales > Musaceae > Musa > Musa beccarii. The sequence goes on from CM044397.1 coordinate 59,036,992, forward strand.
GATTTTGATGAGGAATTGTTTGACCCTTTATTATCAATTCCAGGGTCTATTGTGCAGAAAGCAGTGAAGAAAGCTTTGAGAATGAATCGGTTTATGCACTAAAATGCCATATCTCGCAGGATATCAACCACTTACATGAGGGGCTTAGACGTGTAAGTGTCATTAGTCACAAGCTTTTTTAGAAATTTATATAACATATTTTATAGCTATACCAAGTAAAAGCCAAATTCTAGATTATATATTAGTTAGGTGTCTATGTGTCTTTGTTTGTGTTGGATGTTCATTGTCTGATGTTCACAGTGCTTTTTTTTTTTCACTTCAGGGCCTTAAGTCAGAACTAGAGAAGTTGTCTACTTCTTTGGGACGCAGTGCAGTTTTTTCCAAAGAATCATGCATTAGTGAATTGCCCAGGTAAGACTAGTTTTTTCTTTTTTTTTGTTTCTTTTATAAAATTTTAAAGTGGTTTGTACTTCTAAAAATAGTTTTAATATTTTTTTCTCGAAATGGTTCTTTATTTGATTTCCTTCTCCGGGACTTGATTGTTCATTGTTTTGAAGATTGTTCTTATTTGATTTCCTTCTCAGGTATCTGACTGTTCAGTTTGTTCGTTTCTTCTGGAAAAGGGAGTCTAACCAGAAGGCAAAAATATTGCGGGTATGTTGGTTTTATACTTTATCATGTATCTTTGGAGTGCTGCTTTCCTTTGTAAATTTTATAGGTGAATTCATGTGATATTCTTTTTTCTTTTGTGTATGTTTGTTAAATGATTTGACTCTGGCAATAGCTATCAAGAGTTTCAATAGTCCTTACCATGGACATGGAAGCTTATTTTGTTTCCCCTTTTTGTCAGAAAGTGGATTATCCTTTGGAACTTGATGTTTATGAGTTCTGTTCAGATGAACTTCGTCAAAAGCTTCAAACTCCTCGTCAGGTTTTGCCCACCTTTCTTTTGTACCCTTTAGTTTGAGGGAAAATTACAATATTTTACTGATATACTAATAATTTACCCCTGATGCATTGCCTTTGCTCCATTGACATGGATAAGACACTACGAGAGTTAGAAAATGTCAAGCTTGGATTAAAAGCAGAAGTCAAGAAGAAGGAACATGAAGTCAACATGCCTACATCAGAGGTATGTAAATCAAGATAGCCCTCTTTCTTTTAGATAAACCATGATTAGGTGAGCCCATTAATCATTGAACATATATAAATTGTATATATATTGTTGATTAGACCTGTGGTTCTTTTGGTATTGAATAGTAAGTATGAAGGTTGGAATCTATTGTCATTGAACTCACTGAGTTGGATCGGACAAGCAGTAACAAGGTGCTAATTATGCTTAGCAGCTTCTCAACTGATACGAAAATTGGATATGGTACCCACCTTATAGATTGCAAAATAGTAATTGTAGCAGCATTTAGGTAGTAATGCTAAGGCATTTTGAGAAATGGCAGTGTAAAGAAGTCATTGTAGCATCACAGATATTTATGAAGAGGCTGGTTTATTGTAAATATGTGCTAGAGTAAGTTGCTTCACTTGCTTAACTCTATTCTCTTTTTCTTTGTTTTCTTGAATGTTCTGCAGGGGTCATCTAATGATAGTAGTGAACCATCTAGCATGGCTCTTGACAAAGGTAATTGATAGTTATTTTTTGATGTATGAAGGTCCATGTAGAATTTAACAAAAGGTCGTGTAGTCAGTTATCACTCTTCATCACAATTGTCTTGCATCCCAATTATTTGCTTGCAGCTCGAAGGAATTAATTTATAATAGTATGATGTTTCTTGTGTTTTCCGTATTTCCCAATTGCCATCTTAATCATGCTTCTGAACGCATTTCATTGTCAACAATTTAAGCCTACACATATTGTGTTCCTCGTTATGATTTTCAAAAGTCTAATAACTTTGCTATAGCACCCCAAAATGTAATGCCATGTGCAATCCTGTGCCCGATTTATGATTGATAACATCCTTCATGAATATCTCAAATGTTTATACTTGTTGACATATCATTTGCCTCTGAAGTTGTGTCAGATGAACTTGTATTCTTTCTTTCTCTGATGACCAAGGGTAGGGTTAGGGTGGTTGGTACAGGCTGACCTGCATCTGACTTGGGTCTGACATGTATGATTCTGTCCTTAGTTTGGCCCATTTAGTGGCCCCACTGCATTTCAGGTTTGGTTCTTTTACGATCCCCTTCTTTCCAATCAATATTATGGTGTCTGAATTCAGCATCATCAAACTTTAGTGAAATCTCATATACATAGCACATCACATACTGTGTTCAGATGGATATATGGGTATATTGGAATCATGATTTGTGTTGGTTCATTAGGTGCATCAATTTTTCAAATTTTTTTTGAATTTTTCATTTTTTTTGGGTGGGGGTCTGGGATGTGTTTATGACAATTTTGTGGTCGGGATGAACATACTGGGCATCCTTTTGTGGTAATGCAAAATTAAGAACTTTCAGTGCATACTTGAGGTATCATTTATCTGCAATGTGGTTGTTGTTGTATACAATGGAATTTAAGACATGTTTATATAAGGTTCAATTAATTGTGCTTCTCCATGCATATGATCTAACAATGAACTCTACCTATCTTTTTTGAGAGAGAGAGAGAGAGAGAGAGAGGTGCTAATGATTTCCTACAATTGTACTATCTTTTTGCCAAACACAAGTTGAGAAACTTCTTTATAGTTTTCACCATGGATCCTCTTTCTACTGAACAAAGATCATGTCTGGTGCTCACTGATGTGGATCATAGCTCACATCCGCTTATGCTCTACACCTGCACCCTAACGCATCTGTGTATACAAGACCCTTGCGCATGAAGGATTGGCAACCAACAAGTTATCATGTTATTGGCTTCATAGATTTCTTTTCATTATTGTAATGCATGTTATAAATTCCATTTGTTTTCCCTGCCCAACCTCCATACCTTTTATTTTTATTCTCTTTCAATTTTCTGTCCTTTCAATTATGAGAGGTGCTTATCAGTATTGCTTCTCTTGAAAAAAGCTAGACAAAGTGCTACTAAATTTGCAGAGAACATTGAAACGATGCAGCTAAATTTACAAGGAAGGGAAGGGGGGAATGCTTTGCATGCATTTGTTTGTTCTTTGCTGTTTCCTCATGTTTAAACCATGGAAAGACTAATTAAAAGACTCCACAGGTCATGGCTCCATCTGAGGATGATACCCCTAATATCTTCTCAATGTTACACAGCAATCAGCATAGTTTGTTCTTCCAGTTTAAGGAACTTGATGACTTCAGATTCATGAATCATTACATTAGTAAACACCACCAATCGATAAATTCACAAGATGCCTGGCCTTTATATGAACTATGAAATTACAGGGGATGATACGTACCAACTTAGATCAAAGTTGCTTATTTTCTTTGCTCTGATGTCTGACAGCTGTATCTTCTGAAGATAAGGGGCAGTTAACTGGAATTTATGATTTGGTAGCTGTGCTTACTCACAAGGGAAGGAGTGCTGACTCTGGGCACTACGGTGCCTGGGTCAAACAAGAAAACGGTCTGTCTAATAGGCTTAGAGAGTCCTTTGCTTGCTCTTTGTCATTCATTTCGTTTCTTATCCTGAAAACTGCTGATGATGCAGGAAAATGGATTCAATATGATGATGACAATCCAATCCCACAAAGGGAAGAAGATATTACAAAACTATCTGGTGGTGGTAAGACACTTAAAAGAGAGAATTATTTTGTTTTTTTTTTGTTGTTGTTGTTGGACTTTTGCTCAAATGAAGGGTAACATTTCTGGCAGGTGATTGGCACATGGCATACATCTGCATGTATAAAGCCAGAGTGGTTTGACATATGGAACACAGAAAGATCAAAAGGACTTGTACTGTTAAATCTGGAGTACAGACGACTTTTATTTGTTACGGGACCTAAAATATCCTGGTTATTGTTTGGTAAATAGCTTCCTCAAATGTGCTACTTTCTCCTTTTTGGTGCTGTCTTTACGAGTTGATCGAGTGCTATTAGCGTTTTATACATGGTCAAATTTCATTCTATGTCGCAGACAAGTGTTTATGATACGCTCGCATTTCTTTGATCATATATTATTCACAACATTGGTCGTGCGAGGAATCCTTTTATCTTTGTTTTTAAGCACTTGAGGCGTGACAAAGTAATTAATGTCTTGCCCATGATATGAAAGGTTATGGCCGGACCGTTTCGTTGACCATTTTAAAAATTAAATTAAATTAAATTTGGATAGAAGAAAAAATAATAGTAGAACATATGACAGTGAGATCGGCTTCAGATAGCTTCTTTCTTTTTTTTTCTCTGAAAACTAATATCAAAACAAAATCACAGTCGAAACCCTATATTTCTTTGATGGCTGTTAAGTTCTTTGTCGTTTGTTTATAAATAATTGGTACGTGAACAGCAGGCACAGTTGGATTAAGAACGGGATGATCGGTGATGAGTGGTAAGTGATGAGCAGTTCATCGCCATGTGTGCGTCCGCCGATGCCGCTCTCTCGTCTTCCAGCGTCACTCGAGTCCTGAAGAAACAAGCACCGAGTCCCATTTGGCCGGGCCAAAGCCCAACTCGTACTAATCCCTGCGCCGGATGCGCTGCTTCCTGCTCTCTCTTTTGTCTCTCTCTTTCTCTCTCTCTCTCTCTCTCTCTCGGCCCCCCCTTCCTCTCTCGCTTCGCCGTCTCTCGCTCCTCCTCCTCCTCTCCATCTCTTCCTAAAGGAAACGCATCCCAACACTGCTCTCTCCTCTCTTCTCTGTCATTGCAGACATCTCCACTCCCACCAACCTTCTCTTCCGCAGCTTCCCCGGCAACTAAGTGTAATGGAGAAAACAAGATCGAGCCGCTTTCTATAGAGACGAACCCAAAAGAAGAGGTAGGAGAGGTGCAGATGGAAATCATCTCCTCATCCTTGATTCTTATCCTCGTTTTTAATAATATTTTTTTTCAGTTTTTTTGGTCCCTTTGGTCCTTGTTTCTCCTCTGCCGGGGAGAGCCTCCTTTCCCTCTTTCCTCTCCGTCGAAGAATAGCTCGTCTCTTTTATTTCCTCTGGTTTGTTTGGTTGTCTTTGTTCTTCTATCGAAGAGTTTTTAGTGCTCTTTGAAAGTTTCTTCCTTGTTCACTTCGCATATCTCTTCTTTTTTCTTGGTTATTCGAGGTAGCAGCATCTGTTCTAGGATTTCCCCCACCCCCCTCTCTAATGCATAATGGAGTATATTGCCCCATTCTTATCTTTCATTTTTAATCCTTCTCCAACGAGTTTTGGGTTGATGGTTCAAGAAACCCATGCATTAGTGGTTGAGTAACCTAACAATTTCTTCTTGTTCTTGTTTTGCTTCGTCGGTTCCCTTTGTAGGTGGAGCAGTACGACATCGTGTGATTCTTGATTTGGTGGATTCGAGTTCTTTTTCTATGGGCAGCGATCAAGATGGGATTTTGAGCAGTAACAATGTGTCGGCTGGGGGCCTTGTGTGGGTGCGTCGCCCTAACGGGTCATGGTGGCCGGGCCGGGTTGTTGGTCGGGATGAGTTGCCAGCGAAATGTGTGCTTCCGCCGAGATCAGGGACTCCCATCAAGCTTCTTGGTAGAGAAGATGGGAGCATGTGAGTATCCTCATTCGTAGATCCCCTTCTTCTGCCTGTTTTAAGTGGCTTGAATATTCTTCGTATCTTGAATGGGTTCTGTTCTGTATTTGGTTACAGATTTTTTGTTTTTCTATTCTCATATCCACTGAAGATCAGATGATAAGATTTAACACTTGAGCACTTATTAGTAGCCGATTCTGTTAACATAAACCATATGGATCATTGTCTTTTTTTTTTTATTCTACCTCACACCATTGTTTCAGCTGGCTTTAAAGATAAGGTATGTAAAATGAGTTCATTTGCTGCCACTACTTCTATTTTGGCTGGGATTTGATGGTAATTCTTTAGTCAACTTTAGACAGAGAGCTATAAAAAAAAAAAAGCCAACTCAAACCTTCCGTGGAGCCTTATTGACTTAATAGTTGTGCATCATGGCCAACCTAAGCTGCTCAGTGACATCTCGGAAAATAACAAGGAAAATGGCAACACCAATGATAATGATTGCGCCTTCTTTCGTTTGTTTATGTTTGGTGCATGATTTTCTGTATCTTGAATTATGCGTCTACAAAATCTGAGCAAAGTAGCTATACGCACATATGCTATGTCTGTTCAGCTTTCTATTTTATGATTTAAGTACCATGCTGCCAGTATAAGATTAATTTTGCTAATAATCAACTTGCAATCAGGGACTGGTATAATCTTGCAAAATCAACCCGTGTCAAAGCATTTCGTTGTGGGGAGTTTGATGAGTGCATTCAGAAGGCCATGGCTTTTGCAATTCGTTCAAAGAAAAGTTCAACCAGTACAGGGAAGTACATTCGCAGAGAAGATGCCATTCTCCATGCCCTGGAGATTGAAAAGGCTTACTTCCTTACTGGGAAGCAGAATGGCTCAGGAGCGAAGGACCCTTTCAGAACAATGGGTTATGATTTTCCCATGAAGTCAAGAAAGGTATACGGGCTTGACAAACAATTAGGTCATGTGGCCAGGAAACTTGATGTTCTTGAGGAGAATTCAGCTCAAGAGGTATCTCAATCTTTAGTGTCATATGAAAAAACAAATGATCTGATTTCTCCTGATATTAAGCAATCAGAGAAAAAAAGAAGGAAAACTCCAAATGATTCAGAAGATAACGAAGGAATAAAACGAATGAGAGATCTTCAGGAAATAGGTTTGGGGGTTGTATCCAATAGAAAGCCTCATGTGCATGCTGGCACAGGATGGTCCACTGAGCTAGGCCTTCCTGACAATGCTTCACTTAGCAAGTCAGACATTTATAATGGATTTTCTAGTTTGAATTCAATAAAGAGCAGCAAAGATTCTTTTTCGTCTCTGAAACGGAAGAGATCACATGTGGCCCAATCTCATGAGAATGTGAGAAGAAAAGATCGTCGACTAGCACTTAGTAAAGTTTGTGAGGGTACTAAAGTTATAGTTCCATCATATTGTCACTGGGATGGTGCTTTTGGAGGACAACCATCTCTTCAAGGAGCTTCTCCAAATAAGTTGAATGAATTGCTATCTAATTCAAGGAGGACAGATATTTCTTGTGACATCACCATCAGCCCACACTGTTCAGGAACTTCAAGTGAGGCATTGTTAAATGCTTGTGAGAACACTCGTGAAATTGATGATGCAAATTTTGATTCTGAAGTAAAGGACTCAGAGCTTGCGAGCATGTTGGAGTTTATTGACAATGACTGCTCCGATGGCCTCATTGATATTCCCCTGATAATGGCAGACAATATCAGGGAAGGTATGCTTTCGAATTTCCTCCTTTGTTTGTGTTAAAAATTGATCTTCTTATAATTTTCTTCTATTTCTAAATTTGAATAACAATGAGGATCCTGACATTTAAAGTTAAATTGCATGAGATGACACAAATTTTGTTGCTTCAGCATGGTAAACTAATGTTAGGCATGTTCAGTGGATTCATGTGCCATGTATTATGCTCTGATCATAAATTGACATTGCTAAGTTTCATGTCTTGGATGCCATTGTTATACCCGATAAGCTGTCAATGTTACCTTGTCAACGAACTTGGATTTTGCAGCTGCCCGCTGTAGAGTGGGATATTGGTATTGACATGCTATAAGGATTTTTATGCTTCTTGTAGCTTATACCCAGTTTTAGTTTAAGATATGCCCTTATGCTGCATACTTGGTCATCATAGGTACTTATCCAGATATGCTTTTCACCTGGATTATTACATTTGAGGGGTTGTTTCTATTATAATTTTTTTCCTTTTTTGATGAATTCTAGATTCGTGCAGTCATAATCTTGGATGAGTGTCATCTCTTTCTTATCTTCTACTTAATTTACTACAAACTATAGCTTGGTACATGAGTTTTTATGCCAATGGAAGGTTGGAGAGGATTATATATACACAACCAAGGAACGCTGCTTCACTCAGATCGGTAAAACATACCGGTTTTGATGTAGAATGGTACATGGACTATCTCGTTTCAGGCAGTCTGCTTCAACCAATAAAAAAACAAAAAAAACAAGTTAGGGCTTGCGTTCACTAGCTCTCTTCCCCAACACTCATCCGAGTCATTGCTATCACCTCTCGCTGCCCACCGCCCATTGCCCGCTGTCATTTCAGATATGTTTCCTCATCTTCCTCCTCATCTTCCTCCTCTTCTTCCTCCATCCTTCTTGTATCCTTTTCCTCTTCCTCCACTTTCTCCACGGCCACCTCTTCTTCTTTCCTTTTCCTTCTTCTTTTTCTTCTTCCTCCTCTTTCTTCACTGCCTCTTTTCTTCCTTCCTCTTCCTCCTTCCTCCTCCACTGCCATCTGTTTCATTGGTACATACTTGTGTACCATGTGCCATACACTGATATAAATGGGTATGTATGTACCTGTTCGACTAGGACTGATATGGCCAGTCGGTATGAGACAGCGTTCCTTGTAAACAAGTATTACCTATGCTTGTAGAGAGTGCATTTCTGTTTATTATGTCCGTGTTGCAGTTCAGCTTATCTTACCTTGATGCCAAGTCTTGACTTCTACTTGAGTGTTTTAAGTGTTCATATACATCTTGAATTTTTCATGTTGTTAAGCTCGTAGGTTAAGAATATTGTTACTATTATCCCTTAAGCTCTTTTTATTTTCACTTTGGTAAGTGTCAAAGATGAGATTTGATCTTAGGACCTTTCCATCAACAATCAAGCTCCAAAAATTTGCCTTTGTTCTTCCCCCCTTGTTGTAAGAAACTAATGACCATGGCTTATTCATTGTTTATTTTTCTTAGGTAAAAGCAGTGATATTTATTTCCAAAATATAAAGATGGCAGTATAGTTCAAGTCCTTGATTTTTTGGGACTCATTATTCAAATTATTGGCTTATATTATGTAAATTATCACAATGGTTCTAAAAGTCAGTTAAGATTATCAGTGAATACCATATTATTCAAGATATGGTGTCTTAATGGCTACTGATGAAAATATGATATCTAATATATTTAAAATATAACAGGAGCTAAATTTATTGAAGAAACAAGGATGATGGAGGATTAGGGTTTTGTAAAACAAAGCCTTGAAAATATGTATTTATGAAAAGAGTGATTATCTAGAACATGCTAACCTAAATATATCAATGACAAATGGCCTAAGTGAACCTTTTGGTTAAAATTTATTGATGGCCATTGCAATTTCCTTTACAAAAAGCTTCCTTGAACATTTTTAATTACCAAGAAGTAATGAGAATTTTCTTAAATATTTAAAAATAGAAAATAGCAATATGGCCCATCTTAACCTAGACCGATTCATGACGTCTCAATCTACATCAATTATGCACAGGCATGCAGCAGCATGCACCAATGGGATATTATGCACACTGTCGTAAGTACAATTTTACTGTAGTGACTACCAACTTTGCACGAGTTTGTGAGGAGATACATGCAGAACATTTTGTCATTCTTTGAGGAAATTACATATTTCAAATTATGCTTATGTAAGCTTGCTTCTTTCACCAAACAATGTTATGGTGTCTGTACTTTGCACACCCACATCACCCTTAAAATTTCTTTTATTAGGAGTTGACTTGAATGTCTTTATCTGATGATACTAAAGACTCAGCATTTACCCTTGTTTGCTGGTAAATTCATGTTTAATTAATCTTGTTAATGCAGATTCTCACTACTGATATATTAATCATATATCTTTATGGGAACTTAATAATATGTCAGGATACTTTGCTGACTATTTTTTCGTTCTGTAATCTTTTCATGTCACTTTGTTGCTTTCCAACTTCTTGTCTCTCACTTGTTTATTCGTTAGTTAGTTTTGATCTAAAAAGGTGCTTATTAGTTTTAAAGAAACATAAGTTTAAGGCAACCATATGTGTGGGACTATAAACTGTGCCGAATAAAATTATCAGCATTGAAATAACCAGATGTTATTCTTCTGTTACTATGATGTTAGTGTTGTGTACATAATTACAATTGAGAATGCAGAGAATGTGCACTTTTTGTCTTCCATGTTAATGCAATAATCTTGATTGTAAAAATGACTAACTTGTTTGTAATATGATGTTCCAGATTTTTCAATCATGTTTGAACACTTTCCAACTAGAGATCTTCAGCCTGATGTGGCAGAAAAGCAACATGATGGTTGCCGCCAGGATGAACTTGAATCACACTTCACAGAAGGACTTGGTGAGAGTAGCTTCACTGGCTCCGAAAGTCGGTTTAAGAACATCAAAGGGGAAACAGAAAAAAGGTCCTTGGAACTGCATTTAAACCATAAAAAGAACCTGAACAATTCAAGGTTTAGCAAAAATACAAATTCAGAAAGCTTTATAAGTGGGGCTGTTCCTGACAGTTCCTTGAAGGGTAAAATACAGGAGGAAAGGTATTTTGCAGGTTGTAAAATTGATGGCAGTTGTTTTGGTGAATCCGTGACCTCCAATTCTCATGGTGGTCAGTTGGTGAAGGATGAATCAGTCTCAGAGGTACATGACGTTCCCCCAAATCAGAGTTCTGATCTTCACCTTTCTGATGAACATGGACATTCCCTGTCAGAAGTTGTAAAAATTCAGCCTGCACATGCAAGAGATCAAGATAGAACATCCAAGAGACATGTGCCTATCTCCGCTCTGCCGATTCAACGATTGTTTACTCATAGCCAGGTTTCTCTATCAACTCGCTCTAAGTACCAGGTGTCGAAGCAACTGAAATTTACAGGTGTGGGTTCTTGTCTATACGATGTTGAAGTGACTGTACAATCAAGCTATCGTGGACCTCATGTACCTCTAATATCTCTCATGAGTAAATCAAATAGTAAAGAAATTGTCGGTCACCCCGTTCCTATAGAGGTCGTGGAAGATGGCTTAGTCGATACTCTGTTAACTACCAGGCACATTGATCAGTCACTGAAGGATGGGGGAAACAGTATTGGGAAATCGCTACCTAAAAGGAAGTCGGCCCAGATGTATCTCAATGTTGTTGGGAGAAACTGTGAAGTTACAAATGTTACTTCTTTGAAAAGGAAATATTCGAAAAACAGGAAACCAAGGTTGTCTCCCAGAAAGATCAGAAGGCTGTCATCAATTAATGTCGATCAGAAAGAAAAGGGAGAACAGAGAAAGCCAGTGGTTGAAAAGATGGTGGGACCTGCCGTTGCATGTGTTCCACTTAGACTTGTCTTCAGTAGGATCACTGAAGCATTGAGCTCGTCAACACGATTGACAAGCAATAGCTAACATCAAGTGTATTGGAACAATGACTTTCCTCAAAGCATGACTCATTCATGAGTGTGTGCTTTCTACCTTCTTGGCATTTCATGGTCACCGACACTGTAAATTTCTACTGCTTGTTTGATGCATAATGTTGTCCATATCTTTTATCTCATTGCAGTTCATTGGGGAAAGGGAGAATTGTTGGGCTGTGTCTGTAGCCAGGTTGAAACATATTCAGTCCTTCCGAGGTTGATATGATGACTGTATATGATGTAGACATCCAAGACGAAGATATAATGCTTCGAGTTTTGACGTAGCATTGAAAATCTTAATGGTTTCGAGGAGCTTTGTCCTGTCCATAAAAAAGTTTGGATAAGCTTTTCTGATGTTCTTTTTATGGTTTTGAATTCAGTCTCTTATTTCGTCAAGAATTGGATTCTTTGAGAGAGTGTTATGACTAGTTCTCATTGTTAGTGCCTCGAGATTAACACTGTGGATTTTTTATCATCTCTAAATCTAGTTTCGTTTCGTTTTCCTGAACTACTCGTCCTTTTCAGTTTTGTTCCCAACTCGCTTACATGCCCTCTCGCCTCCAGCACAAGGAAGAGACGCTCTGTGGCATTCCTTTTCTATACGATAGGCTTCTTGTTCATCTGTTTGCACGCTTCATATTGCTTTCGGAGCTAGCGATACTTTCCGTCATATGAATTCACGAGTGACTTGTTAGCGACCTCCCGTTCTTTTTCTATACCCAATTCAAAAGGCTGAAAGGATCTTGATTTACGAGTGGCTTTCTGCTGTCGATCCGGCAAAAGCACATACTTGTGAGAAGCCATTAATGCACGAAAAGAAAAATAATCTGTACGACTCAAGTGTACAAGTTTCAGCTGTGTATTTGTCACAATTTTTTCTCACTTAACAAAGAAGAGAGATTTGGGTGCGGCCCCAAGGCTTTGGATGAAACTTTTCTTTCACTCCGCTCGAGGCATGAAAAGGGACCAAATACGTTCGAGTGGACTCGTAAAGTAGGCCCAGGGAATTCTTGGGCCCTACGGGGCACTTCCGTCATTACGTGCGTATATGCATTTGCTATTTAGCCCATGGATCTGAAACCGTTGGTTCTTGGCCGATCGAGGGTACTTTCGTCATAACACATGGATCAGAAACCGTTGGTTCTTGGACGCTCAACGGTACTTTCGTCTTGACACATGGAACAAACAAATTGAACTGGAGCCTCAGGCCACCAGGGGCACTTAGGTCATAACATAAGGAGGCGATCGGCCGAACGGTTTAGGGTTTTCGGACCTCCAGCGCTATATAAGCGGTGGTGGTCCAAGTTTCCGCTTCGCTCGCGTCGTCCCAAATTCTTGCCGAGGCTACCACACCTCCTCGTCTCGTCTCCCCTTTCATCCTTTTCTTGCGCCGAATCCTTCGTCGTTGCTTTTGTTCCACTGTTTCTAGGGGCTTCGCGAATGATTTCAGCTGGAGACCCGTGGTCCTTGGTTGGAGTTTCGGCGTTGCTTTTCAGACCTCTTGTTGGTCGAAGTTTGTGCATTGCGATATTGCGCAGTTGGATTTTCGCTGATTATTTCGGTTTCTTCAGGATTTTAGTCTTTGTTTCGCTACAAATTTGATTTGTGTTAAAAATCGCTTGATCCCCGATTACGCAAGTCATTCGTTCTTGTCCCTTTGTTCCGTCTCTGGCAACGATTTCGAGCTCCCTTTCCCTTGATTCTAAGCATTCAGTGTCTTTGTCTTTTGAATCTGGGACTAGAAGCGGACAAGCGTTCATTGAGTTATAGGTATCATTTCATGATATTTCTTGTAGCAATTTGTGGAGATATGCATGTTTGGCGCTTCATTTTCTATAATGCATTCGAGTTTTCCTTTTTGGCCGTATGAAACAGCCAGGTGTTTCAAAAGACTAAGCAGTATCGATTCTAAACCTGCTTATTTAGCGTTCGTCTGTGTGGTTTTGTGAACATCGAGAAAACATTGCTATGATGAGCTGCTAACACGTAAGAAGATCCTTTCAACCAAATTGGGTCTTCGATGAAATGCCGTTGTTACGCTTGGCTTCTGAGCACTGTATTCTGAGCCTCTTATTGGGGTCTGATCACCGATAGGTACCAGCACGTGGTTAGACGTACTTGAAGCCTTATTTGGCATTCCATCCGTTTATTAATGTCGCGGCAAATTGATGCCTTGAGAAAGGAGAATCGATTATTTCTTTATTGTCGATATAATTGTTGGTTAGTATGTTTTGGAGTGTCGATTGCAAATTGATGCGTTGAGAAAGGAGAATCAATTATTTCATTAATGTCGGTATAATGTTTGAATGATTGAATTCGGTGCTTGCAAGCAATCGATGAAGCTCACCACAGCTAGCTTGCCGACTCACCATCGTGCTGAGTCAACTAGCACCAGATGCCGACATGACAGCAAGCTACGGACCACAGAACTTGGATTGGTTCATGTGGAGAACTCGGTGGTGAAGCAGTGAATTTATGAGTTTACAATCTCATTCATATTATGGTGTAGCGAATCATGTTATAGTAGTGCATTGCCAAAGTACCTGGGTTTGGTTTCGTTCCTACAAAACTGCATGGGGATGCGTGTGACAAAAATCTCTTTCTTACATATGTAAGATGAGAGAATTTTTTATTTGTAGTTTGGTAGTTCTATACATACTCGGAGGCTGCATCATCAATTTGTGATCTTGAGGGAATGGCACTTTTGAGTTTTGTATTGTTAAATTGAGTATCGTTTGTTGTGATGAGAATGTTTAGCATCTCCCAGGTGTCCTACAACTCTCCGAAGATCATATTTGTAACATTTAAAGTTATGTTCCTTCGGTTGAGTCCTTTTTAACTTCTCTCAAATATAGTTTTAAAAGGGTTTTGACTTGAAATAGTCGACTTGACTTAGGAACTTTTGTTGTCTCGTCTCAAAAGATATATTTCCTATTGCACAAAAGGCTACACATGATCTATTAGCGTCAGATCGACATCTGAGTATCGTTGAATTGGATGATCACATTGACATCGATCACACCTTCAGTCTTCAAATAATTGGGAACGTCGGCCATCCATATGGGTTCAGCCACTAGAGTGACTATCTTTTTCAAATTAATACTTCAGATTGGAGTCTATTATCATTTGGCCCATTGGAGTCGGGTAAGCTTTGCATGTCGATTTAGACAGAGTATACCTAACCTACTCTACCATTAGTTGTCGAACTGTTTATATGAAATGTCTAAGATGAACAATTTTGTATGTTATTATCTTATTAAATATTTATTTATTTGATTAGATTTTGATTATAGTTGTAAAGGAAGTTCAATTATAAAAAAAGATTATTTAGGAAATGATGAAGAGGTTTTTTTAAAAAATCATTATAGATTTTTTGTTCTAGTCTATAAAGGGATAGGATCTTGTAGGGATGAAATAATATATTTTTGAGATTATAGGTATTTTTTCAGCTCTCATTTGTCCATAATATATCGTTTATAGTGATTCTGCAAGGTAAGAAGAGAGAATAAAGTAAATTTAGTTTTTTTTTTTTTGTAAATTGATATTATTGTAATTTTTAGATCGATACGATCAAATAAAGATTTTCTGAATGATATTAAAAAATAATATTAAAAAGTATGTATTGTAAATTTGATTTATCATTATTTGATTTTAATTATGATACTAAAATTTTTTTGTATAGTAATAATATATTATAGTTTTTATGTTTATAATTGATATTAGAGTCACGATTTGAAATTAAATATTTTAGATCGTAAAAACATTTTAGATTTATTTTATATTTATATCTATTTATTAGTATTTTTTTAAAAGATGTTATTCGATTTTGATTTACGATATTTAAATAATTTATTTGTGTTGCCAATTTCCTTTTATATCTGATTCATTTTACCGCCTATTTACGGGTGATACGAGATTACTCGTGTTTGATGGATGAACTAATTCATCATAAAGATTAATTCATCACAGGGAATGTTAGTAGCATTGAAGATGCATCTAAATGTTGAGGCAGGGACAGGGAAAAAAGGGTTTCCCAATCTCAAAGCAGGTGTTTCCTTTGATACCATCGAGGGAAAAAAAGGGTTTCCCAATCCTAATCTCAAAGCAAGTGTTTGCATTGATACTATCGAGTCTTTTATGTGATCACATGAGCTTTCTACTCAATTAACGTATGATATATTGGGTCCTCCTTTTAACATTAATTTATTATAATAAATTGATTGTTTATGCTGTGGAGATTTAGAGCCAATTAAGATTTTTGTATAGTGTTATAATGATCTTTGGCCAAACTAATCATATCGAGGCATTAGTGCAATTAAAAATCAAATTAACTTTTTGGACAATTACATGATTCCGACCAAACACCATCATATGTCGTAGCCCACTAATGTCCTAGTGACAAGGCATCCGAATGTGGCACTTAATACTTTGTCGATGTAATGCTTATACTGCATGACGATTTTGAGTTTAGAAGCAACTTATCTACACTAAAGGGAATAGCATTCATATTTTTCGAATGGATAATTTGAGACGTGAACTCCAAAGAAAGTGTTATGATTTTCTTTGTTTTAGATATCTAGGCATTCACTTAATGTTGACCCTCGTGAGAAGATTTTCTATTGGTCGAAGATAGAAACTGATATGGAAGAATATATTCAAATATATCTCACCTGCGAATAAGATAAGGTAGAGCAACGAAAGTTAATGGGACTATTGAAACAATTGCCTGTACTAGAAAGGTTGTGGGAGAGTTTTTTTTTTATATTTCATATTAAGCTTGTCGGTAATAAGGTTGTGAGACTATTGAAACAATTGCCTGTACTAGAAAGGTTGTGGGGGAGTATTTTTTTAAACTTCATACCAAGCTTGTCGATAATAAGAGAACTTGGATCGATACTTAAGGTGGTTGATCAATTTTTAAAACATGCAACATTCATTGTTGTACTCTTACAATGCTCAATAGAGGATGTGACCAAGTTGATGAAAAATGTGGTGAAGTATTAGGGAGTCTTGCATAATATTATCAATGATTGAGATGCATGATTCTTGGGACGATTCTAGGTCGAACTATTCAAATTACTATAATATAAGTTATATTTTTTTACATTTTTACCCCCAAACAGATGGCTAAACTAAAAGAATAAATTTACTCATTGAGTAATATCTTCGATATTATGTAAGTGCTAATCAATGGGATTAGGTAAAGTTGTTGGACATAGATCAATTATCTTACAACTTGTAGCATAGCTCTGTATTCAACAAGAGTCACTTCAAGATCATTATAAGCCAACAGTCATCGACTCTTCACACATTGACGATTAGCTATACCGAGAGTAGTCCATCAGTATATCACTTTATAAATTAATAACATCAAAATGCAAATTTCATATGAGCTTATTCGGAGAAGGTGGCTAAAAGAGTTTAGAATTAGGCAGATTAGAGAAGGTAACCACAAGAGTTTAAAGTTAGTGAACTAGCATCACTCTAGTTCTTTAAACATAATGTGCACAAGGGATTAGTGTGTAAGTATGAATGACCCTTCTCAATTATCAACAAGGTAGGTAATGTCTCCTATAAGTTACAGCTACTAGCATGACTCAAAATTCATAATATCTTCCACATAAGGAACTTGAAAGCTTATCACTCAAACCCACAGAATGCTTCCGAAGTGTTCCAACTTGATTACCTCGCACCTGAGTCTTTTATAAAAAGTGAGTTGAAACCATTTTAATAGATCACAAGACAACTACCAAACATAGTAGAATAGACTGAGCACTGGATGAAGTGGTAAAGGCTTCTGCGTATAAAAGCCAATTGGGAGCTTGAAGATGCTTTGTGACACGAATAAGCAATCATCATAGCCTACCAGTAAGCATTGATGAAGATATCAACAGTTTAAGTGGAGAATGTCACGAACGGTCATTGCACACCCACAATATCTTTTGCCAATGAATTGTTTATCGCTTTTGTTTGCTTCCATATATACTGTTTTGCCTTTATTTTGTATATTTTTATTTAAAAACTATGAGCAGAAATAAATTGCATGGCTACGGAACGATCGCTCACCATGACGAGCAAAACTATTCCAAAATAGTCCGTTTTCGTATGCCACAACTTATTTTCTATATACTACGGTGTGATACAAAACATCAATCATCTTAGAACTCCCTAGTTAACACTTGACTGAATAGACGTTTGGGATAGTATTGGATATTGATAAAATTTACAAACTTACATATTAAATCTATGAAAAGTTACCATCATGCCCAACACCCGATGAGCAATTGTTTACCGATTATTCATTTGTGTTCTAAAATTCTTATTTTCTCCACTCTATGATTTGTTAAATTACTTCTAAAGCTATCTTCGCGAGACATTAAAATTTATCCACTAACATTTTATGAACAGATAAAACACGTGCCATACCCTAAATGATGAAGAGCATTGATATACATGAGCGCGTTAGCACTCCATCTGCGGCGCTCACATGGCACGCGCCAGAGTACAAATCTGAAGGTTCAAATGTCGTAGCATTCATGGTTGCAACATTATTTTGGCCAAAGACGTTACTCTAATAAAACATAAAACTTCAAAAGGAGATGAACAGTTGCGATCGCCCGTGCACGATCAAGTCAGTGCAAACTAACAAATATGTATATACATAGGAACAATTACGTTCGAGGATTAAGATAGCAACTATTTGTCATTAATACTTTAGTACCTCAAGATCCGGGCAGCAGATAATCACAAACTAGTTTCTTTTAAATCCAATACAAACCAAGCAGAGTTTCCTGATCGTATATTCACTTGTAATTCACTAATACACGCCATAATCAGCCCCCAACTTTTATCAGCATACTGACCTCTCATCTGGACCAAAGGCGTGTGATTGCGTTGAATTGATTCAGGAGCAGCAGCTGCTCTTCGAGGCGACTGGTTGACCCCGCATCTGAACCGTCGTAGGTTTGCTGGCATTCATAGCTGGCTGACTAGCCATTCTGTACACAAAAATCCAATGACACTATGCACATGATCTAAATGCTCGACCAAAACGAATCAAACAGTGATAACTCTTCAAAGTTGAAGTGTTCTTCCATGCAAATGTCAACAAATAAAAGCTCACCTGTTTTTTATATCAGCAGCCATGGTCATAAATGCCTTCTCTACATTCGTAGCGTCCTTGGCACTTGTCTCCAGGAATGGTATGCCAATCTCATCCGCAAATGCCTTCAGGAAGCAAGGCCAGAGATTGTTAGCTCATTTAGCTCAAAAGTGCAGAGTGCAGAAGCCTGAGGGATTCTGCCTTTTGTTACTCCTTAACAGCAGTAATTACCTTGCCAGCTTCATAAGATACTGCCCTATTATCGGCCAGATCACACTTGTTTCCTACCAAAAGCTTGTTCACATTTTCACTGGCATACCTGTCAATCTCATTCAGCCACTGCTTGACATTGTTGAAACTTTCTTGGTCAGTTACATCATAGACCACCTGTCAGGCATATATTGTCAAGCAAAACAGCATAGTAAACCGTGGAAACTGAAATCACAGCAATATAATCACGATGGAGCTCACAATAATTCCATGTGCACCGCGGTAGTAGCTACTTGTGATTGTCCTGAAGCGTTCCTGACCAGCAGTGTCCCACTGCAATGAAGAGAAAAGGCAATATCATGAAAAGAACCCAAATGCTTCACGACAGATGCTAAATTCATTCTTACTTACAATTTGAAGTTTTATGGTTTTCCCATCCTGCTCTACCGTGCGAATTTTCTAATGAGATAAAAAGAAACTGTCATGAAACAAGTTTTGGGCGGGGAGAGGAGAAAAGGGAGCAATGAGGGAGAAGGGTATAAAGTGTAAGAATCCTCACAAAGTCAACACCAATTGTACTGATGTAACTTTCTATATAGGAATCATCCTGAAGCAAGTAAGAAGAGAAAACTTCCATATCATAGATCTCCATATGGTTGAATAAAAATGCAGAAAAATAAGACAATGCAGCACATTTCATGCAATAAAACAGGTAATTCACACTGGTTACTGCACAATATACAATAAACAACCGTTCATCAAATGTGAAATTGCTCAAAAACTTTAGATATGTCAAAATCTGAGGCATTTTACATAGAAAACATAGAATTGTCATGAAAATACATCTCATGAATTTAGAACCTGAGGGGGGAAAACTCTTGGGGGGTTGGGAGAAGTCAATAGCTCACAAACCTTGCCTGATTACAACAAATAGAAATATCCTAGGAAAGAAAAGAGACTTCCAACTTCATAAAACTAATATACCTGAAAGGGAAGAATGATGATCTCAACTGACAACTCAACAACGGGCACAATAAATAATACGCCTAAGGGTTTCCTTGGACCGGAGTCACCTACAAGGTCTACCAATCTATACATATGTTGTGTTTACTCATTCTTTATTCGTGTACCGCAGCAATTCCTGGTTCAACTATTTTCTTCCTGAAAACAAGCACATACATTATTTGCTTATATGATCTCTGATTGTTGGTTCTCCACAATACACACATATTGTTCCACCCTAAACCTTATTCAGAACATTTATATTTTAGGAGGTTCTTTCATGTAATCATTATATGTTCTGTTGAGTTTATAATGATCCTTGGTATTAATTTAACACTCATGAATTCTCATATCAAGAAAGCCAAGCAAATAAAATCATAATTTCTAGATAAACAAACTTTTGTTTACCATACAGCATGATATCCCTTGCAATTACATTTAAATCCCTAACAGTTGAGGTTAACTTTTCATTATGTGATATCAAAATAAATTAATATGATAAGGTGCATAATTATTAATTTATTTTTATATCACAAAATAAAAAATTAATCTCAACTGTTATGAATTTAAATATAATGGAAAGGGATATTATGTGTGTGCATCATAGAAAATCAACAATCAGAGATCATATAAGTAAACAATGTGTGTGCTTATTTTCAACAAGAAAATAGTTGAACTAGAAACTGCCACTATACAAGAATAAAGAATGAACAAACACAACAAATACATAACCTAAAATTGGACAGTTACACATAATGTTCCTATATGATCAAAACAGTATGCCTTTATGGTAATAATGTTCCTACAATAAAAGATTGTCTCATAGAAAAAGCCAAAAGTAGCACAACAGAGTATTATCATAAGATGATAGCAAGTCCCAAAGAACTAGAAAAGAAGACAAAAGAGGAGATCTTCACCGCAAATCTAAGTAGTAGGCATGATTTTCCAACCCCTGAATCCCCAATAAGCAGAAGCTTGAAAAGATAGTCACTGCAATATATACATTGATCATAGATGTTGATATTCAGAGTTTCTATTCCCTAATAAATAAAATTGCATCAATCTCAACTTTTCTCCATGCTAGAAAAATGGACGAAGGTGAAACTGTACCTAATGCTTCAAAAACTGTCAAGCAATTACAAAGTTACAACCCACTAAAATATGAGTGCTAAAATCAATGCATATGGTTGATATATAGATTCAATAACAACTATTTTTTATAAGAAAATATTTGCTGACATACCACATAACAGCAAGTCTGAGCAAAACACATTCACAGGTCCCAACAAGCAGAGAAAATTAGCATCTCTTTGTTCCTATTTTTGTCTCCCATTTGAGAAACTGGAGTATCATGAGCCATTAGGTTTCTACTTAAGAAGTCTAGTTTGGCAGCTTGGAGTCTATTTACTGTACTCATTAATCATGGTGAGGGAGAGAACTGCTAAACCTAGACCTATCTAGCACAAAAATAGTGTCCAAAATGCCATGTTTCTTTCTTCAGTAAGAAATACTTGGCATTAAATGTTAATATTTACTAGGAATGACATTGTCACAAGTTCTGATTTGATATATCACACCAAAAGTCAAAAAAAGTAATCCATATATGGCATACTTGTATAATAGTAAGAAGATAAATTCTTAATACTAAGCCATACAAGGGATTGTTCTATTTTCGTTTCTTAATGCTAAGTCATGCAAGGAATTGTTCTATTTATGCATCAAAATAGTTTTTTTTTTTTAGCATCAGATGTTATGTGTTCTATCAAAATTGTAATTTTCATTTTATTAAATGTAAATTCATCAATCTGTTTTTTTTTATAAAAATGCATCAATCTGTTAATGAGTTTTTTTTTCACTTCATAAGAAACATTTCCAAACAAAAGACATCGATGATCCTACAGATATCTGAGGTAGTCCATCTAAAGGTATAACAATTGATGCCATGCGAGAATGGCTCAATTTGGTATGATGGAATGTCAAAACATCCCAGAATCTATATAAATCAGTTGGAATATAACTTGGTCCTATTCAGGTTCCTGAGTGCACCATGGAATCTAATTATCTATACAACTGTTTTACCAATCTTAGACTAAAACTTATTTTATCAGCAATTCACAAATTCATCAAACATAAAAAAAGAGAGTCTCTTATGAATTAGAAAATAGCAGATAAGAATCATTCTCATGCAGCAACAAAATATTCTGCTGCAAAAAACCAAGGATATTATATAGTTTCAATTCTTAATTACAGCTGGTAAAAGAAGCAAAATACTGCCATCATAAACAGTTTTGAATAATTTTCATCATTTGTTACAGTTTTGAATAACTTTCATCATCTGTTACAGTTTTAACCAGGTCCATAATACCGTACCGTGCATCGGTGTACCGAGAGTTGCTCGATGCGACGGTACGGTACGGCGCATCGAGCATTACGCCGGTGTACCGAACAACGGTCAAATTGACCGTTTGCCAAAGAAATATGCTTGCCGGCGTAAATCGACTGCTATCGCCGATATATCTCCGTATCAAATACGGAGATACCAAAAACCCTGTCGGATCGTCTGTTATTATGTTACCGGGCGGTACAGCTCGAAACTGCATACCTTGGTTTTAACCACATCAGAAATCAAAAATCTCAACAAAGATATAAAAAATGATAATAAAAATAAAAAAAATGTATTATGGATCTGCAAAACATACCTACAAAAGAACAAAATTCTATTATTTTTAACATAGTTGAAAATTATCACCATTTAGCAGTTTCAACTACATTAAAATGACAAAGGCACATTCAAACAATGATAACAGAAAAAGAAAAAAGAAAATCACAAATTACAAATCTTCTTATTCTAATTTTTCCACGACAGAGTGTTAAAAATCTATATCTGATTATTTTATCAGCAACAGATCAGATCTTTACTAGAATCTGTACTACAAACTGAAATTTCGAGAAAGATGAGAGAAAACAAAAAATAAATATCTTTTCATGCGAAATTTTCCTTTGATCTCATAAAACAAAAAAAGTAAAACTTTGATCGTTATTTTATCAGTTCAGACATAACTCACGAAGTTAGAAGATACTTTTCACAATAGTTTATCCTTTCGTTTATTTTCTAGTGAAAGCATGTACGTCACATGGATTCAGCTTTCTCACAAAGTGGATGTGATGACTGAAATCACACATCAAAGGAGGTAAAACTTATAGCCACAATGGACGCACCAAATCTTTGAATCCATTTTCTAATAATAAAAGGTCCAATATTGGTCATTACGATGTCATATTCCATGCCGATACTGACCTACACAAATCACAACAGACATTAACAGTAGAATTTTGGTCACCAACTAGTGCGGCAAACAAAAAGGGGGAGAAACCCTCGTCACATTAATATCTTGAACTCGCTCGCCCCTGAAGAGCGAAAAGCTGGCTAAAACATGCCGAAAATTAGGAAATCGACAAAAAAACCAAAAGAAAAGGAGACGATCTGCCGAATCAAGCCGTAAAGAACAGAAAACCCTAGTTAATCGCGGACAAGAGAATACTTGGTAAAGGAAAAGAAAAGAAATCGAGGATCGGAGAAGCTTACTATTCGGGATTCATGACGAACCAAGACTTGGAACCCTAACTCAAGAAGACCTCGTGGAAACGGATGTGGAGGAGTCGAAACAGAGAGAAAGGTTTGGGTGACGGATCGCGGAGTTCATTTAAAGAGAAAGTTGGAAGTCATCGATGCGCTTCGTCACAGGACACCACGAGTCGTGGTGGAGTCTCTAAGCGTCCTTGGTGTCCATCCCAAAGGGACTCGTGACGCTTAGAGCTTACGCGCAAGCCCATACGTACCAACCTCTTCTGGGGCCCAATATGTTTGCTTGAGAGACGGCCACGTAGGTAACAACTTTGGGACGACGACGTTAGACGGTACACATTAAATGCGGCGTAGCTACGCTTCCTACCCCTTAGCCTTCAGCAGCGAACCGGTTCGCTAGAGTCAGCATGGGACCGATGTCTGTTGTCCTATCATGACGCGTGTAGGTCGAACATCTCGGTAACGCGATGAAGCTGTTAACAGAGCTTCTCTATTCATGAAGGCAAATACGAGCGAAACTCCGACTTGGCCACTTGAAATATATAAGCTTTTCAACAGAAGAATAAAAATCCGAAGCGATGTTTGTATTAAACCAATATCTAATCTGCGTCCCTTGAGATTGGTGTTAAACGATCAACTCCTTGATATGTTTAGTTCATATAAACATAACAAAAATAAACAACCTGAATTCTTATTATCTGTCATTTTTCTATATCATCAAATAAATCTTAAGTTAGAAGTTAAAGCTCTTCACATTAGTTTTGTTCGCCTTAGGATCATTTTGATATGATAAGTAGATATAATCAGGATTCTAACACGTGGAAGTCTAATCATAGATCAAGACTTCTATCAATAATTAAGTTATATATATATATATAAATATATAATAAAAATATTATATTTATATCGTAAAATATTTTTTAAATCACAATAATTGAGTTCTATTATTGTTTATTCATGACCTTCATTCCAATCTTTGCCAATTCAAACATCGAAAAGATAATGTGAGAAATTTATCTGATTTCGATTTTCATACTGATTGGCACCAAATCAAATCAAATCGAGATAATTTCGTTATCACATATAATATAATTACTTATATGTTAGTCGCTCTCGTGTTTTTTTTATAATAATTTCCTATATAAATCTCTCAATTCTTTGTTATTCACATGAACATCTTTTGAATCCCAGTAATCTATTGGTTGCCACGTCAAGTCAATGTACTTGTATGCTGTCTTTTTGGAGAAGTTTATCCATAACAACGAGAATTATATATATATATATATTACTGTAGTCGATGTTAATTGATTCAGCTTAAAAACATCTAAATACTTAACACATTCTTAATATTCTTATAATCACAACAACAATTTAAACATATTAATATTATTTGAAATGTTAGAAACAGCCCAATAGGTAGGTCGTTGGTGGAGTATGCAAGTATAAATTCATGTTTTCTTTGGAAAAGGCCTTGTACTCCGTGTGGTCCAAGATTGTAAACACCAAAGGTGGTGGTCCCACACGCTGCATCCATTTAAAGGACACGCAAGTGTTTTGGGTATATCACCTTCCCCGGCCCCGCGGGTTCCGGACAATCTTTTTTCCCGGTCCCACGTCCCCATCATATTCAAAACCCAACGGGCGGCTGCGATTCCTCAGCCAACAACAAGAGGGACGGTGGCGAGAGATCCACGTCGTCCTCGAGCAGATCCCATGGCCAATATATCGCGGTGACCCGCGCCGCGGCCTATAAATGTCGAGCACTAATCAAGGCCTTCCTCTATCCGAAACCCGTACGATGGCCCGCTTTGCTGCCGGCGCGCTTCGCCGCCTCGTCCTCGTCCTCGTGCCGCTGCTGCTCGTCGAGTCCCGCCTCGATCCCATAAGGTTGCCGTCCGATCGCGCGGCAAAACCGATCAACGCTGAGGGCGACGCTGCGGGGACGAGGTGGGCGGTCCTCATTGCCGGATCCAATGGATACTACAACTACCGCCATCAGGTATATCGTCTCCCGGAAAAAAAAAAAAAAAAAAAAAAAACTCTCTTCTTGGAGTAATAAACCGCCTTCCTGTTTGGAAATCTATTATTTTGTTGCGTTCGTCAACGTTGTTTGTTTCATGTTACCGTTATTGTCAATAGCGTGCCCGAGGGACCAGCGCGTTCTTTTGAAGGATTTCTCGAAGAAATATCTGATTTCGCAATTAGATAGCATATACAGGACCATATTTTGATTAACGTGCTTGCGGAATGCGGCACGAGCTCAATTTTTCCGATGAATTCTTCATGATCAAAGAATTGGTAGGCAAAGACGTTTACGTTTGACTCGCGGTTGTGGAAAGTATGTTGATCAGACATGATTACTGGCATTTCCTCATGTTATTTTCTCATGCCTAATTACATGTATGCGGTCCCCTTTGTTGGGTTGTCGCGGTAGCATGTATGCATAATTGTTATTCGATATTTCTATCATTTTGTGTTCATCTGATTTCATTTTTCAACCCTCGAAGCTGTTCCTATTGATTTATTATTTACTTCATACAGAAACATAAAAAAGTTTGCATCTTTTCAGTAAACTATTGGTGAGCTCTTGGAATTTTTTTTTCGAGGTTGGCCTAGAGCTGAATCATCGCATGATAGGAAAATTGAACCTTATTTAAGAGAGCTTGACGTAGACAGATATTTTCTATAGTTGTTTCGACTTCTGTGAGGTTTGATTGCGAGATGGGTTATAACTGATTGGATTCCAGAGATCACCATTTAATTTCCTTTTTATGTGAAAAAAGAAAATCATTTTAGTTGCTCTTTAGCACAATACTAGCATATCTACAAAATTGTCCTAATTTTGGAAAAAAAAATCTTGAAATATTTTTCTGCTCATTATACAAAGTTTTGGCTATAGACAATACCAAAATTGTATAAAAATCAATTTGATGTTTTCAACCTTACAATTGTCATTTATTAAATTTAGCTTGCTATCTTTTTCCATAGAAGTAGGGAACAAACTTTAATGGACAGTAAAGTTGTCTACTACAGTTTGGGTGTCATGGGTAAGGGTGTTCAAATCGAATTGAACCGTAACTGAAACGATTCAAAACCAGTTTGGTCAGAACTAATTCACCAATGGTTTAGTTTTGGAGGCTATAAATGGCTCCGGTTCGGAGGTAACTTTCTTCGGTTCAGTTAACCGATTCGATCGAACTGAACCAGTTTTAATTTAAAGGATATCAATCTGGTTGAGTTCACTATCCTAAGCCCTTAATCGGTTTAAACTGATCAATCAAACTTACCCAAAGGCTCAATTTTACATATGATGTGGACTCAATTTCACAAAAATTGTCGTGATGCTCAATTGAACCAAGATTTTGATTCGATTTAATTGAATTAAACTGGTTCATTTAAAATATATATTTTTTTAGTTGTATGAAATTACAAACTAGTTAACAGAACCAAATTAATCGGTTTTGAATTGGTTCTGGTTCGGACTACCTTACTTTAACCGAGTCAAATTGAAAAAATTATTTAGTTTGGTTTGACCCTTAATAGTTCGTTTCAAGCAGGTTTGAACACCCCTAGTCATGAGACAGATCATGGAAGCGCCCTCTACACGTGAGGGTACAATGATCATCTGTATCTGATACACTCTAAAGCACATAACGGCAAAAGCCTTGTCTAGATTACCTTTATATGATATTGATAATTGCCTCAGTAATTATGGTGTAACGTAAACATTCACCATTTAGTTACACAACCATTTGCAACTACGAATACTGATTGGAAGTTCTTTTATGCTTGTTTATATCATTTACATCATTTGTATGAGGAGTGTGTTTCTCTAATTCAAAAATGAATGTACTGTGCCTTCACAAGACACCAGGCTTTTGGAGTTTGCTGTTGACTGGAATATTGACAATTAGTAGCAATTGATTATTTTTAGCCAGACAACTTTTTATTATATAAAGTGGCTATCTTTTCACAGCTTGACCATTTCTCAGTGAGTTCTTCTGTAATCATAAATAGGAAATCATTTTTATGCAAAATTAAAAACATCCATCCATGTCTTGATTTAGTTCTGGTTAGATTTTGCCTAATATCAACACTTCTCTTTTAATTCTTTCTTCAGGCTGATGTATGTCATGCATACCAAGTCTTGAGAAAGGGTGGATTGCAAGATGAGAATATCATTGTTTTCATGTATGATGACATTGCTAATAACGAGGATAATCCTAGACCTGGGGTCATTATCAATGATCCACAAGGTGAAGATGTTTATGCTGGAGTCCCAAAGGTTTTCTCTTTCTCACATTTATATTTACAGTTCCTGTCCATCATCATGGTCTAAGTGTGGAATAATACTTTGCAGGACTATGTTGGAGATGATGTTAACGTGAACAACTTCTTTGCTGTACTCCTTGGAAATAAAACTGCTTTGTCTGGAGGAAGCGGGAAGGTTGTTAATAGCGGTCCAAATGATCATATCTTCATTTTCTACTCTGATCACGGTGGACCTGGAGTACTTGGTTAGTAGGACTATATGTTTTTTATTATTGTGCCAGTTTATGTCCAATTATTATA
Source organism: Musa beccarii (assembly GCA_024322285.1). NCBI lineage: Eukaryota > Viridiplantae > Streptophyta > Magnoliopsida > Zingiberales > Musaceae > Musa > Musa beccarii. The sequence continues at coordinate 59,064,773 of CM044397.1, forward strand.
TTGTTTGTTTGGTTTCTTATATTTCCATAAGAAGGAGAATGTAGTTCTTTTTCTGAAGTTGTAGAACTTGAATTATGACTAGGTGCAATTTTGCTGTTAAGTTGTAGAAGTTTGTGAGATCTCAGCTTATTTGAGAATCTCATGGGATCGGGTTTAGTTCCTCGAATGTTCTATTTTCTGACTCCACACTTGTAGCATCAGACTGATAGCTTTTCTAATTTCTGTTCTAAAATTTCTTAGGGATGCCCACTTATCCTTACCTTTATGCGGATGACTTGATTGCCGTGTTAAAGAAAAAACATGCTTCTGGATCCTTTAAAAGCATGGTAACAACCATTATATCCTGCAGCTGCACTGTCATACTTTTTTTATATTGTAGTTTATATTTGTTCGTGTTTTACTATGTAGGTATTTTATCTTGAAGCTTGTGAATCTGGGAGTATTTTTGAGGGCCTTCTCCCAGACAATATAAAAGTATATGCAACCACTGCAGCAAATACTACAGAAAGTAGTTATGGAACTTACTGCCCCGGAATGTACCCTTCCCCTCCTCCAGAATACTCTACCTGTTTGGGGGATTTGTATAGTGTTTCTTGGATGGAAGACAGGTGTGTAAATCTTCTCCACAAATGAAGCATCCTGGTTATCTGATATAATGAGCATCTTTTGTTGTCAACGAATATATGCATCTGCTTTTTGGATTACATTTCTGCATAAAAGATTGTGCACCTTTATGTGAGCATTCTGTCTGAGAGAAAATGAAACTGTACCTTCTATTCTTTCCTGAGATCTAGTGATATTACAGCAGAAAAAAGAGAAACAAAGAAAAAGATCCAGTGTTGTCGCTTGATTCTGTTGGCTTTATATTTTGGAATGTCAGCATGTCATTTATCCTTGTATAGCTTGAATTTTCTTTTAGAAAATAAGGTTCCTCTTTTAGGTCTGAGTTAATGGTTTCTTTTGATTAAACTGAAAAAAGAATTCTGATAGAATATGTAAAGAGAAATAGATCTTGAATACCTCTAAAAAATGGAGTTTGGACTAAAGAAAACTGTGATTTAACTAAATTGCCTCTGAAATTGATACAGAAGTGATCAGGATGGGAAACAATGATTTTATGTTTTTTGTGGGGCATACTTAATGCAGGAAGTAATCCTACTTGTTTGTGTATAAATCAGTCATGTAGTGTGCCGTATCTTGGATGTCTGTTGACCTTTTTGGTTTTAGTTATCTTACATGGTTATTTTCTTGCATGGTCAGCTATATGCACAATTGGCGGATTGAAACACTGAAGCAGCAGTATCAACTTGTATGTGCTTGATGTTGTAGTTTCCTCATTGTGTGTCACCTGTTTCTGTAGCTGTGCATTTAAGCACTTATATTAATCTTTGCAGGTCAAAACCAGGACTGCAGTTCACAATACATACTTATTTGGTTCCCATGTCATGCAATATGGGGATCTAGATCTAAATGCAAAAAAACTTGTTTCATACGTAGGTTCTAATCCTGCCAATGATAATCGCACTTATGTTGATTATAATTCCTTGCCACCATTACCAGAGGCTGTGAACCAACGTGATGCAGATCTAATTCATTTCTGGCATAAGGTTCATTTTATTTATAAGTTCTTTGAACCTTTTATGCAACATTAGGTTTTAAAACATCACTTTGCCTGTGCTGCTTTTGTTGTTATGCAACTAATTTCTTTTTTTCTTTCTTATTCAAAGTTTCATAGGGCACCTGAAGGTTCCCATCAGAAGCTTAATGCTCAAAAGCATCTTCTAGAAGTAATGGAACATCGTCTGCATATAGATACCAGTATACAACTTATTGGAAAGCTTCTTTTTGGTTCCGAGCAAGGGCCTGAAGTGCTCAAGACTGTCCGACCATCTGGCCAGCCTTTAGTGGATGACTGGTCCTGTCTCAAGTCAATGGTGAGTAGACTGATCATCTTACCCTTTCAGCATACTGAACTTAGATGTATCTCTGAATCCTCTTATGAAGTCCTCTTTTGCTTTGCAATGTGGTCTTGTTGCTGAAACAACACGCTTTAGTTTGAGACAGTCAAACTTGCAACTGAGCAGCTGAAAACTTCATCTCACCTACACTAGGCACCTCGTCACTTCATGTAAAATTGTACTCTAGCATGATAAATATACATTTGATTTCTAAATTATTTCAAGGTTGCAGCTCTATTCCTGGCTGACAGCAATTGTGATAGGAAAAATGCTTTGACTAATTGCACATCCCAGTTATTCCACTAGTTTTTTTCTCATGGTTTCAATCTTAATTGCCTCTTCATAACCATCTCTTATGTTTGTCTTTTGTAATAATCATCACAGAATTCATATCTAAATCTTCGGTCGATCGATATGTTACTAGGGAAATTCAGTTTCTTGGAGTACTATGAGATACTGCATTCTAGGTCAATGGTTCCTCTGAATATGTATGTGATGATCAAATCTAAGGATTGGCGCTCAAAAACCGGTTTCACCGGTTTCAAGGAGTAGTTGATGTTCAAAAAGAGCTTGAATTTCATTAATTATTCTTTAGATTAGATCATAACTTATCATTTGATTTCAATGCCCTCCTTGCTTTTTGTTGTTGTAGGTACGGGCCTTCGAAACGTACTGTGGGTCTTTATCTCAATATGGAATGAAACACATGAGGTCCCTAGCAAACATCTGCAATGCGGGCATCCGGGAGGAAACCATGGACAAGGTTTCTGCTCAAGCTTGCCTGAGGCTTCCCTCGAACAGCTGGTCTTCTCTCCACAGAGGCTTTAGTTCCTGAGCCAATCATGTCACTAATGCCTTGCCTTGCCTGACCATGGCTTTGAAATGTGAATAGAGTGACAGTAGCTCGAGAAATCTGTATCAGATTGAGACTCCACAGGCCGTGAGATGCCTTTATTTGGTAAATGATTCACTCGAGGTATTTACTGTCAAAAGTAGTGGTTATGGAAGCATGCATCTTTTCTGTACGACTCGATCACCTGCCATTTCATTATCAAACACATACGACAAGCCTCCAATAACACATTTATGACCACTACTTGAAAGTTGTTTTCAATTTATCATCTTCATTCCCTCAACCCATTGCATGTTCAAAAATAATGATTCTGCTGGCTCATTTGTTTAATGAGAGTTGGTAATGCATATGTTCATATACACACATCGTTGTTTGTGTATAGCATATGTGTTGAAGCCAATTAAGTCTTTGCACCTCATCTTTCTGCTTCTATTTAGATTCCTTCCCAAAATATGAATTTGACGCGTTAAAGGGCCCCGTCACAAAGGCAAAAAAAAAGCCTGGCTGGTGAAGTGTCATCGTCAGTGCCGGTTCATCTTTCCATCCTCTGCAGTTTGGACAGAGCCATCTTCCTTGACGTCCAACGGGAACCAGAAAGTTCTGTTTCGGTGACCTCAACAGGCCATCTCTCCAACCGGGTATGGTGCCAAAACAGAAGGTTTCATTCTCGTAGGAAAAGAAACCTAATAAGAAAGATAAATGGAAGAGGAAGTGTCTGTCAGGGATTCATGTGAGTGACCCTTCTTTCCTTAAGCATCACGGGACAAAAAATAGTGATGGCCATTAATTGCGTGCATTCCTCTGGCATTCAGTTCCCCACCCCGTCGCCGGTCTCATTCTCGGGTTTATTCGAGTTAAAGAATAAGGTGAGTGTGCACTTCGGCGATGTGACCCTTTGCCTAAAGGTTTGCGGTTGGGACTCACTTGACAGTTGTTCTAATATAAATATAAATAAAAATATATATATATATAAAATAAACCATGTAAATTAGAACAACATAACTAATATGAAAATATGCTTTTGGTTTACAACCTGGAAAAATGAGAAAGTTGGAGTTAAAGATAGATTCATGCACTTAATGTAAAGAGTCACCGAGAAGTCATGACGAACAATTCTCTTTTTATCTTTGAGAGAGAACGCGGCAACAAAAGGGACTACAAAACCGTGTTTACAGCGAGGATGCCTCTACGCTTTTGCCCAAAGATGAGCCGCTCAAGTAACCGAAGAAGCGGCATCTTTGATTCCAAATGCTCATCGTCATCGGCATCCTTGTCCTCCTCCGCCTGAGGGCATCGGGCCACCACCACATGCTTTGTTGGTAAAGAGGCACAAGTCTCGGGTCCCTCTCGTCGGCGCACAGGTACCATGACACACCACCCTGCGTCTGGTGCCCATCATCCTTGCCGATCAATGAACTCGCTATCTGGATTGAACATAGCCTCGTTTAATTCTTCTGACCTAAGAATCGGAAGATTGATATCCTGGCAACAAGAATTATCGCTTGTCACCGTGAGTCAGTATGATTTGGTCAGTGGAGATGGGAACCAAAAGTTGTGTTTTTGACCCATCAACCCACTCCATGTCTCAGAATAATCACACCATCCGGGCTTCTGAAATCATGTGTAATCTCCTCCTCCTACCATTGGCCTCAGAGAGTGGAAGCTTGGAGAATCAAGGCACCAAAATAACATCAGATATCGGTTGCATCAACCACAGATCAATCCATCCATCACACACCACAAAATCTCATCAACAAATCATGAACATGAATTCAAGTAAAACAAACAGAACAATTAATAACACATCAATCTCTGCAGCCAAAGCATATCATATCTACACACGCGCACTAGACCCCATACTACACGTTGAAAAAACTCATTGATCGCCATCACCACCATCCTTATTGAAAGAAACCCTAAAGACGACCCAATTCCACCCCGGAATGACTAGCCTACGCCCAGGATCACTCAGTGACGGAGGGATCCGAGGAGGAGGAGGACGGACGAGGCGAGAACGGCGACGGTGAGAGGCGGGGAGAGGGCGCCGGCGGCGGACGTGGGGCTGGGGGCCGGAGCATCGGATGCAGCGGCTCCAACCGCCAGGAAGGCAGCGGCGACCACGCCCACGAGCGAGATCGCGAGAGACTGGCCTCCGATTGCCGCCATTGCTATCCGCAAGACGAGATTTTTCCTCTGCTTCTTGGAGTTTCGGGAGAGAGGAACAGAAGCGCCACGAGAACAACAGGAAGCGGGCTATTTATAGACGAGAGGAGTTGGGGAGCGGGTGGACACCCGATCCGATCCGACAGCTGTCGCCAGCTGTCCTTTGGTGGTCCGTCGCTAGGTTCATCGGTTCTTTCTTTATTTACCCAAATTACCCTTCCGATTCATGCACGCAATTAATGACACCCGCCGTTTCACTTATCAATATTTATTTATTTATTTATTAAATAACAGTCACATGTTTTTAAGGTTTTGAATCCTTAAATATCATCAAAGAAGAAAATTAACAACGTAATATAAAAATTAGTTTATTCGAAACTTTTATATTGTTTAAGGATTCATATTTTGATTATTTTGTATCGTATTGTGATTATTTTGTCATTCGATTTTGTGCATGTAAATCAAATGACTGTGCAAGAGAAGGCTGACAATAGGAAGGGAAGTTGTCGTCTTATGAGTTTGCATGTTGAGTGCATTTAGGTGCAGATTGATAAAATATAATGTAAAGCATTTTGGTTAGATGAAATGTGAGTGATCTATTTATACAGATTTGGGAGGAAGAATTTCTCTCAATAAAGCAGCGAGATTTGCTCATACAATTAAGAAAATCTTATCTACTATCATACCCCCGCAAGATGGTGTTCCTATCAAGGATGTCAATCTTGGACCGATGTAATGAAAATAGTTTATGGGCAAGATGCTTCGTGAGTGAGTCTACTAGTTGATCAGTCGTATGTACGTGAGAGACACAGTTGATGTCTGACAACTTGATCTCGTACAAAGTAGAACTCGATGGCAATGTGTTTCATACGTGAGTGAAACACTGGATTGGCACATAAGTACGTAGCTCCATTATTATCACAATATATTGTAGAAGGAAGGGTAGAGTTGACATTGAGTTCCTTAAGGAGATTTGTGACCCAATTAAATTCAATAGCAACGATAGCGATGGCACGGTATTCAACTTCAATTGTAGATCATGCGATTGTCTTTTACTTCTTAGAACTCTAACTAATAGGATTAACTTTAAGGAAGATAATATATCCTGATGTAGAAGTTTTACCATCAAAATTTCCCGCCTAATCAGCATCAACAAAGGCATGAAGATTAAGTGGGGTGTGTTTGTGGAGAAAGAGGCCATGATAAAGGGTCCCTTTAAGATATCGTAAAATTACTTTGACCACAGACCAATGTGTAGTAGATGGCTAATGCATGAATTGGGATAGTTTATTGACTGCAAATGAGATATCTGGACGGGTGAGAGCTAAGTACTGTAAGGAGCCAAGTACTTATCGGTATTGAGTAGCGTCCAAAGTAGGGCTTCCATCATGTAATTTGAGTGATTCAGTAGTAAAGAGGGGAGTTATAACCTCTTTTGCATCCTGCATATTTGTTTTAGATAATAGGTCTTGAATATACTTTCTTTGTGATAGGAGGAGACCTGAAGATGTAAATGTTGCTTCCACTTCCAGAAATTAACTCAAATGTCTAAGATCTTTGAGAAAAAATCGATAGACAATTGTTTTAGAAATGCCTAAATCTCCAAAGGATCATTGCCTATGACAATAATATCATCAACATACACCAGAAGATATATTATGTTTCCATTTTGTTATCGTAAGAATAACGATGTATTAGACTTGGAGTTGATGAAATCAATTGATGTCAGAAATGAACCAAGTTCAGTATACCAAGCTCTTAGAGCTTGACGAAGTCTATAAATAGTTTTTTATAGTTTGCAAACATCTTCAGTTAAAGTCTCCTGTAAAAAGGTATTGTTAAAATCTAATTGTCGTAGCTGTCAGCCTTTTGAGATGGTCAAACTTAGAATAAGTCGAATTGTTGTGGGTTTAATAACAGGACTAAAAGTCTTTGTGAATGCAACTCCAGGACGTTGATGAAACCCTTTGGCTACAAGACGTGCTTTATATCTAACAATGGATCAGTTTGGGTTCCGCTTAATTCGAAAGACCCATTTACACCCGATGATGTTTTGTGTAGGATGAGAGGGTATAAGAGTCCAAGTAGAGTTATGGAGGAGGGCATTATACTCCTCACACGGCTTTACGCCAGTGTACATATTTTTGAGCTTGAGTAATTGTGGTAGGTTCACTGGTCTCAAGAGAGGATTTTGTGATTGTTAGGAAATCCTTCTAGGGAGCGACATCTCATGCGCAGCGAAAGAACAAAAACAAAACACCCGAGATTTTTCGTACAAAGGTTTCGTCATCGTGCAAAGATCGATGCGTCAAAACAAATTCGCAAAAACTGTATGTGTAAAAGAAAATACCTAGGGAGATCATATATCCCTGAATCCCTACAGATCTATAGGAGAGGATGAAGAGAGTCAAGCATCCTCCTTTCTAGCGATATCCACATGGTAGAGATTACGACGATGCACTTCTCTGGGGAGAAGAGAACAGGAGGTGGCTACCAAAAGAAACCCTTAGCCTATAGAGCTTTAGTTCCCTCCTATTTATAGAGGCCTCCTATAAACCCTAATGGATCTTGCCTTGTTGGATATTGAAACTCCATCTAATTATCCAAGCCTCTTGGATTAGTAGGTCTCTACCTAATAATCTCTTATTAACAATTATTGGATCTCATCTGAGGATCTAATAATTCAGGAGCTTAATGGATATCCAATAAGTTAGGGGCTCTAACGGATATCTCATATTCAAACCTCTACTCGTCGTAATACTTACCATATGTGTGTGACCCTCTAGGCCAAATATCGAGCTAGTCGTGAATCATACTTGTCAAAACTCCTTCTGACTTAGTAAATTATTATCTCTATAATAATTTATCCAACTCATCGACTGTAGACGTACTAGGTCACTACGCCGCAGCCCCTAGACGATACGGGGGAATCCAATCCTTTGGACCAATCTATCCTCAGTTATCATGTATCTATAATCCCTCATACATCTAATATCCCAGAGACCCTATACTGGGCATGGTACTGTCAGGCCCATATGGTCTCTCCTCGAGTCTTGCTCTTGTCGGATTCTCTCGGAGAACTCTTTCTCTCTCAATTCGAATAACCTTGGTCAAGGATTTGTTCGAGCAAGAATTCATGAGATATTTCTCTTATGATACCGAAAACGGATGATCCTCTATTGACACTCAATAGCCCTCGTAAGGTTGGCTACCACTTTCAATAACCAACTGTACCAGATCTGGAACTTTCTAAACCTATAAGTCCAGTATCAAAGAGTAGAGTACTTATACAGGACATCCTTGGTGTCTCAAGTCTAAGGATCAGATATACTACTGGGACTACGGAATTGCTGTCTGACGTGAGGTATCAATAACCATCCAGCATTCCGTAGGTGGATCAATTAGTGAACTCATTTCCTAATGAGTACTTGCATTGTACCCGTAGTGTCCCCACACGAGTAGCTATGAGATCAGCCACCTCCATCATATGGACGAGTATACAGCACACCTGTCTATCCGGTTATCTCGATGTCCTTCTCGAGTAACCTATGACCAGGATAATTTAGGGTATATGTTTAAAGGTGAATCGGTCTCATTATCGTGATCTCATCACGATCCGATTCTCATTGCACAGATCTAAGGACATCATAATATATATAACATGTAAGATAAAAGTAATAAAATGTCTAATAATATGCAAAAAGAAAAAGTACATATCAAGTCACAAGTGCCATCACTCATGTGATCGGCTTGCAGGGCACATATGACTAGCAATCTCCCACTTGACCTAAAGCCAATCACCAACATGTCTAATCCCTATCAGACCTCTGTGACGCTCAAATACAATTAGAGTCAATGGCTTTGTCAGTGGATCTACAATGTTATCTTCGGATGGAACTCTTTCCATTACTACATCTCTTCGGGCCACGATCTCTCTAATAAGCTAGAACCTCCTCAGAACACTTCTGATGAGACTTGGGTTTCCTTATTTGAGTAATCACCCTGTAGTTGTCACAATTTAAGGGAATCAGCTCCTCGCTGCTCGGGATGATTCCTTGATCTGTGATGAACTTCTTCATCCAGACTCCCTCTTTTACTGCCTTTGTTGTAGTAATGTATTCCACCTCTATGGTCGAGTCAGCAGTAGTGTCTTGCTTGAAACTCTTCCAGCATACTGCTCCTCCATTCAGGGTGAACACATACCCTGAATTAGACTTGCTATCATCGACATCGGACTAGAAGCTCGAGTCCGTGTAGCCCTCAATCCTGAGGCTACTACCTCCATATACCAGTAAAAGATCCTTAGTCAGGCCTAGTACATAGCATAGCATACATGAGGCATATCAGATCATATCGCTGAGGCATATGGTGTCCTATCCATGTGCGTCTATTCTTCAAGAGTCTTTGGGGACATACTCCTAGAAAGTGATATTTCATGCCTCATTGATATGAGACCTCTTATAGAATTTTTCATGCCAAACCTTTTGACAATGGTGTCTATGTACCTGGACTGGGACAAACCAAGCATCCTCTTGGATCTATCTCTATAGATCTATATCCCTAATATGCATGATGCTTCCCCTAAGTCTTTCATGGAGAAGTGCCTAGATAACCAAGACTTTACTGTGGAGAGCATTCTTATATCATTCTCAATGATCAGAATGTTATCCACATATAATACCAAAAAGGTGATAGTGCTCCCACTTACTTTCCTGTACACACAAGGCTTATCTTCATTCTTAACGAAGTCATAAGATATGATCGCCTCATCAAATCTTATATTCCAACTTCGAGAAGCTAGCTTCAGTCCATAAATAGACTAAAGCAACCTGCACACCTTATCTGGGTTATCCCTAGACACGAATCCCTTAGGTTGTATCATATACACCTTCTCGAAGTTGCCATTGAGGAATGTGATTTTGATACCCATCTGCCAAATCTTAAAATCATAGTGTGCTGCAATAGCTAATATAATTCGAATAGATTTTAGCATAGCTACAAGTGAGAAAGTTTCATCATAGTCAATACCTTGCCTCTGACGATACCCCTTAGCCACTAGCCTTACTTTATAGGTCTCTACCTTTCCATCTACTCAATTCTTCTTTTTTAAGATCCACTTGCAGCCAATGAGTTTAATATCCTCGGATGCATCAACTAGGTTCCAAACCTTGTTGGAGTACATGGAATCCATTTCTAAATTCATGGCTTCTTACCATTTTCCGGAGTCTATACTCATAATAGCCTCCTCATAAGTCTGAGGATCAATATCCTCAACATCCTCTTCTCTGATATATCCCATATATCTCTCAGGAGGATGAGATACTTTACCGAACCTACGTAAAGTTGAAATTTGTGTACTAGGTACCTGAATAGACTCTGGCTGTGGAATAGTGCCTGAGCTAGGTTCTCCAACCTCGCTCAACTGTATCATGCTCCCATTGTCTTCACCAAGAATATGTTCCTTCTCAAGGAACACTACTTTCTTGGCTATAAAAACCTTTTGGTCCTCAGGGTGATAGAAATAATATACACAAGTTTCCTTTGGGTATCCCACGAACTTATACTATTCCGTCCTGGATTCCAACTTGTCGGGGTTGTGTCTCTTGACGTGGGCAGGGCAGCCCCAAATCTTAACAACCTTAAGATTGAGCTTCTTCTCATTCCATATCTCATATGGAGTAGATATCACTGACTTAGTTGGAATTCTATTCAGAAGGTAAGCTATGGTCTCTAGGGCATATCCCCAGAATAAGATGGGTAGGTCGACGAAACACATCATGGAACGCACCATGTCTAACAGTGTGCGATTCCTCCTTTCTGATACACCATTAAGCTGTGGTGTCTAAGGAGGTAACCATTGGGATAAAATCCAATGGTTTTTGAGGAACTGGGTGAACTCTATACTCAAGTACTCACATCATCGATTTGATCGAAGGGTTTTAATACTCTTTCCTATCTGGTTTTTCACTTCATTTTTATATTTCCTAAATTTCTCAAAAGCCTCAAACTTGTACTTCATCAAGTACACATATCCATATCTTGAGAAATCATCAATGAAAGTAATGAAGTAGGAATAACCACCTATGGCATGAGTCGACATGAGATCATATACATCACTATGTATGAGTTCCAATAACTCAATGGCTCTCTCTCCAATTTCACTAAATGGAGAGTTGGTCATCTTTCCCCGAAGGCAAGGTTCATATGTCGCATATGACTCATAAACAAATGGATCTGAATATCCATTTTTCAGTAACTTTTGAATCTTTCCCTCGTGGATATAACCTAGCCTACAATGCCAAAGATATGCATTGTTCACCTCTTCTCATTTTTTCTTAGACTCACTTACACTCATGATATGTGGAGCTGTATCTATAATAAATAAATTATTATGTAATGTTCCTCTCGTGATGATCTCATCATCTAATATTATTAAACAACCATTGTTTTCAAAAACTAATTTATATCCACTAACCGTCAAACATGAAATAGAAATAATATTTTTAATAATAGAAGGAACATAATAGCATGCATCTAATGCAATAATAGTTCCACCAAGTAGATGTAAGGTGACCTTGCCAATAGCCACTGTAGCAACTTTTGCTCCATTGCCCATCTTAAGGCCCATCTCACCTCTGTTCAATCTCCTAGGTCCTGCTAGAATCTGCAACGAATTGCAAATATGATAAGCACTCCCGGTATCCAATACTCATGTGTTATCATAAGATTCTGACAAATAGAGACTAATCATGAATGTACCTGAAGCTTCTCCAAGCTTCTGTTTTGCCCTCTCTGCAAGGTATTCTTTGCAGTTCCTCTTCTAGTGCCTATCTTTGTCGTAGTGGAAGCACTAGCCTTTGTCCTTTGTTGGGTCTTTCTTGACAACCTTTGTCTTACCCATTTTGCCCTTGCCCTTGCCCTTCTTAAGGGTCTTCTCAGCTTTCCTTTTCTTTCTAGTCTCACCAGCAAAACCAGCTTCTCTTTCTTGATGGTGCTCTCTGCTCCTCTCAATATATTGAGGAGCTCTGGAAGGGTCACCTCAAGTTTGTTCATATTAAAATTCATTATGAACTGAGAAAAGGAATCTAGTAGGGACTGAAGCACAAGATCCACACATAGGTTTTCCTCTATGACCATTCCTAGACCTGAGTTTCTCGATCCACTCAATTATCTTAAGGACATTATTCTGATCCGGTGTCACCTCAGTCATCCTAGCACGAAAAAGACTCTTTGATATCTCATATCGCTGAGTTCTTCCCTGTTCCTTAAATAGTTTACGAAGATTCAGGAGTATGAAATTAGCATCCATATTTTTATGTTGTCTCTGTAACTCAGTAGTCATAGAAGCCAACATATAATAATGAGCAAAAGCGAAATCATCTATGTGCTAGTCATATGTGTCTTGCAAGCCAATCACATGAGTGATGACACTTGTGACTTGATATGCATTTTTTTCTCTTTGCTTATTATTAGGTGTTTTATTACTTTATCTTGCGTGTTACATATATTGTGATGTCCTTGGATTTGTGTAATAGGAATCGGATCATGATGAGATCACGATAATGAGACCGATTCACCTTTAAACACAGACCATGAATTATCCTGGTCATAGGTTACTCGAGAAGGACATCGAGATAACCGGATAGACCGGTGTACTGTATACCCGTCCATATGATGAAGGTAGTTGGTCTCATAGCTACTCGTGTGGGGACACTAAGGGTACAGTGCAAGTGCTCATTGGGGAATGAGTTCACTGATTGATCTGCTTACGAAATGCTGGATGGTTATTGATACCTCACATCAGACAGCGATTCCGTAGTCCCAATGGTATATCTGGTCCTTAGACTTGAGACATCAAGGATGTCCTGTATGAGTACTCTACTCTTTGATACCGGACTTATAGGTTTGGAAAGTTCCAGATCTAGTACAACCGGTTATTGGAAGTGGTAGCCAACCTTACGAGGGCTATTGAGTGTCAATAGAGGATCATCCGCTCTCGGTATTATAAGAGGAATATTCCATGTATTCTTGCCAAGGTTATTTGGATTGAGAGAGAAAGAGTTCTCTGAGAGAATCCGACAAGAGCAAGACTCGAGGAGAGACCGTATGGGCCTGACAGCACCATGCCCGGTATAGGGTTTCTGAGATATTGGATGGATGAGGAACTATAGATACATGATAACTGAGGACAAATAGGTCCAAAGGATTGGATTCCCCTGTATCATCTGGGGGCCGCGGCGTAGTGGCCTGGTATGTCCGCTGTCGATGAGTTGTGTGAATTATTATAGTGATAATAATTCACTAAGTCAGAAGGAGTTTTGACAAGTATGACTCACGGCCAGCTCGATATTGGGCCTAAAGGGTCACATACATATGGTAGGTGTTGCGACGAATAGAGGTTCGGATATGACATATCTACCGAATCCCCTATCTTATTGGATATCCATTAAGCCCCTGAATTATTGGATCTTGATATAAGATCCAATAATTGCTAATAAGAGATTAATGGGTAGAGACCCACTAATCCAAGAGGCTTGGGTAATTGGATAGAGATCCAATACCCAATAGGGCAAAAGATCCATTAGGGTTTTCAGGGGACCTCTATAAATAGGAGGGAACCAAAGCTCTATAGGCTGAGGGTTTCTTTTGGTAGCCACCTCCTGTTCTCCTCTCCTCAGAGAGAGAAGTGCATTGTTGTAATCCCTGCCGTGTAGATACCGTTAGAGAGGAGGACGCTTGACCTCCTTCATCCTCTCCCACAGATTTGTAGGAATTCAGGGATATACGATCTCCCTAGGTATCTTCTTTTACACGTGCAGTTTTACAGATTTGTTTTTGATGCACCGATCTTCGCACGACGACGGAAACTTTCTACGAAAAATCTGGGGTTTTGTTTTCTGTTCTTCTGCTATGCATGTGATGTCGCTCCCCTGAAGGATTTCCCAACATTATATACTTCACATAACGAGCGATCTCATCCTCACTTGCCCCTTCATCGGGCATAAGGATCACTGTATCAAGGACATACGTGATTTTCTCCATCGTGAGAATGATTCTCAAATTGCAAAGCTAATCCGTATAATTTGGACCAGTGAGGCGGTTGGCATCAAGTATGCCACGTAAATGATTTGAAAGCGATATTTTTCTAAAATTAAAGATGTAGCATAAATAAATAATATGCAGACTTTACAAAAATTAAACAGTTAAGATAAGAACTTCTATCTTAATATATTCTCACTAATTTTTCGTGAGACACACAACACCCTCTGGTATGTGAATCGGAGACCCCCGACGGATCTCTAGTGGGGATCGGAATCCAATCGACATCTTAATGTAACCTCGAGGGACTTGACCAATCACGTTAAGCCCGTAAAGGTAGGCAACTCTTGCTAATCACAACTCCTTGTGATTCTCATCCTGTTCGGCCTCCGAACCACCATGGCCTCGAGGGACTCGACCAATCATGATGTTCGGTTAAGTCATCACCATCGTTACAAGATGAGTCTGATTCGGTGATATACTCTCGAGGGACTCGACCAAGCATACAATGTCCTCAAGTCACCGGTGACATCTCTATGTCGTAGATAAGATAGCGAAATATGATATAGGTGAGTCTCGAAGGACTCGACCAACTCAACCTATACTGGGAATCGGTTCCTACCTATAACGATGGAAGGCCATGTGGGTCAATCTAATTGCCTCACGTTTACCGACTTAATATTATTAATAGAGAGGATTTTGATTTGGTCTCCTAACATAATATGTCATACACATACATATTTAATATATATATAGTAGGTGTATAACCAATCACATATCACATGAGCAATCACACTAGATGCTCATGGACCACATCTTAATATGATTAGGCCCGAGCCAATGGGCCCAATTACTCACATCAAGATCTATGTGTGCTTAGGCGCATCTCCATGCTCTGGGATCGTTCTTCTCGTTTCATCGGTTCCGTCGGCATCTCAACGCATCTCTATGCGTTTGATCGTCCGTCTCAGCCTCGTGGGTCCTGCTACCACTACGCCTCATCATGTAATTATAACATAATTACAAGCACATAGGCCCAATAATAAATGAGAAAAATAGAGGCTCGCAGGCCCTAATAATAATAATCACATGTATACACATCATATCACAGGTCCATGATCATCTGTCCACATCATACATCACATGTATATATTATTTTATAGGACTACTAGATAAAAATAATAGTTAATTAAACTATTTGATTAACATATATATTTTTTTCTGAAATTAGGGATATATATGGAATTTTTTGAATTTTCAAGGGTATTTTGGTCATTCGACCAAAAAGATAAAACTAAAAATTTTGAAATTCGAGGGGTAATTTGGTCATTCGATCAAAGGGGATAAAATTAGAATTTCATAAATTCTTAGGGGCAAAAATATCTTTTGCCCCATACGACGGCGGCCTCGCGCGCGGGGCGCCCGGGGTGGGGGGCGCCGCCCCCTCCTATGGCGGCCTTGCCCCCTGCCGCGGGCACCGCCCCTACAGGTAGTTCGCCCGCGGGTGGCGCCACTGTGCCTGGCGCCGCCCACCCGTGGGAGCTTCTGCCCGCGGTCGCAGCGCCGCTTACCCCTTGAAGGCATGCCACAAGCCGCCGGTAGCAGTAGCCTCTGTGTGTCTTCGCTTATGGCTGTAAGCTGGCGGTCGGCCACGCCGCACGTAGGTCGCTTGTTGCCGGCTGCCGCCGTGCACACGGCCATGGCTGCAAGTAGCCTTGGTCGTGACCGTTCTTTGAGCGCAGCAAGGGCAGCAACAGTTGCTGCCCTTCCTCGCCTTTTGCATCAATGATTTTGACGACAAGACCTATTCTAAATTACAACACACGCAGTTTAAGATTCGATCTTCGCACGAACAACCTGACTCTGATACCATTATTGGGAAATCTTTCTGGGGAGCGACATCTTATGCGCAGCGGAAGAACAAAAATAAAACACCCCAGATTTTTTGTAGAAAGGTTCCGTCATCGTGCGAAGATCGGTGCATCAAAACAAATCCGCAAAAACTATATGTGTAAAAGAAAATACCTAGGGAGATCGTATATCTCTGAATCCCTGTAGATCTATAGAAGAGGATGAAGAAGGTCAAGCGTCCTCCTCTCTAGCGATATCCACACGATAGGGATTGCGACGATGCACTTCTCTGGGGAGAAGAGAACATGAGGTGGCTACCAAAAAAAACCCTCAGCCTATAGAGCTTTGGTTCCTTTCTATTTAAAGAGGCCCCTTGTAAACCCTAATGGATCTTGGCCTGTTGGGTATTGAATCTCCATCCAATTATCCAAGCCTCTTGGATTAGTGGATCTCTACCCAATAATATCTTATTAGCAATTATTGGATCTCATCTGAAGATCCAATAATTTAGGGGCTTAATGGATATCCAATAAGTTAGGGGCTTCAGCGGATATCTCATATCCGAACCTCTACTTGTCGCAACACCTACCATATGTGTGTGACCCTCTAGGTCCAATATCGAGCTGGCTATGAGTTATACTTGTCAGAACTCCTTCTGACTTTGTGAATTATTATCTCTATAATAATTCACTCAACTCATCGACTGCGGACGTACTAGGCCACTACGCCGTAGCCCCGAGACGATACAGGGGAATCCAATCCTTTGGACCTATCTGTCCTCAGTTATCATGTATTTATAGTCCCGCATCCATCTAATATCCCAAAGACCCTATACCGGACATGGTGTTATCAGGCCCATATGGTCTCTCCTCGAGTCTTGCTCTCGTCGGATTCTCCCGGAGAACTCTTTCTCTCTCTCAATCCGAATAACCTTGGCCAAGGATTTGTTCGAGCAAGAATACATGGGATATTTCTCTCATGATACCGAGAGCGGATGATCCTCTATTGACACTCAATAACCCTCGTAAGGTTGACTACCACTCCCAATAATCGGTTGTACTAGATCTAGAACTTTCCAAACCTATAAGTCCGGTATCAAAGAGTGGAGTACTTATACAGGACATCCTTGGTGTCTCAAGTCTAAGGACCAGATGCACTATTGGGACTACGGAATTACTGTCTGACGTGAGGTATCAATAACCATCCAGCATTCCATAGGCGGATCAATTAGTGAACTCATTCCCTAATGAGCACCTACACTGTACCCTTAGTGTCCCCACATGAGTAGCTATGAGACCAGCCACCTCCATTATATGGACAGGTATACAGCACACCAGTCTATCCGGTTATCTCGATGTCCTTCTCGAGTAACCTATAACCAGGATAATTTAGAGTCTGTATTTAAAGGTGAATCGGTCTCACTATCGTAATCTCATCACGATCCGATTCTCATTGCATAGATCCAAGGACATTACAATATATGCAACGCGCAAGATAAAGTGATAAAATGTCTAATAATACGCAAAGAGAAAAAGTGCATATCAAGTCACAAGTGCCATCACTCATGTGATTGGCTTGCAAGGCACATATGACTAGCAGTGATAGCATGTAGGTTGAGGACTTGACGTAGTTTGAAGATACCACTTTTAGAGCATGTTGTCATTGAATGTTCAGGGGCTGTAGGTTGTGTTATTGGAATGGGCAGTGGATTGACACGGGTTGGAGCAGGCTGAGGTACTTCAGTGTCATTGGGTCCAGAAGAGGGTAAAACATGTGGTTGTATTTCTAAGGGCATTTTTTCAGTAGTAAGGGAAGTTTGTGAAGAAGGGAGAGGAGAAGCAATAGAGGGAGTGAGGAGCTATTGAACCGGGAGAACAAGAGAGTGCAGATCTTGAGGAAAGGGATTGGATGGTGTTGTGAGAGGCTCGTTTGAGGGGATTGACGGTATACTCCAATGATGTATATTTGTTGGAGTAGCTTGCATGGCAGGAGACTCATGGTTTTAAAATGGAAAGGTAGACTTCATAAAAATAACATGATATGATATAAAGATTTTTTGAGTTTGAAGTTCGTAACATTGAAAAGCATTATGTTCAAGAGAGTATCCTAGGAAAATACAATGCTTAGATTTTGGTATTATTTGTATGAGGCATAGGGACATAGCCATGGATAATATAAATGACCAAATACTTTGAGTTTTTGAAGATTTGGGGATTTGTGAAATAATTTTTTAAATAGTAATTGATATTGAAGGACTGGAGTAAGTATACGATTAATAAGGTAGACTGTAGTTTGAAATGCTACAGACAAAAGGTTGCTGGAATGGAGGCTTGATGTAGAAGTGTGAGATCAGTTTCAACTATATGTCGATGTTTGCGTTCGACAGAGTCAACTAATTAAGAAGTACGTGGGAGTGATTTAAGGTGTTGAATACTATAAGCTGAGAGGCAGGATGTGAGGGCTTGATATTTATCTCCACCATTAGAGTAGACTGTTTTAATTATAGATTAAAAGAAGTTCTTGACCAACTTTTTAAAGTTTGTGAAGATTGTTAAAACTTCAGATTTATGATGAAGAGGGTATAACCATGTGTACTTAGTGAAATAGTTCATGAAAATAATATAAAATCTAAACTTGTCAAAAGAAATAAGTGGGGCAGGGCTCCAAACATCAATATAAATAATTTCAAATGGTTTAGAGCAGGATATACAGGATATTCCAAAGGAAAGTTTATGACTTTTATTACTAAGACAAGCATCATAATGAATTATAATGCTACTGTTTTTAAGATTAGGAAGAGAATAACAAGAAAATAATTTCTACTGAATAGAGGATGAGGGATGACTAAGACGATGATGTCATACATCAATTAGAGCTGCAAGTGAGGAGTAAGCAATAGGCTAGGTTATTTGTGGAACTGACGGTCATTCATAAATATTATCCTTACTCTGGCCTCGAACCAAGGATGCCCCCATGCTCAAATCCTTGACAAGAAAAGAGTTAAGAAAACATTCAATTGATATATTATTTTATTTACAGAATTGAGAAACTAAGATGAGATTTCATTTAATGTGGGGTGCGCACAGAACATCATCGAGTATAAAACTTATGGTATCTGAATTAAGTATTGTGGAACTAGTATGAGTAATAGGAATTGCTTTAACATCACCGATGATGACATCTTCATTGCCGCCATAGTTGTTGTGGACAGACAAGTTTTGAAGATCAGAAGTGATGTGATGAGAGGCACCAGAGTCCACAATCCAATTAGGTTGATTTGTAGCTGGTGTAGTCATGAGATTCGCTTGAGGCCATCGTGATAAAGCAAGGAGTTTGGGTCGAGATCAAAAAACTTTTGTGGAGTGTCCAACTTTATCACACAACTGGCAGATATCTCTTTGTTGGGTTATGAGGTTAGGACGCCATGACTGATGGTTAGTGGAATTGCCACCTTGATAGAAATATTAATGAGGCGGAGTAAAGGGGGTTTGTTTCACACCCATAGGGTCAAGAGATATTTTGGCCAAATCTTTATTGGTATTCTTCTTGTACTGGTTGCTCGTCCTCTTAGACTTTTGACTGACTTGAACTGTGATAGATGGTCTGAGTAACTTATTCTCGCGTTTCAAGTATATCTCGTAGTCAGTCAACTTATCATAGAGTCCTTCAAATGACATTGGTGAGTCACGTGCTCGAATTACGGCTGTCAATTCCTTGTGCTCATCTCCTAGGCCATTGAGGGTATAGATTATGACTTCTTCTTCGTCATAGAGGGAATGACCTATCAAAGCCAAGTTATCGATGATAACTTTGATATTTTGTAGATAATCAGCAATGTTACTTTCCTCTTGTTTTGTATTTATTAGATTGGATAGAAGGCTGAGCATGAGAGTACGCGATCGATTTGCTAAGATTGTTTGTAACTTGTATCATGCTTCTGCAGCAATTACACACGAAGATATCAATGGTGCGACGGATCCAGCAACTGAAGCTTGAATAGCTTGGAGGATGAGATGGTCTTGACATAACCATAATTTATGAGCTGGATTTGGTACTAGACTGGGTTCTCCAGGGATGTTCATCATTGCTGGTGGACAACTGAGAGAGCCGTCGACGTAGCCTAGTAAGTCATATCTAAATAAGAGGTTAGAAAACTAGGCTTGCCAAGATGCATAGTTACCATCTTTTGATAATTTAAAAGGGATTAGCATGATAGCATTGATGGAGATAAGTCCTGTATGTGGAGAAGCACTATGATTCCCTGCAGAAATAGTAACTGGAACATCAAAAATAGATGATGAAGATATTTTGAGGATGTATACTATCTGAGGGCATAGAGTTTGAGGAGCTTTCGGTAGTGGAAGTTATTTTTTACCACAGTTTCACTGTAGATCAAGATTGGTGCAGATCGTTGGACCGATCTACAGAAGCACTGAGGTTGTTGACAGGCCTCTCGACTTGTTCATGTGGTAATGTTGATGATGTACCTCATGTAGAACGATTGGTCGAAGGAGGCCTCCTTGGACACCAGGTAGCAAGCGTTGAACTGGTCAAGGACCTCTTCGAGTTCCGGGTCCGGATGGAAGACGACTCGGACGACACTGATCTACACTAGAAGGAGAGATACAGCACGACTGGGAAAGGAGAAGGGTTACTGTACTGAAAGGAAAGGGGCTGCCTTTGGAGGAGTAGAGGCAGCAGCGACACGTCGATGAAAGCATTGACGAAGGAAATTGAGAAGGGGTCGATAGAGCGGTAGCAACAAGAGCGGTTGTTGGCCGACTTCAAAGTCGTTGCTGGAAGAAAGCGATGACTGCAGGATGGTTGTCGTCATCTCAAAAAGGGAAGGAGAAAACATTTTCTTCACGCCACCTGGAAGTCACCCACAAAGCTTCAGCAATTCGATCCTTGAATCTGGATTTGTGCTCCCCCCTGGCCGTAGGATTCCCTAACACCGTCAGATCACAGTGCAACCTCGATCTGGAATGGTACCGTCCTACATGGTGACGTTAACAGCGTCGACCTCACGGCGGTGGAGAAACGGTGGTGGGAGTGTGGTGTAAATTGAGCAGAGATCTATTGGTGGAGAAAGAAGGTTGTAGATCTATGAGCGATCTACAGTTCTTATCACAAATCTTTCTACGTTGAGGGATAAGGTTCAGCTCTGCCTTCATAGGAAGAAGGTGGGGGCGCTTGTGTCCTGTTGTCCGCTGGTTAGCGCCGCAGTAGGCAGCGAGAGGAGGAAGAGGCGGCCGAGCGATAAGGGTGATGGCAAGGGCAGATCTTCTAGAGGCGGTTGCTGGAGAGCCTTGGCTGTGGCTGGTGCGGCCGGAGAGGGGGAGGGGTGGGGCTGTTATCGCTGGAGGGAGTACCCGTGAGTTGTTGTGATTAGAAGGGTGATGCAGCACCTGTGCCTCCTTTGGGAGCGTCGTCCACAGGGGAGTGAAGAGGATCCGAGGAAGACGTCGGCAACATGACATAGACAGTAATAGGTGACGAAGGGGGGAAATAGCAACAGTGGTGGTAGTCGCTATGAGAAGAGGAAGCGGTTATGACAACCGGCGGCTGCGGCAACAACAGTAGAGAGTGATCTGCTTCTATGGCACCGCGGAAGGGAACGCTAGCGCTACAAGGGCTTGGCGGCTAGCAGCAGTGGTGGTGCGGCTAGGAGCAACGGCGACGGTAATTGCTGTGATGATAGTGCAACTAGGGTGGCACCACCGAGGGCTCGCTGCAGTCGTTGGGAGGCGATCGCAGGTCTGCGACGGAATGGGGCACTGGAGACCATGCGGCTGCGGCGAAATGGGCCGTTAGCGACCACGCAACTATGACGGAACGGGCCATTGGCGACCACGTGGCTGCGGCGGAATGGGCACGATCAAGGGGGGTGGTCCGCTGGCCAGAACAGCGGTGAGGAAGCTTCTGCCCGTGGAAGCAGAGGAAGCAAGGGGCGGAGGGGAAGATTCGGTGAGGAGCTTGCTTTAGACAAGGTGCTCTGATACCATGATAAGATGCAATGTAAAATACTCTGATTAGATGAAATATGAGTACAATAGGCGATCTATTTATACAGGTTTGGGAGGAAGGATTTTTCTCAACAAAGCAGTGAGATTTTCTCATGCAGTTGAAGAAATCCTATCTGCTATCACAAACCACTGTCTCCTCAAGCGGGGTTCAAATGGGTGATGTCATTGTCTTCATCCTTGTTTCTTAGGACAATTAGAAGGTCATTTGATTTGCCTAATTGATGTGGAATTACATAATTTTGATTGCTTATGGAAAACAAATTTTTTTTTGTGTAAAAAAGAATATCACCTCCTTAAACAGCAATAGTGTAGACTGTTTCCACCCTGAATTATTAATGCAAAGGTCCCATTAAATGGAAGCAGTATTTTGTAGATTTTGTTTCCGAGTTCAAGAATGATCAGCTGTCCATTTCAAGCTAACCAAGATCCTCATGAAGTCCTCCTATCTGAGTAATTGCATATTAATGAGAACTGCAGCTTCTGTCATCTTCCTAATACCGGTTTACGTAATACTTATCTACGGAGCACCGAGTTGCTGTTCTCCGAGTGGACCAATCCATCATTCCTGCATGTATGATGTTATAACTCGATTCATAATGTCAATTCCAAACTTCTTCCTTCATCTATTAGTCTATTGCTGGTAGATGCGGCAATCCCACTTCATCCCAGGAGTAGCTGCTATTTTTGAGGTCTTTAGTTGCAGTGATGAAAGCATATAGTCTCCAACGTAACATGCAATGAGAAGTAGGCCAGAGATGTGGTTAAGTGAACTCTCTTCGTCCTTTTCTGTCCACCACAAGTGCACCATCAACCACCGTTGGAAATCTTATGTTATTCTATAACTCTCTCTCTCTCTCTCTCTCTCTCTCTCTCTCTCTCTCTCTCTACATTTGTTCATTAATATGGGCGTCGGCTGGTACAGCAGCGCATATGAGATGGTTGGCTTAGCTGTTCTGGCACGGGTTGTCTTCTCTCAGGGCAAGATTTGGATGGAAATGGCTCTCACCATCTCAATGTTTCTTGAAGTATGAACAGTGGTTCAGATACAAGTTTATGCAGGACGAGGGGAAGATTAGTGTTACCGCATCCGAGTGGAAGATACAAACATAGCACAGCAGATAGCAGTACATTCCCTTGAAAATATAACATATCAAGTTTTGTTCTTTTACTAGTTTCGAGTATCGGGAATTGGCATCCACACACTATGACATTCATTTTGATGCCTTATCTGCTCTTAGAAAGTAGCTCATTCTAAGTTTTGAAGCTGCAATATGGCAATCGCCGAAGCCAACAGTTACGACAAAAAAGGACTTGTTCAACTCTGGCATTATTCAGTAAAATAATTGAGATTGTTCGGGCGTCGATCTAAATATACATCATAATCTTACTTAAATATAGGATTTTTGGCTTCAGGCTCATCTGCAATGTATTCAGAGTTCAACATGAACATTCGTCGTGGATGGGAGGGTGTGGTTTTCCAACAGAAATCTTATTGCCAGAGAGGCTTGAAGTGCTGCACCATAGGGGAGTGCTGCCTCATTGACTGTAAAATATGGTGAGTGCGCAGGGTACACTGGTCCCTGCGTCTCATTCATCATCCCGATGAAATAGTAGTATGCAGCAGGGACAACCTCGGTGAAGAAAGCAAAGTCTTCAGCTCCCATTACTGGCTTCCTTTCCTGTACGTTGCTAATTCCAAGCATCTCTGCAGCCACCTTCTGGAAATGCACATGGAGATCCTTGCTATTGACTGTAACAGGGAACAAAGGATGATCTTTGTCGAGGAAGTCAACAGTCGCTCTGCACCTCTGAACAGATGCTTGTGCCACAATCACCTGTTAGAGAAACCAAGAGAATATAATGTTTTCAGTGCAAGCCAGACAGATGCATGAAAGCTCACACATTCTCAATTCTCCACTAGATTTAGGGCTAAACCAGTGTACTCCACAGCTGGTGTAATAAGCATGCAAGTAAGCTTTGAGAGTATAGCAAGATGTCAGACCTCTTCAATTCGTTGCTTGAGTTGAAAAAAGCTTTCTTTGGAAAATGCTCGGAAGGTGCCACCAATGGTGACTGAATCTGGAATCACATTGAACGCTTTTCCTCCTTGAAATTTTGCAATTGTTACTACCTACATTGAAAAATAACGAGTAATCAATTCTTCTTACCCGAACAGAAGGTTTTCACAAAACCTAACTGGTTAGGTGAAGTTAAGCATGTAGGAAAGCACAATCAAATAAGCAAAAACTATGTTGTCATCCAGAGGTCACCAAATACTTGTGACCTGTACTCTTTTATCAAATTTTCTATGCAGTGTCATCATGCTATCTTCAGTTTGGAAGGATCTTAGCTTCCTTTACAGGATTATTTATCATCATGTTGTTTGATAAGCAATCATGTAAAAATTCAAGAAAAAAAAAATCCATGGATGCTATCTTTAGATAGTATTTTTAGATAGTACCTTTGACTATTCTCTATTATTTGAAGAGATAGAAACAAGTCCTAACATCATGCAACATACAAAACAGTCGTTTCAAGTTTAGTCCACACTGAGTGGCTTCCTGGGGTTGAGTCAAGCCTCCCATAATGTACTTCTCAAGTAATAAGTAGAACAGATTAATTGTTCTTGTTATCTTTGTATGTTACTTTCGAGATGCTTAGCATGAACTTGAAAGCTCCATTGAGAAGGCCAGCCTTTGGTTGAGAACAAGGCCAGTGTGGATTCCACAACCACAGAGGCACCCAAAGGAAAGAAGACAAGGAAAAGGAATGGATATGTGCACATGGATTCTTTTGAACACTTATAACATAAAACATAGGAAAAGAAAGAAACCTGTGAATCCAAAGGATCGGCTTCACGTGAGACAAGATGCTGCAAGCTCACAATCACATTTGATGCAGCCAAAATTGGATCTATTGTGTGCTGAGGAATGGCAGCATGACCTCCCTTTCCACTTATAACAGCCTCAAAGGTCCCACTCCCAGCCATTGTAGGTCCAGGCCTGGATTGCACAACACCAAGAGGTACATCATTAGTTATATGAAACCCAAAGATAGCATCAACGTTTTCAACAACTCCAGCATCTATCATTTTCTTTGCTCCGCCACCTCCTTCCTCAGCGGGTTGGAAAAGGAGGACAACAGTTCCCTATCATAAGAACAGCCATAATCAGAACATTAATAACAGGTGGTCACATCAAAAGAAATCTAAATCCATCCTAGCCAGCTCATTCTAAAATCAGGAAACTTAATCTCCATAAGGACTGGTACATAAGAACTGTCCAGACTGGAAGGATAGCAAACAATTCAGCAGTAGAATAATAGGAAAAATAGATGCCACTCAAGTACAGTCTTTAAGATGCCACAACAAGGATAATCCAATATCAAAACAAAATCAGAGGTCACAAAATTACTCACACTTCTAGTAGGTAATGGTGTTGGACAGCTCGTTATTTAGGAGACCAGAAATAAGGAAAATATTACAGGGTGAAAGAAATTCAGCTAAATGCAACTATAGAAAAAAAAAAAAAAAGCCTAATATGATTTCATTCAATCAAGACCCAGAAAGATGTTGGTAGTCTTTAGCAGAGGAAGGTGATTTATATTGTTAGCACTTGGCAGAGACATATAAATGCTATCTGACACATATAGCAACATATTTCCAAAGAACCTGGAGGGCACAAAGTGTGCACAAAACGGAAGAGGCATACTTGAAAAACGAGAAACCTGGTAATCATCCACAATGCATGGGCTATCCAGCATTACGATTCAAGGAATCAGTGTTTTTAAGCTCCAACATATGCTCCCAAGTAAATCGCGTCATTTCTTTGATCTTAACTTTCACAAATATATGACTATCTTTTGATTATGATGGCTTTATCATTGATCATGTGATATTAATTTTTGGAATTTGGTGTACCAAAAATCTTCCACACTTATCAACTAAGGCCTACTACATACTTCTAAAACATGCACGTGTTTGATATTTTTTTCTCTGTCCCAAGAGATATTTGTGCACATGTCTGTAGGTTCTTTCTAATGCTGTCGGGATAAAGCATGGGAAAAAAAGGTTAGTTATTGTTTTCTTTCACCAAAAGAAGTTGGTGAGAACATTTCATCCATGTTAACTTAAAATGTTAAAAGTTTCAAAACTCGTGCAGTCACACAGAGCTAGAGACAAGCAAGCCTCAAGATGCAAACCCTTTCATGCAACATTCATATTATATATCAGGGATCATCCATATTGTAAACTTGAAAGAGAGGCTATATATATCTAAAGATCAAGTAATACAGAGAAATTGACTAATCAATCTAGTGCCATCGAAGAGCACGCAGAAATTTTATCTCCCCCAATTGATAAAGATAAAAACATCAAAAAGGGCCTATGCATGATATCCAGATAGAGTTAAGCAACCTTCTTGATATGGGAAAACACACGGATGAAAATTTATTCAACTGATACAGATTAAAAGTTGATTTCAGGAAGCCCTTAGGGAGATGGAAATAGACCAAGAAGGAACCATCTTTTGCTGACCATTAAAACAGATTAAAAGACTAAAGAAAATAAGTCCACAATTAAAGGAGATCAGGCTTCTTCTGAACAACATAATTCTCAAGGTTTCATCAAACTCACTGAAAAAATTATCATGGTGGCCAAAAGGATCACTCTTGACTATTGTATGGATAATGCCAACTTTCTACATATGTTTGATATTACGTGCTCTATAGGAAACATAATGGAGCTAAAACAAATTAAAACCTTTTCTGTTAAAGAAACAACAGAGAGATGTCAAACATGTTGGCAAAAAGGAAGGGAACTGATTCTTTGTCTCGGTTACAGAAAATTTATCTCCACAAAACATTAATGTCCATAAAAGTTGGTAGGCCATGTCTCCCAAAACATAGTGTTGCCCTGATTGAATACATAAAGGCTAACATTTATTCAGAAAATATGCAACATATATAATAAGATCGATTAATAATGAATGACAAACCGGGATATCATCACGGTGCTCTTGAAGAATCTTAGCAGCACCAAGAAGCATCGCGACATGTGCGTCATGGCCACATGCGTGCATCTTCCCCTGTACTTGACTCTTGTGCTCCCATTCCACGCTCTCCTATCCACAGCAACATTAATTTTTAGCCTGAAAACAGTCACATGCAAGTAAACATATCACACACTATAAGCCATGACACCAGGGAAGTCTAAATGCTACACCACTCGGTGGTCTTAGACGTAAAATGGTATATGATCCATCTATTTCACCTAAATGCTGCTAAATTTGGGAAAGAAGCATAACGAGAGGGAGCACCAAAATGAATCAAGCAGAGCTCTTTCGATCGATTTGGCGCCCAAAACCGACGGAAAAATGCAATCTGATGAAGCTCCAAGTAATTCAAACCTGCATCGCCAGGGCATCCATGTCGGCTCTGAGGGCGACAAAGGGAGACTTCCCGGTGCCGACGTAACCCACTACCCCAGTGACGGCGACCGGATGCTGGTAACGGATCCCCAAAGCATCCAGCTCCTTCCTGATGAGCTCGCTGGTGGCGAATTCCTCGTACCCGAGCTCGGGGTTCTCGTGGATCCTCCGCCTCACCCCTACCATCCAATCGAAGAACTCCGGCCCCTTGGCCCTCTCCAAGAATCCCACCGCGTCATCAAGCTTGGATCTTGCGACGCGCACCGAGTTCAACAGACCAAAAAGAAGGACCAAAGTGATCAACCCGCAGAAATCCATCACGAATCTCCTCGACGAGAGGAGCCGAAGAAGATGAAGAATTTGGAGGTCCCGTGGGGTTTTAATGGACATCGGAGGGAGGAGGGAGAGCTAAATAAATGTCGTGATTTCGACTGATGAGTAAATAATTCTACACCTCGGTAACTAAGCCTTCGCCTACCTGCTTTATTATTGGTGTTAGACTTGAGGCGTTAATGGACCCATATGTGGGACCAGCTTATTCTTCCAGTCCAAAGAAAAGTAACTGACGATGGCGAATCCGGAGAGGTAAGAAAACTATTCGTGTCTAACTTCGCTTCGGGGTTTGCACCACGTGGACACATTATAAAAAAGAAGGTGGTGCCAAATGCATTGCTCGATGAAGCCTCGAAAATTCGCGAGTTATCCGTGGAATAATAGCAACAATTAAAGACAACTGTAAGGTACTGTTAACATTATTTTTAGGCTTTTAGTAGATATATTGCAATATTATCAGAATCTTCTGATGCTAATTTATGGGTTTTCTATATTTAAACTGTAGAATTGAGATTTATTATTGCGCAACCAAACTGTTGTGCTCCTTCCTTTTGTTTGTTTTCAAACAAATTTTTGACGTGAAAAAGGAGGAGGATGAGGACGACATCACACATTACTGCCGAGCAGGAAGCACCGCAAATGATAAGCATATGATATTGACACGAAAAGTCGTAGGATGGACGGCAAGGAATACTGTGGATCGCAAATGATAAGCGTAAGATATTGACACGAAAAAGTAGTAGGATGGACGGCTAGGAATAGTGCCAATAGTGACGTTGGAAATTGCCGAATTGGATGTTAAGGACGGAGAATGCTTTCCTGTCGTATCTCTCTGTCTTCTTCTCATTTGCTGATGAAGATAGAAAATCTCCACTCCGGTTGGAAATTTATGACTTTTTCGAATTTTATTAATTTTTTAAAAATAAAATTATTATTAAATCTAATTAATAATACTAAAATTTATATACAACAAAAGAATTTAAATATAAGTAAAATTAAAGTTATCATAATCCATGAAAAAGACTAGAGAAGATATAAAAGGATTAACAAAAAGCACAAGGTGATAACAGTTGCAACAACTAACAAGGTGAAACTATAAGATAACCAAAGACGATTATATTGAGAGAACGGAAGATGTGATGATTACGATGAGAGAATGAGTAATGTGATCAATATGAAAGTTAAGAAAAGAAAAATATATATACATCTAGAAATCATCGTTGCAGTTCACTATTAAAAGAGTCTTTATTTGTCGATGGAGAGAAGAGGACAAAAAGAAAACACATATATTACCGGACTAATATTTTTCATTTAATCACTTTCAGATTTTATTTTCTCCAAAAAACCAAAAAGGAAAATAAGCTGTCAGGTTTATTCGAAACCGTCCACTCTTTTATTAGCCACACTACTCATTTTAGAGCTGGAGGCGGCAAGAGACGGCAACCACGGGCTGGGGATCCAGCCAAACATGAATCTCGTCCTTAAAAATACATCATAAGAACAAATTGAAAGGCTAGAGGCGCAGAAATAGAATGCCTTCTCGACAACCTAGCAGATTTAAGGTAAACGACCAGCTTAGCAAGCCCACAGACATTGAACTTTGGGTGCGGTGCCCCACCCTAGTAATGCAAGTGGCAGTATCCTCGAATCATGCTCAAGTATAGAATACATGTATCGCATTAATCTTATAGTGGGCTGATTGACTACGAAATCGTTGGCACACATTAGAAGATCACAAGTGCAGCAACTACTGACAAATCACATTGATTCCAAACAGTATGTACACCAGACTGTCACAAGTGATCAACGTAAACAATTATGTTCCATATAATCAGTTCAGCCATGAACAATGTCTCTGCTATGGTTGATGTTATAGCATAAGTAAAATCCTGCTCAATTCCTGAAATGTCCATCAAAATTAGTAAAGAAAGAAAAGTCTCCGATACCATGCCCAGAGTTCTAGTGGCCATGTTAGCGCTCCCAAACATACATGCTTTTGCAAGCAAAAGTATTTCAGCCAGAGTTTATAACATGGTCCAACGAGGAAACGAGAATGCAGAAAGGACATTTACCCGTGATTATCATCATACTGATGAGAACAAGTCAGGCAATCATTAAGCTGTAGAAGTTAAACACAATGAAACCATACTTTTCTACATCTTGCAGATTCTTGATTCTGGATATGCTGACATCAAACAAAGGTTGTCTTCCCTGCACGCTCTTGCTTTTTTGCCTGAAAGTATTCCATCAAATGCATCATCAAAACATTGTAAACCAACAAATATTTGAAAGCAGACTATCAAGAACAGAATATACTGATTATCAGCCTAGGATGCAGATGATGTCAGGATACTTGATCGTGTCGAGCTTACCACTCTAAAAGATGCTTGGAGATTGGTTATGCCAACTGGGCATTCTCCTTTCTCATCATAATCTGCAAACTCACCCTCAGACAAATCGACCTCAAAGCTTGTACCACTCAGCTAAAGAATAAAGATTATCAGGTCACAAAATTAGAACCTTTAACCCCACATATATATAGCACATGGCATACATTGTAAACTTCACCCAATATAGAAAATCATGAAGATGCACAACAAACTGGAGCCAATTTCTAAATGAATAGACTAGCAACTTTTACTGAGAGAAGCAGATCATCTAAAAAATTTATGAAATAACTCTCGCAAGGCTACTACAGGACAGGAACAGGACTCTCAACAAGCAAGGCAGGGCAGGGAGTGCTTCCCTCGTCCTCATCCCCGTCTCATCTTCCGTCCCCCATCCTCACCCTATTCCCCATTTAAACAGGGCGGGGGCAAGGACAGGGAACCTATGGGTTTTCGATATTCTCCTAATTCATTCAAATTAATTAACAATTACAAATAATAACAATTGTTATATGTTGAATCTGTTCCTCGCAAGCCGTTGGGAGAGAGGTGAGGTGTTACCATTGAATGTTAATGTTGTTTTATCTGAACCAAATTGCTTGCAATTAATTCGCAATCAACTTGACCCAGCCTGATTTGAATCAGGCGGGTCAGGTGTCCGAGTCCAACATATAGGCCCACATATTAATGGGGTGGGGATTGGGTACAAGGACGGGGTGGGGTGGGGAGTGTACTACCTGTCCCTGCCACATATCCACACAAGTAATAGAAACTATCCCCATCCCCATCCTCATCCCCGCCGCATTAGGGATGGATCTCCGCGGGTACCCATACCCACGGGTCTAATTGACACCTCTACTCTAAGGTAATACTGAACAGAGGGCTGTCTCTTCAATAGAAATGTCAAAAACAAACAAGAGCGAAAGCTCAAAAGTTGAGCTACAAGAAACCATGGCATTTTAGGGGTTGTTCTAGACATGGTTTGCCTTACCGGCTTGTACCAATGTGTCAACCAGCTATTGGTACAATACGTACCGAGCTATATCAAGCCATACTGAACATACCGACACATGATACATGGAAGTGTACTGATATACCGCCCACACCGGTCTCCTATCAGATTGGTACATACTGCCCGCATTGAGCAAAACACTATGGTACGACAAACCTTGGTTCTAGCAGCTCATAGAAGTTTCTTTTCAGAATGTACCAACTTCCAAACTCCAAAAGAAAGTGTAACAAAGAGCTCTAATTGAAGGGAGAAGTCTAAAGCTGATAATGGATATAAACCTACAAGCTTTCATTAAAAAGAATTAAAACATTTTTGCTAGCTTATGTTTATATTGAAAAAACATAAAGAATTCATTATCTTTGATATGGATAAGAATCTGCTAATTCTCATTAAAAATATAACTAGAAATGATTTTGCAAACTTATGTTTTGGGTGGCTTGCCTATTATTAAAAACCAGTCTATATACAGAGAGAAACATACATTCAGCGAAAAAGAAAAATATATACCAACTAATCTGGAATGATAGTTTTGGCTGATAACTTTGGAACATTCCGATTGTATCCCCAATTTACATATGTATCTCTACCAGTTTGTTCCTAAAGGAAGGCCAGTGAAATAATTTTCATCATCAGTTTCCAGAAAATGTTAGCTTGTAGGGAATAAGTTTTCAGATGCTATCCTTCCAGTTGCAGAAAGTATAACTAACCTATTTTTTAAGCCATCTTTGGATGTGAATTTGTCTGATCATCTCTTATTCCAAGATTAAATTTTGGTTTGCACCGTCCAAACTGATCCTTGAAAACTTATATTCACATCACAAAAGCTGTTGCATGGGGATGTGAAGTTCAGAATTACAAAGGCATAAATGTGCAAACAAAATATAATTGCTGCCATGTTAATTTGTGTGACATTCATAAAAGACATCAGTCTTATAACAATGAACATGGTCTAGTACTTAAAGAGGGTATGGGCTAACTGCTAACCTAGAAAAGTGTTCTACAAAACAGGAGTGCTCTGCTTTTCGATAGCAAATTTACTCAAAAGTTTTAATTATTTAAGAGGATGTGTTTCCAAAGATATCTCTAGAAGGATCATTTTGTAGTGCAAGAATGGTTTAGAAGAGAAATTGACAGCAAAACAATAACTGGCAATTGACCTTGAAGTATCTCAGAATTTTGTATCATAAGATAGAATCCACAGTTCAGTTAGACCACAGTCCGAACGGCGAGTTAAAAATTCTGAAGACAAGACATGCCCTTCACGGCAAGTTAAAATTTCTGAACACCAAGAGGAGGCGAAGAGAGCAAGTCCAGATAGGTCTCGTGGACCTTGTGTGCTACAATGAGTAAGCCTTTTAGCTACTCACTAACATAGACCCAAAGAGTCCGTAGATTAAGTGCATTGATACCTAGAAGATGGACTACTTTTTTGAACCAGAATATTAAATGGTGGAGATTGTAGGAGTGG
Organism: Musa beccarii; assembly: GCA_024322285.1. Classification (NCBI taxonomy): domain Eukaryota; kingdom Viridiplantae; phylum Streptophyta; class Magnoliopsida; order Zingiberales; family Musaceae; genus Musa; species Musa beccarii. The sequence continues at coordinate 59,097,289 of CM044397.1, forward strand.
ATGTCTAGTATGTCAATGTCGTTGCATATCATGTACAAGGACTCAAGCAATAGACAATTTTTAAAAAAGACTTCTAGAATGTGTTCCACGATTTCAGACTACTCAATCTTGAACATATATATATATATATATATATATATATATATATATATATATATATATATATATATATATATATACACATATATATATACATATACATATATATATACATATACATATACATATATATACATATATATATACATACATATACATGTATACATATACATATATATATACATATATATATATATGCATATACATATATATATATATACATATATATGCATATACATATATATGCATATTCACACACACACACACACACACACACACACACAGAGGCGCAATACCATATAACCCAGACCTTCATGGATTACTGATTATGAGAAGAGTTTTCCTTTGTTGAGAATTTATTATTTCTCTCTTTTTATTAAAAAATACAAATTACTTTTATGTAATTGTATCTTTGAAAATTGAAAAGCACCATCATCTAGATGAACCTTGATGAAAAGCACCATTATCTAGATGAACCTTGATGAAAAGCACCATTATCTAGATGAACCTTGATGAAAAGCACCGTTATCTAGATGAACCTTGATGAAAAGCACCGTTATCCAAATGAACCTTGATGAAAAGCACCATCATCCATATGAACCTTAACGAAAAGTACCGTCGTCCATATGAACCTTGCTGAAAAGCACCATCATCTAGATGAACATTGATGAAAAGCACGATTATCTAGATGAACCTTGATGAAAAGCACTGTTATCCAAATGAACCTTGATGAAAAGTACCGTCATCCATATGAACCTTAATGAAAAGCACCATCATCCATATGAACCTCGATGAAATGAACTGTCATCTAGATGAACCTTGATAGTCTCTATTGAGATTAGTCTTTGCTAAGATATTCCAGTGGTTAATGTATTATTGGCATAAGTAATGGGTTTTAGGTTCGAGTCCATGTTTAAGCATCTGTACACTGTTTAATGTAATGAAAACTTCTTCCAAGTTTAAAAAAAAAACTTGATAAGCTATAAGGGGGAAGAAATGTATTATTCCCATAATCTAATGATGTTAGAATTCCTGAATTCCTGTATATAAAGTGAAATTGATAATTTATACAAATGAACATATTATTTATTTAAGTTGATGAAACAAAGAAAAAGAAAGCACTGATGTTGATGCAGGAAGCTTTCATGTGTCAATTTTCATGGTTACAGATTTGGTAGATGATAACTGTTTTCTGACAGCAAAATAGGGCGGCAAACCAAAAACTAGGTCAGTATTCTCATTAAGCAGGACTTACAAACTAGATACAGCATGTCACCTATTTATTGTGTGAGGAACCATATTCAAGACAGAATTGTTAACATTTTTCCTTCTAAAGAAAGAATCCAAAAGGAAGCTCATAACTTTTTGTTGGCAGTATATACACTTACATTAGAAAGAGGCCACTAGAGTTTTCAAAACAAAGCTACAAGGCATTGATCACAAAGGTGCAGAGTCCGAAGCTATTAAACAAGAAGCCAGAAAATTAAGGGCACAAGAACAATTTCTGCAAAAGATTAGAAACCAGGGATACTCACAGATTCTGCTTTCCATCCATTTTCAAAAGAGAAGTTAACAGGTTCAAAGCCCCTGCAGTCAAAGACCATCAATTTGGCCCTGATCCCAGCCTGGCTACGTTCAATAGTCAATGGTTCACCATGTCCAGGAACCATCTGAATTGTTCCTTCTCTCCCACAAAGCTTGCACTGCAAGACAATCAAATTGGTTAGTGTAAGCTGGAATTGCATATTGAAATTATTAAGGCATGAAAGGCATGTGTAATATTTAAAATTAAGCTAAGACACGAGTTATACCAGAATTTTACTTTGAAATGACATATTAATCATAGGCCATACATCATACTAGCACTCAATAATAAAGCAATCAATAACAAGTGAGCAGCCATAACATAACCAAATCACATTAGCATGATTGTTTGCTACTGCTTAGTTTCATCTTCATTTGTTGCACCACTCCAAATTCTGGAAAATGCTGATGCAATGTGCCAATTGCTCACTTGTTGTGCGCTTGTCACTGCATCTAGAAAAAGTTCATTCATCGGAAGAGGAAAATGTGACACTTATTACATCACAACAAATTTCCAGTGAACATGTAACATGAACACAACTCCACAAGTTGACTTCTTACGGACACCAAAATCTGCTCAGAGTAAGATTTCCTGCAAAGGAATTTTCATTTTATAGGAAAAGTAAAGTTTCTAAAGTTTGCCCATGAACTAAAACAAGGATGACTGAGAACTATTGTGGGTTAACATTTCATATTACAGTAACACATCATATCTATTCTATGGACTGTCATCCAGAAACAAATGAGTATAGAAGTCCACAAGGTGACAATAACAATGAAGATGAACCTGTTATACTTGCAAGCTTAATATGAAATGAGCTTATATATCTAGAGAGATGAACAAGGCTATGGAAAAGGAAGCTTATATGGTGTTTTGGCTGAAAACTTTTTTTTCACTCCAGTGGTGGAAGGTGTCACCTTTGTGCTTCGAAAAATCATCACTACTAGTTTCTTTAAAGGAATCTCTTAGCGGCAAGATACCCCTTTTTTTTATTAAGCTGTATGAAAAATTGAATAATTATCATTTAACTCAGAAGTCAACTTTACCAAAGCCTTATTCTTAATCATCACATGTGGTACTTCAGTAGTTTCATTCAAAGCTTTGCAGTCTTTTTTTTTCTTTTGTCACGTTTCCTATCCATATTGTAAAACATTTTTTTTCTGCTACTAGATGCCTCTAGGACTAGCTAGAGTGACTCTCAGTCCAAATGAACTCTCCCAATCAAAACATGCAAGCCAAATTTTACAAAAAATTATTGCATATATCAAAGAACATATTAATTCAGTTGGAAAAGCTATACCAAAGAAGAAAGTTGAAATTTTAATTTATCCAAATAATTTAGCTATCGTTGAAACGATTTACCGCATAATGTAGTCTTCTAACATAGCATGAAGATTAGTATTTTTCTCATGTAAAATAATCAAATTAAAAGCCTTTTAGGGTTTTGCTTCATCCCTTGCCTGTTCCATGACTTCCTACCCTCCTAGAGTAAGTTGGCAACATAATTCCATCAAGAGAAACAGTACCATGCTCCATATACTACATGCTTCACTGGGAGAAACAAAAAGACAAATTTATAGATGTCCTCTCTGTTGTATTCTCCACAGGAAAGAAAGCTAGAAAAGAGCTTAGCAATAAGCATAAGAAAGCAAGCCAGCATGATGGTGTTCGGAAACTAATTTTCAAAGCAATATTCTAGGCAGCATCCATGAAAATAAATACTAGAATAAACATGAAGACATGTTTAGTCCCGAACCATATCTACTGCCATTATCTAGTTGCCAAAAGAGGAGATTTTAACTAATCCAACAGGTGAGACAGCACTAAAACAAACAAAACCAACTTAACTCGAGATTGGTCACAAATGGAACCATGTTCATTATATGGCTCCTCAACCGCATCAAATCATAAACCCAAAATATGACCCATGAATTCAAGAAACGTACCCAAAATTACTGCTTTGAAATTATCTAACACATATTAATTAGAATAGGACAATATTAATATAGGCGAACCTAATAGAAACATGACAATTTATTACACTGACCACACGTCACAAAATGCTTCATGGAATTTGCATGATCACATTGAGAGAACAATGGAATATGATAATTGTGCTTCAAAGCCAACGAATATAGATGTCTATGCATAACAGAAAATAAATCCTAGACTCCCTTAGATGTACAAGAAGAAACTCTGCCCTGAGTTTTACCGGGCATTTTTCTGGTTGACCATCGAACCCAAAGATGTTGCTTTAACTTTGACTGACGATTTATTCAGAAGCATGTATCGTCCACACAGCTGTTGAGGAAGAAAGGAGATACAAGTTGCATATGTATCACAACTACAGTACATGCTTACTTAGAAATCCACAATTTCAACAATCAAAGAAGAAAATGGAAGGCATCGAAGGAAGACGATGTACCTTCTGCACGAGATTGGCAGTACCCCTTCCATTGGGGAGCGGGACCGATTCAGACAGCACCACGCACGTCTCCTTCTGGCTGATCTCCCCACAGTTCTCGCACTTCACCTGATCTCAATAATAGCAAGCAATCCCTTATATTCGATTTAAAACCAGCGAGATCGAAACTAGAAGGGGTCAACTAAGGAGGAGAGTAGCGGAGACCTTGAAGTAATAGGTGTAATTGGGATCGCTACAACCTCCTCGCTGCTGGAGGTTGGTGAGGTTCTCGAGCTCCGCAGTGAAGTCAAGGATGTAGAACACCATCGTCGCGGAGGTGCAGAAGAATGCGAACTTAGGGTTTCCTTCCGGATGCGAGAGGAGAGGAAGAGGACGACGTGGGCGTGAGAAGCAAGCCACCGAATAAAGCGAGCGCGAAGGGGCCGCTGGGTTAGCACATATTTACATGAGACGCCCACGGAATGTTATGGAAATAAAGCATGATGAACTGAAATTAGACTGGCCCGATATGATCGGACCGGAGTTGTATATAATTCGGATGGAGTAATATTGTCCCTTTGCATGAAAAACACAACGAAAACAGTGTCCTTATGCAACAAATACTCACTCATCAAAGAGGAAGGAGACGTATGATGACATATAAAGTTTCTATAAACAATTTGGATTTAGTTTTGAGTCTTTGAATTATTATCTGACAGCATATATCATAACGATGTGTCGTAAGTGGTTTCAATGCAAAAGATCCATCAACTATTAATAATTAAAATATATATATATATATATATATTATTATATAAAGTTTTTAGTGTCACGGGCTTATTTAACGGGCCGAGCCGGGCCGGGCCGCTACGTGTAACGTATTCTTTGCGTACACGGGATACACGTCCCTACATATGGCATGCCGCTCCTGTTTAGAGCCAGCAGAGTAGGAACCCAGTGGCGCCGCCGTCCGTCTAGAGGATCCTGCAGAGGAATCGAGTCGCGCCGCCCGGCGCAGTTCTCCTTCAGGTACGTCTCTCTCGTTTTTCTGATCTCTGCGACCTATTAATTGCTCATTCCCGAGAAATCGCCATCTTGTTTTCTCTCATCAACTGATCGGTGGCATTGGGTTTCGTCTAGGGGCAGATCAAGTTCACGTCATCGCTTAATCGCTGCGTTCTTTATGTCTTTATTCCCTCTCCCTTTGTCCTCTCTAACCTGTCGAAGGTGCTTACTTGGCCTCGTATCTATTTCTTCTCTCGTTTGACCGCCAGATCTGTTTGGTTTTCCTTTTCTTTCTTAGATTTACGGCAATTTTCGACTCCGTGGTACGGGGCGTAGAGATCTGGAACTCGTGGTATTTGATTAGCAGATCTGCTTCCTGATTCGTGAGCATTGATACTGTTTCGTGGGATTTTTTTCCACTAAATTTTTTTCTTTGATTTCTGCTTTCAGATGGAGATGGGCGTGAATCCGTTCGTGGCGCAGTTAAGATTAATCATGTTAGAAACCAAGAAAATTTTTAAGGAATTGTTTGTTTGTTAATTTCGAATGTTAATATCGAAAGGATTGTTAATTTCAAGAATATTGTAATAATCTTTTTTTGGTTGAGAGTTGCAAATTGATTTTTTTTCATTATTTTTCTCTCATATGTAATTAATTTTGATAATACGCACACAATTAGGAAGTGGCAAGTTGAGAATAGCCTATCTGCCGAGGATCAACAGAGAATTGACCTTCTTTTAATGCATCCCACACATTTCTTTAACAGTATGTTTCGTTTGGCCTCTTTGCTCACAGAGAGTAGTGCTCTAATCATTCATCTTCCTCGTCAATTGGACGCTACAATTATGACAAAAACTTTGATTATTTATAATAATTGTCTGACTGAGGGAGAATCAGATCGAGCTATCTTCTAATAATGTTTGCTTCTACTTAAATGTCTATGTGCAATGCAGTTTCTCTATCATCTTTTTGCATTTTACAGATTAGGCATTGTACACAATTCTAACATTATAGGTTGTATTTCACAATTCTAGTTAAACTGCTCATCTTCTTTAAGGTTTTGGTACTCGGGAATCGAGATACGCCTGATAATGTACTAAGACATTGAACTTCTTTACAAGTTGAACTAGATATTTGCCTGGTTGATATGCTAAATTTCCTGCGAATTACTATCTTAATGTGTGCAGTTTTCAGTTTCTCGGTTTCTAATGCCTGTGTTACTGTTTAGCCAATAGTAGGGGGTATAAATCCAAATTAACGTAAATCCTGGCTGTTTGAGTTATATTTGATGTTATATAACTTAATTCTTTTTGTTTGTCATTTAAACTTCTATTTTATATATCTTTTATTCCTCCCTAAGGAACCACACTACTGATTAAAGGAATCTTGGTGTGCTTGATAACTTTACCTGTTGTAAGTTTGATATGAGATTCTATATTTTATGTAATTACACTATATCATGCCTGCTTAAGATCCCCAGTAGTAATTCCATTCAATGGAATCACTACCTTATGCTAGTTCCAATTCTTTTACCTGGTGGAATGTTAACCGTTGTTGTTATCCATATCTCTCAGTTAGCAAAAGCTTTAGATTTTTATGAGTTAGATAATTTGTTGCAGTGCCCAGCATCAATATACTTGTCTAGCGTACAATATTTCCAAAACCAGAACATAAAGTATAGTGTGAAGCTTGCATACTGACAATCATAGCTTGCACAAAGGAACTGATCAACTTGGATTTGGTGATAGTTCACTTGTCTTTCTGATTACTGGTGTAGATGCGGCTACCTGGATATCCTTTTCTGCAATAGTGTTGCAAGTCACTATGTCAACAACACAAATAAACCGATTTGCACAATCGTGCTGCTTATCGGAACACAATTCTTTCCCAGTCTTACATTATCTTCTGTTTTCTAGATATCCGAGTAAAGATGGTGGCCAACGGCGAAGCACCAGCTAGGGGCAGTGCGGCAGCAGCTGCAAGCATACGGAGGAGGAGGACGGGTGGTGCCGGTGCAACCACAGGTGCCAATACGATGCTCCAGTTCTACACAGATGAGACAGCTGGCCGCAAAATGTCACCCAATACGGTCCTCATCATGAGCATTGGGTTTATTGCTATCGTTGCAGTCTTACATGTCTTCGGCAAGCTGTATCATGTTCCGAACTAGTCGAGGAATATCCCAAGTTTTGTAATTTCCTCAACTTTGACCAATTTAAACATATCAAAAAGGTCCGATCGACTGTGGAAAAGCAAACGCAATAATCAAATAGCATCTCCTTAGGTGTAGTGCTAAGATGTCCTGCATCACAATCGTTGATTCAAGTGACCTTTACAGATTGCGTTACCTTCTTTAAAATGATTGGAATATTAAAATTATATTGTTTCAGCTTGATCCTTGAGCAGCAGGCATATCCTTCACCTCCAAAATTACATCTTAACAGGAGTTCATCGTCCTTGTATTAAATAGAACATTCAAGAGGTATGGTAACATGATTTTATCCATCTTATTTGCGAAGCATATGGGCACACATTGTGACGACGAATTGGTGACTTTTTGTGTGCGCGCGTGTATGGTTACACTTGGTAGTGGTCTTTGCTTCCTGATGTGTATGTACATGTACTTACCCTTGCCCATTCATTTCCCCTCTCCATGATCTGATTTGTGAATGGACATGTCGAAGCTCACATCACACGTTCCTGCTGCATGCAATTTCTTCACAACCCCCTCCCCCCCTCTCCCTCACCTGACTTCATACTTACTGAGACGATAAGACTCGGTCCTTTGTTCGTCCTCCCGATTCACTGCCAAATGCGGCGTACAAGGATCCACTGCAAGAAAAATAGTTATTAGCCGCACATAATTATCCTCAGTAAAATACATGAACCTGTCACCAAAAGATTTAGTGACATAATCCAATGGATAAAGGCTCTGGTAAGAAAAGATACACTCGTTCACTAAATTAGTATTTCTAGAGACAGATAGTATTTGTGGTCAATTGTTTTGATCACAGTAATAGTTTTGATCCTGATGTTCTACGATGCTAGGATACACTAACATCTATATGACTGGTTGGAAACAATAATATGATCATCTTGAGTGCTTTCACTTCTCTAAAAAGAAATTCCAACAGCATGAGCGCATAAGCAACTATCACATTCTCCCATTGCTGAAGCAAACCAGTTGCTTCCATCGAGCGAGTGCTCATAAAAAGCTCTGGTTTAGTAGCTCAAAATATTAGATCATGTGATCCAATATAACTCAACATAAGATATTTTTGAGGCTTAATTAGATTATCATTAGAGATAATGACTAATGAAAATTGATTTTTCAATCTTAAAGATCGATTTTAGGGATTATTTCAAGCTATCTCTTTTTAAATATTATACTCTCGCCTATATAATGCCAACATCTCCTTTAATTCTAATTATCAATCCCTAAAACCATTGGTCTCTAATACCATGGGATATGGGAAGAGAAAATAGAGGCTTAGTTTTATCAAAGGTAATGCTATCCAATTTCGATTTAATAATGTCATCGAAAAAGTACACAATATTATTTCTTGATCGATGATTTTTTTAGATTTCAATTCTGGCAAAGTGTTTTTCCTCATAGAAGTTTCTAATAATTGGTATTCGTTAATGAAATCAAAATATCTTAGAGGATAAAAGAATTGGATATATTTTAATTACTTCATATTTACAGAGATTTAAAGTTTAAGATAGAAATTATATATTATATCACATAATTTAATGAGATAATATTAACTATAAAAATAAACAAAATCGATAAGATTGATCAGTTGATATATCCTACCAGAATTTAACCTTTTTGTTATTATAATTCAAATTTAAAAATTCTAAAATTATTTAAATTATGGATCAATATCGTATTTTCATGAATTAAGTGACTTTTCAAATAATTTCTTCAATATCATGTAAATGATGAATTCAATAAAAGAATCAAGAGAGAAGGAATTTTTTTAATTGTGAAACTTTAAATCACAAGTTTAAGAAAAAGTTTATCTCGATGAATGTTGAAAAACTGTTCTCTCGATCCTAATGTTATTTGATGTCAGGACCCTCCACAGCATCCGTACAACTCGTTGGGAATAACAATATCATCTTCTTTAGTATCTTCGTTTTCCTCGATAGAAATCCAAACAGCATTCGCTCATAAGCACAAATATCATACAAATGTAGCTTCAAATTCTGAAAGTATTCTTCGAAGCAAACCAATTGCTTCCATCTATTCTTGTGCTCATAAAAAGCTACGGTTTGATAGTTTGGAATGTTGAATTATGTGATTCAATAACTTAAGCTAAGATATTTTTATGCCTAATTAGATTTTGTTTAAAGATAATGACTAATTGAAAGAGATTCTTAATCTTAGAGATTGACGAGAGCATTATCTCAAGCTATATAATTGTTATAAATTTAAAAATTATAATCAATGACGATATACACTCTTAGTTTTAGTTATGATAGTAATAATATTTGGCTAGTGGCTGAAGGGGGTCTTATGGGAGGAGGCATATTTAGGGAAAGAGTCGAGTCAAACATAAACTAAATAAATAAAGTAATATTCTTTTAGCTTATTTGTTTCAAATATGTACAATGACTTTGTATGATTAGGGTAGGGCTAATTACAGATTATCTTATAGTTAGCTATTCTTAACATCTTGATCTATATAATTTCAAAAGTTATATTGAGTGAAATATATAACCTTATTTCTTTACACATTATTGATTCTACTGATGAAAAATAATACACGAGTTATGACGTGCAAAAAATGACACTAAAACAGTGTTCAAAAAATATTTTTGTAGTTCTATTTTTATTGATATTAATTTTTTCTTCTATAATTTTTGTGAAAGCGACAGTCGAGAAATTAATAGTTCTACAATAATCGAAGGATGAAGATGAGGTAGGATCACATGAAAGAAATCCTTTTTATCAAGTGCTTCATTTTTCAATAAAATCTCTGAATACATAAGAAGAAAAAAGATAGAGTAATTGAATAATACTACTTCATTTCATTTTTCAATAAAACCCCTCTTTCTCTCGATTTATTTTAATAAAAATAATATTATAGAATTATCTTTTTAATTTGATTTTGATGTTATTTTCGTATGTGATAGTACATACAATATTTTCAATAGTAAAATCGACGACATAAAGAGAAATAAGATTAAATATTTTATTTTTTTAAGTATAAAAATTTTAATATAATTTTTAATATATATATATATATTAAAATATTAAAAATAATTAATTATAAAAAATAATATGTAATTAACCCTATTAGGATACTATGGGAATGTTATAATGTGCTGTCGGTGCTAAAGCAGAGAAGTAAGACTTCTTCTACAACGGGGGGCTCTGAAGAAGATCCATGATCTTAAATCGAGAAATACAATCATGATTTCTTCTTAAAAAAAATTAAATCGAAATTTGTTGATATAATCTCAGAAATATTTCAAAATTAATCTCAGAAACGAGTTCTGAGAAATAATTATACTGGAGAACACCCGACGGTTGCGAACCAACTCCCTCCCGTCACAGGCTATCAATGAATGTCTATCTACCTTCACGAGACGGAGACAGGACTCGTGCAGTGTCCTGTCGGTTATCGCAACCGCGGCCTAAATTGGATCAAAGCGTGCACGATTGGGGATTCCTTTCCGCTTCCCCATCCCGCTGAAACCCTAATCAGTGGAGCGATTTCGTTTGATTTGGAGACGCTAGGGCTCCGATCGACCTCGGATTCCATCTATACTGCCATCGATTGATGGGTGCCGATCTAATTTCTAGTCTCCGCGTCGTCGATTTATTGGGATTTTCTTCTGGCCTCGGGTGAACCGGTAGTGCTGCTTCGCGACATCGGCGGCGGAGGGGGTATTCTGTTACGAGTTTTGCTGCTCGGGTTACAGATCAGCTTGATTTGGGTGAGTCTCCTGCTTGTGACTGTGGTCGTCGGATGGAACCTCGCGTTGGGAACAAATTCCGCCTCGGTCGCAAGATCGGGAGCGGGTCCTTTGGGGAGATCTATTTAGGTATGCAGTAGCTTTCTCCTCTTGATTGCTTCGGTTCAGAGCTATTCTCTGTAGTTTTCTCTGTTGCAGGAACTCTAAAATTTGCTCCTCGGGGATGTTTGTGGTTGTCGTCTTGGTTGCAGGTACAAATATCCAAACGAATGAGGAAGTCGCAATTAAACTCGTAAGTGTAGCTTTTAGTCGCATCTATTTGCTGCCGGGAGTATGCCTTTCTGATAAAAATTTTCAGTTCCTAAGGTGTTCAGTTAGATCGACATGACAAATTGGTATGCAGATGATTTAGACTCATTATTTCTCTTTATATTTTTATTGGTCCATCAGCTTATTCTTGGCTACATACTGTTGTGGGCCCTTTTTTTTTTTTTTTTTTTTTCTTTCAAACATGCTACGAGCTGGCACATTACTATTATCACTTGAAGCTCCCTGTTCACTTTTTCATTTGCTTTTTTTTTTTTTTTGGTTCTTTCTGTAATTTCACCATATTCTTCTATGTTTGCTCTGTGTAATGGATATTTTTTCTCTGTTGTTGATACTCATTTTCTATTGAGTCCTTCACAAATCCTGCATCGGTGGAAGTCTCATCTAGCAAGCCCCCCCCTTATGTATCAGCTAAAATTTATTGTAGTTTGATTGAAGTTTAAAAATTTTATCCTCTGAAAAACTTAATACTTGTTGGCCTGGATAATTTTTTTTCTTATGAATTTTCCTATTTATCAGGAAAATGTCAAGACAAAGCATCCCCAATTGCTATATGAATCAAAGCTGTACAGGATTCTGCAAGGAGGAAGTATGAAAATTTTGACTCCTTTTCTTGTCTGGTAGTTTGGTTTTACTTTCATAATATGCATTGTTTTCTTTTATTTATTTGTTTTGGCAGCTGGAATTCCAAATGTGAAATGGTTCGGTGTTGAGGGTGACTATAATGTGCTTGTGATGGATTTATTAGGACCAAGTCTTGAAGATCTTTTTAACTTTTGCAGCAGAAAACTCTCTCTAAAAACTGTTTTGATGCTTGCAGATCAAATGGTATGTTGTTGCTGTAATGCACATTTCTGAATTGACATGATATCCTATTGTTCGATATTGGGAATATGCATGATGTGTCCTTCATATTGCCAAATCCCCTTTTTTGGCAGCTTCCACCAGTCTTTTTTTAGCATGTCTGATGCTATCACTTGATGTTTAGGTCTTTTCTACTCTTCCTTTTCCATTATTTAAATAATTCCTCTTTATGGATGCCTATCATATTCTTGTTTCCTAGCAACACCATATGCATCAAATCTTTCTTCATTTTGTCATCAAGTGAATGTTGTCTTTTCTTGAATTACTCCTTATCTTTGCCTTGTTTACCATAATGTGTTCATAATACTTTCGACTTTGCCATGCTAATTATGCATCTTCATATAGGCCCAACATTGTTGAATGGGGTTGTTTTGATTGCTATAATTTGCCATATCTAATGTAATATGATTTTCTGTGTCAGATTAATCGAGTGGAGTTTGTGCATTCTAAGTCCTTTTTGCATCGAGACATCAAGCCAGATAATTTTCTAATGGGTCTTGGTAGACGTGCTAATCAGGTGTGCTTCTAAAATTTGAACTTTTACTGTCTGCTTATTAATTAATAATTGGGTTCATCTTATGCTCTATTGAGTTGACTTTTGCATTTCCATCTAGGTGTATATTATTGATTTTGGCCTTGCCAAGAAGTATAGGGATACTTCAGCTCATCAGCATATTCCATATAGGTAAGATACAATCGACTAAGCAATTTGCTTAATTATTCTGTTTTAGCCATTGCATCGATGTTTGAGTGGTAGACTTGTAAGTTTAGCTTTTCAAATCTCTCCTACATAATTTTCTCTGAGTTGGGCTGTTGTCTTCAAGATGGAGGCCAATGAAGATAGTGTCATATATAATTTAGATGTGTAGTATGTTGATTTAGGATGCAGTAAAACTATCCGCTCCTTGTACATGTAGAGCTAGGAGGCAATAAAGTTCATCCTTGATGCTTCACAAACATGATTAATGGTGAAGCACTTAAATGGAAAAGTGACACTAGTCAATATGACCAAGTGCACCTAAATTACCTATAAATGAAAATCACTTATTTTTTTTAGCTTCTGCTTATTTAACTACTGTTCCTATGATGAAACAAATTTAAATGTTCATTTGTAATATTTTGACCTGATACATGATTTAACATCATCCAAGTACATTGTGTTTTTACAGCACAAACTTTTTGTATGTTTGAATCAAGATCAGGTGTTTGGACTTTGGATTTTTGGATTACATGGTGTAAGATTTAGTTTTGGATCCGTATCATTCACACTATCCTTTCTTTTTAAAATTAGTAAGCACATCATCCAAGTTCCACAGTTGGGGTTTGCTATAAGTCAAAAAACTTCTTTTACCTGGAGTTTGAATCTCACTGGTTCCAGCATAGTCTTCTGGTCAACTTTATCATTTAATTAGTTTGACTGATGTGGTATTGCTTAGGAGCTATTCAGATCATATTGAATGTGCTATTTCTGATCAGAAGTTACCTTCTTTTTCTTTCTTGTGTTATAATCTACTCACAGAGAGAACAAGAACTTGACTGGGACAGCAAGGTATGCAAGTGTGAACACACATCTTGGCATAGGTATGAGAATGTTTTCTTGTTTCTTTATTCTATTAGCATCTGCTTTTATAAGTTGATTAGTCTTAGTTTTTGGCTATTTTACTAGTTTCTTCTGTGTCTTTGAAATTGTGTGGTTTTCTTGAATCTGGATTCTGACTGTTGTTTTTCCTCTGCCAAGAACAAAGCAGGAGGGATGATTTGGAATGTCTTGGATATGTTCTTATGTACTTTTTAAGAGGAAGGTCTATTCTTTTGCATCTCACTGGTTCTTTTACGTCAATTGTGCATCTCACTGATTCTAGCATGGTCTTTTGGTTTTCACCCTTATTCATTTAAGTTTCTAATGTATTTTAACTAGTGGTTATTCTTTTTGTTTTTTGTGCTTTCAGCCTTCCATGGCAGGGTCTGAAAGCAGGAACCAAGAAGCAGAAGTATGAAAAAATTAGTGAAAAGAAAGTTGCCACATCAATTGAGGCAAGCTCTTATATATGTCATGTCTTTGGGCTTTTATTCCTTTTGCTGATGGTTTTGATGATGGAAAATTTCTTGTTCCCTTAGGCTTTATGTAGGGGATATCCATCAGAGTTTACCTCATACTTCCATTATTGTCGTTCACTACGATTTGAGGACAAGCCTGATTATGGATATCTCAAGAGATTGTTTCGTGACCTTTTCATCCGTGAAGGTTGGTTCTCCTCCTATATCTGTCAAGGATCAAGAATTTCTTCTACGGAATGATGACATGACCAATAGAAGTGAAGACTTTGTGTATCCATTGTAACAATCATTTTTTTTAATCTATTGTCTGCAGGTTTCCAGTTTGATTATGTATTTGACTGGACCATTTTAAAGTATCAGCAGTCACAGATGTCTGGTGCTCCTCCACGTGCTATTGTTAAGTCCAATACAGTTATTTATAAGTTTATTCCTTTTTACTTCCTGAACAAATGGATAAGCTTTTCTACTATTTTTAGGGTTCAAGTGCGGAACCTAGCTCTGGCTTGGTTCCTGCCATTGCCAATGATAGGCAGTCAGGTGATCTGCTCTATTTCATTGCTGCATTCATCATTTCTTATATCTGTTGATTTGATGCTTATTATTGCTTATAATTGACTCCATTTCTAATCTTCTAAGAAGCTATTGCTAGTTTCTTTAATTTTCCTTTCTCACACTTGGCTGTTTCATTGGCTTATGCTAATTGGATGGTCAACTCTTATATTCGACCTTTGTTTTGGTTATTATATCCATATTGCACAGCTCTCAAAGCACAATTGTTTATAATCCATTACTATTGCTAGCTTATTGAAAAAAAATTAGTTATCCCATTTTCATAGCTTGTAGGTTTACCTTTTTAAGATTGTGTTTAGGTGGTGACGAAGGACAGACAAGTGGTTGGCTGGCAATGGACTCTTCTCATCGTGGACAAGCTACACAACCAGCTGTAACTGTTGGCAGCTTATCAAAGCAGAAAGCTCCTATGGGGAATGATCCATCCTTCAGTAGAGATGCTATTGTGAGTTTATTTATCTGACAGTACTTATAAGATTATAATTGTCTGAACTCGATCTTAAGCCTTCAATGCCAGGCCTTGTTATCTATCTAGCAAATGACATGTAAATGTATGCCTGGTAAGTGAGGCTCAGGCAAGGGAACAGTTCCCTTGACTTATTATTGTTATTTCTTAAACGTTTTCATCCTTTGTGAATCATATGGTTAATGTAAGCCATTTCTTCCACAAAAGCTGTAGGTTATTTTAACTATTTTTTTTGCCAAGTCTTCAAGATCTTTTATCTAGTGTCTGGCAGAAGTCTAAGATATCTTTTAACTTGATTTTTTATCTAGATTTCCTTTCAAATCCTTTTAAGAGTTTTGACTTCCTAGTTTTACTACAGATGTAGTTGCTCCATTATTTGGATTGTTAAGATCAGAAGACATCCTAGGAGTGTAACTATAATTCATCTAGAAGTTTTTGGTTGAAAGAGCTCAATAATCTATACAAGAATTATGATAGAGTTTTTTTTACTATTCATATGTTTAATATTTATCGAAGTACCACTTGGGATTTTATACTCTTTTAAGGGCCTATTTAAGTTAGAAGTAGGCAAGTAGCAAGTTGTCAATAATGTCTAGTATTTTTAAAGAAATTGTCATGGATCATTTATTATGACAATAATAAAAAGGAATAAAGGAAACATGCATATAAATGTGTTGTCTGCATATGTGGTCCACCAGCACGACAAGGTGATGTCACCTTTACATGAAGTGATGATGTGTGTTGTTTACGTTCTCTGAACATTGATTAGCTATTTTGTGTATCATCTGAATTGTCTTATGATTATATGATGCTGGTGAGGATTTTATCGTGCTTTTGATTCTATAATTTAATTTGCTATGTCTTTCTTTAGTTTTTTTTTTCTTTTTGATCATTCTGCATTGTTCCTAGCCTACTCCAGGGCATGGTTTGCAAAAATGCAACCTGTTTCTCTGGGTTACTCCAACTTCTTATTTCCTTAATTCTTTATACTTTGTCAATCATCCTCCTTTTCTACCATGTCCTTATTGTATGATGGTTCCCTTCATTTTGTCACCATCACATCTGTAATGCTTGCTTTCTGCATTAAAGGCCTGCATGCACATTTTTCCCATGGTTCTATGAGTAATTTATCGACCTAGAGGACCATGCCGAATTGGTGGAAATCAAATAATGGCCTCATTTGAGTCTGACTATTACAGGGAAATTTGTAATCAAAGTTCACCGTGACGTAAATGGATTTTAAGGAACTTGAATTGTTAAAAATACTTGTATAGAAGTAAGATTGTGAATGTGCAGTTGTTATGTGGAAATGATTAGTCAAAGCTTACCTTGTTCTTTACACTACTGTTGGTGCTCAAAGTTTACAATGGTCTTCTAGCTTCAAGTTCAGTCTCAAGCTGATCATCTGTTCTACACTTTAAAGGGAGGTACACATGTACAATTTTCCTTAAGGTTAGTTGATCATGTAAAATTATCCATCCTTAGTCAATGACTGAGTTTGTTATCTATGATATATTTATTGATTTGAGATTGCTTGTAGCTTTGTCAAGGGATTTCAGAAGTTTAGATTTCTTGTGATTCATGAAACCCCAGATGCATGATTCTTCTAATACAGCCTTGCAATACATATATTGATTAATTTGTGTAATTCCTGATCTCGAATGGGTGCCTCTTAGTTTTCCAGTTCAGCATTTTTGGGACGGTCAAGCGGATCATCAAGGCGAGCTGCTGTTTCTAGTTGCAGAGACATTCTGGGCACTGAGGCAGATCAAACTCGCAGTCGTACTGCAGGGGCCAGTCCAGGGACATTCCGTAAGGTGTCAAGTGCCCAGCAAAGCTCTCCAATTACTTCTGCAGAGCACAAACATACTTCTGGACGGAATTCATTTACAATTAAGAACTATGAGAC
Organism: Musa beccarii; assembly: GCA_024322285.1. Lineage (NCBI taxonomy): Eukaryota > Viridiplantae > Streptophyta > Magnoliopsida > Zingiberales > Musaceae > Musa > Musa beccarii. The sequence continues at coordinate 59,114,504 of CM044397.1, forward strand.
CACACTCAGAGGAATCGAGGCCTTTAATTCTGACAGTGAGGAAAGGGACCAATTATAGCAATTGTTAGTGCTGCCGCAACCTCTTTTACATTCCTCTGTAGAAATCCATAAACTGAAGTGAGAGTAACCTTGGCATGGTTTTTCCCTTGTGTCATGAATGGGGAGCTACTTCTGAGTCGCTGCGATTTGAAGCGGCTGATATTGAAGTGCCCACAAAGATAATATCAAGGTGGATCGAATCATCCCAGTAGCCGTTTGTATATTAGCCTAGGATATATGCCGTGGCTCCGCTCCCCTGCTATGTGATTGGTTGCCCTTGATATCTCGTTATAATTCTTGGTATTCATTGTGCTAATCAACATCACCTTTCAAGATCTACTGCAGACACTTTGCATGAGAAGCTTTATTAACCATGAGCCAGTTGACTTATCTTTATAATTACACTGTTCGGGCTTTTGATGTTTATTAGCTAAGGTGGGCGCTTGGTGTTGCAGACATGGTCTTTTTGTGCTTCACCATCGTTCTTGAACCTAGGATGACCTATGAACTCTTCAAATACTCATTTTAAGATATGTGGGAACTAGTTGCTCATTGATGTATGTTGTAATACTTGGGAGTATGTAGACACTGAACAATTTGCAAGTAATTAGGTGAGCTCTCTCTACTAAAAGAGGATATTTACAAGGCTCGAACAGAAAAATGTCACAGCATGAACTTCTCTAGCTTATGGCACAAAAGTCGCAATAGATCGTATATCATGTGGGCTCTTTCTCTACTTGAAGAGAATGTTCGGAACACAACCTCTGATGCTTACACAAAAGTCATACTATATCATGTACACTACCATACCAAGAATTTACATCAAAAGACATTGCCCAAAATAATGCCAGGCAAATCAAGTGAACTTATCGAAACTAGGAAACTATACTAAGAGTCGCAGCGGCAGTACTCTTCTCACGCATTACACAACCCCAAATCGCAACAGGCTTGCTGGCTCTCACATCAAGAAACTTTGTACTCGAACTTGTGTGTTAAAATTTTACAAATCCATAGTACATCAAATCTGGATTCTCACTGTAATAACAGTGTTAGAGTACGTGAACTTCTAATCTAATTAGGTAAGATATATTATAAATATAATTAAATTTTTATTATCATTATTGATCAATAAAAAAATTTAATTATAATAAATTTTTTTAGAAGATGATAGGCTTTCCTAATTACCATATCATAATCTCTGTTTTTACATATAAAAGGATAAGATCTCCTAGAGGTAAAAAAAACTAGATTACAGATCTTTTTTCATCTCTTTGTCCCTAATCCATCACTCATAGCGGTCTTATTCAAGATAGAAAGAGAGGAGAAAATAAATCAAATTCTCCTTATAGATCAGCATTGCTAAAGCTTTCGGAGACGATGGTACACTTGCATATAAGATAAAGGTTTTTTGAATGACATCGATAGACATGCATCATAAATTTGATTTATTATAATTTGATTTCAATTTTTGACATTAAAGCTTTTTATATAACAACAACATAATCATAGTTTTTATGCTTATAATTAGTATCAGAGCTATATTTTGAAATCAAATATTTTAAATTATAAAAATATTTTAGATCTATTTTATATTTAGATTTATTTATTAATACTCTTCGCTTACAAAAAAAAGTGCTACATGATTTTAATTTATGATGCTTAAATAATCCATATATATGTTATCGATATGCTTTTCTATCTAGTTTGTCCTATCGTCTACTTGCGAACAATACGAGGTTTCTCATGTTTGAATGATGGACCACTGTTGATAATTTATTGTCGGTGATAGTATTGTCGAGGGGAGTAACCTCCGATGGTTTCTAACCAAATCATAGGTAATAATTGCATATGCAACAGAATTGCTGTGAGGGGTAACAATGGGCGATGACGACATGCACGACTATCGATGTGTAGTAGCCTTGTGATGGTCAGCTTACCTTGGTCGCAATGGTTGTAGCAACACCATTGCCTGCAATGGTTACAGTAATGTTGTTGTGGCATTTGTTGGCTACGACTAGCGTCGATTGGATATCGAAGACCATGGTACCTAGTGACAATGCAATGCAATAGTGGCTGATGGGGGAAAACTCTATGGAGTGTGTTGTCACAATTGACAGTGATGACGACGACTAGAGGTCGAGTTGATCGCGATCAAGCTACTCGTCGATGCATAACTGTGTGTGAGCACAACGGCCTGACATGACAATGATGAGATTGTTAGTCAACTGCTTGAGAATAGCCACACTATCACAGGCGATAGAAGGCTGGTGCACCATCGATAAGACCTGCGTGCATGAGCCGAAACACAATGGTAGTGATTGAGAGAGGTTTTAGGGATTGCTATCTTTTTAATCGAAAGAATATTTTTATTACTCAGAAATAAGATTATTTTAATTCTGTGTCCTTAAATTTATTTTTCTAATTATACCCTTTATAAATCAAATATTTTCATTCTGTATTCTAAGCAAAATTATAATTTTGCCCTTCAAAAATTAAAAAAATTAACTTATATCCTCAATTATAAAATTCAATAATTTAATTTTTTAATCAAATATTTTGTTTGATTAGTATTTTGATTGCCTGACTAGATTTAGATTCGATCAATTAATTTTTGAGCGAATTCGCAAAAAGTCAAATTTTGATCAGTTTTTTATTTTGATCAACTTTAATTTGGATGGGTCTAATTGAATAGATGGTTGGTCCAAATCTTTAAGCCTAATTTAGATAGTTCAATTCTGGACTACCCAATTAAATAGGGTTTGCAAGTCTCAGGGTTCATATGAAATAAAAAAAATTATAAATTATGATTTTCTTTTATAGTTTTCTCATATACCATATTGATAAAATTTTACATATGAAAATTAAAATTTTAATTATTATTCTTAGATATTTATTTAGTTATTCACATGTATATATTTAAAATTTATAAAGTAATATTTATTTTTTATATAAAAGATATAATTTATGATTTATCATGATTATAGTTATCATATAATTTTTTAATACTAATTAATATTTAATAATTATTATGATTATTATTGAATTATTCTGACATATATTAAATTGAAAAAATTTGATGAATATAATTTGTAATTTATATTCCTAAGTTTTATCTGATAAGTAATTGCTAAAGTGGCTTGAGTAGTAAGCTTATGATATATGAATTATAATAAATATTTATAATTTATAAAAATATTTTAAATTATATTTTACATTATTGTATTAGTCTTATAGCCACCAAAGTGGTTTAGATCAATAACTTATAAAGTTAAATTAAAAATTAATCTTAAATAATATAAAAAATAATATTTATAATGATACATATAATTAGGATATTTAGATAATCCTAAAATAGAATCTAATTCAAATAATTATGTGATAAGATATGGTAATATTATTTTGGATATTCTTGTAGTTTAGAATTATATACCTAAAAGTAATAATACTATTCCATAAAGATAATATTAGTCTTCCATAAATAATTTTATATGAATACTAGATATATCAATATTATATCTAGGGATGAATACTAGATATATCAATATTTTACTCAAGGATGAAGTAGATATAATATCAATAGTTTAATATTTATTAAAAAACTTAAATTATTAATATTATATTATTCTATTATAGTGACACTTTCTTCATTATATTTTTATAAATAACCTAAGCATATGCAATTTATACTAGATATGATAGACTAAATGATAAAAAAAATCTAAAAGTTCTAATTTATAATAATTACGAATAATATTTAAATTTTCTTATAATATACAACTAACATATTAAAATATTTTAAGGATCAATTTAAATTTACTAACAAATCATTAACTGATATATTAATAAAAAATTTACTAAAATTTGGTATGATAATATTTAAGGAATTCAAGATTATATCCTTAATATAGTTAGCAACATTGTAAGCTCAAGAATATCAGGTATGAATATAGTTGAGTTCATTCTTGTATAATTTATTCTTAATTTTATTTCTTTTTAGTTTGACTCATTTGAAATTTACAATAATAAAATTAAGAATAAATAAAACTTAAACGAATTGATTAGCATATGTGTTTAAAAAGAATTCAAATTAAACTAGAAAATAATAAGTGGTTGAAGCATAATTTATTAAATAAATTAATTAAGTTTCTAAATATTATATAAACTCTTAAATAAAATCTTTACAATAAAGTTTTAGGCAAAAAAATCATGTGAAGAAGGACTATAATGTTTTGATTCGAAAGAAAAATGTATAAGTTTTACATTTGAATTTTTTAATTAAACATAATAAAAAAATTTTAATACTTGGTGGATTGATACTGATGCTTCAATTTATGTTATTAATAATATAGATTTATTTTAATATGAGAATCAAAAGAATATAAAATATTTATCATTACAGAAAATTATTATAAAGCAAAAGCGATAGTAGTTGGTATTTATCGCCTATATCAAGAGATGATTCATATGATGGATCATGATGACGCATACTATATTCTTTCAATTCTAAAAATTTAAGTTTTTTTTATTTAGAATTGTCAGGATATTATCTCTCTATTAGTAGTTGTAAACTTAATATATTTATGATTAATAAAAGTTAATTTTTAAATTCTGTTTGATGGTTTATATAAAATTAATGAAATATAGTTTCATAAACTCCTTAATATTTTATATGCTTACATTTACGAGATACTTTATGTTTCATCTTTTAGTGGAAAGAGATATCTTATCACTTTTATGGATAACTTATTGAGAGAGTTATATATATTTAATTCATGTAAGGTCTCAAGTTGTTGATGTCTTTAGTTATATATAAACGAAGTTGAGAGATAATTAAATAAGAAAGTCAAAATTATAAGATTTGATAGAGGTGATTAATTTTATGATAGTTATGATGATCTCGATTATAATTCTATTTTTTTAGTAGATAAATAGAAAAGTAGGGTTTTAGTGCTCAGTATGTTTTACCATATGTGTCATAGTAAAATAGAATTGCTCGGGCAAAATCATACTCTTATATATAGTAAGGAGCATAATGAGTTATCCTTCTATACCTAAAATAATATTTTGAGAAACTCTAAAGACATTTATGTATATCTGAATAGAATTCATAATAAGCTAATTTCATTAAATTTTTGAGTTATGGACTAGTAGAAAATCCAACTTGAGATAATTATATATTTAAGATTGTCTTGCAAAGATAACAGTCTTCAATTCACCTGAAAAAAAGTAGATTCAAGGATTATTTCTAGATATTTTATTATTTATCAAAAAAATTAAAATTTTATTACCCTAATTATAGTACAAGGATAGTTGAATTTTATAATTTAAGATTCATAGAAAATAACAAATTAGTAGAAGCAAAATCTTAACTTTTAATTTTGATATTGAGTAAATATAGGTTGATACTTCTTTTAGTGTTCCTCAAATCACTAAAAGAATTGATAAGGGTGAATAATAAAAAAAACATCCATGAACTCCTATATTATGTTAATATTATCACAAATAATCTTGTAAAACCATCATAACTAGTTGTTTTGATAAAATCTCAAAAGAAAAGAAGATCTACCATTTATTATTATTCTATGATATATGTACTAGAATAAGATTATGATATAGGAATAAAAAAAATCTCTCATTGTTTTCATAAATTATGAAAAAGTGATACAATACAATAAAAGAAGAGTTGAAATTAGTAGATGATAATGGTGTCTAATAATTCATCGAATTGTTTAATAGTTATAAAAAAAATATTATATAACTATAACTCAAAGGGTAATATCAAATTATATAACGATCAAACTTATGATTAAAAATTTTACTCATAAGAAATATATCAACCATAATGAGATTTTTTTAATTTTTAAAATAAACTCATTAAGAATTATTATGATATTAGTGGCTCATTATGACTCTAAGTTGATGTGAAAATAAATTTTTTGAATGGAGATCTAGATTTATATGAATTAGCCTAAACAATTCAAATATAGGAAATATAAAATTTGGAATACAAATCTAGGAAATATATTTTATGCTCATAAATAAGTTTTTATACAATGGTATATAAAGTTTCTTGATATCAATATTTTCTTTATATTAAAGAAAATACTATTGAATGATATTTATATATAAAGATCAGTAGAAATAAGTTTATTATATTGGTCTTATATATAGATAATATTTTTTTTGCTAATAGTGATCATGGTGTATTATATCAAATCAAAAAAAATTTAATAAGAATTTTAAAATAATTGATATGAATGAGGTAACTTATGTTATTGACATTGAGATTTTTAAGAATAGATGCCAAAGATTGCTAAGATTATCTTAGAAATGATATATTGATTGAGTATTAAAGAGATTTAGTATGCAATTTTGTTTAGTAAATAACAAAGAAAAATTTTAATTAAAATAAGTGTTTTTAAAATGACTTAGAAATAATTAAATAAAAAATATTCATTATGTATGCATAGTTGAAAATTTATTACGTGCTTAAGTCAATACCAGATATCGATTTTATACTCGAAATACTTGATAGATATTAGAATTACCTAAGAATAATACATTAAAAAGCTAAAAAAGATAAAAATATCTAGAAGTGATGAAGGATTGTATACTCACATATATGAAATTAAATTAGCTTGAAATGATGATATTTTCAAATATTGATTGTCTAAATTACCTTGATGATATGATGTCTATTTTATATTTTATAATTATTAGTTGAAAAGGTAAAATATTATAGGAAAAAAAATTTTAAGAAAAAAATAAAACATAAAATATTATTATATTATCAAAAATAAAAATTAATTTTATAGTATACTTTGTTGCCACTAATCAAGCTTTATGAGTATAAGATTTTATCTTAGGATGTGGTGCAATCATACTTAATTTTTAAGTCATTGAAGATATTTTATGCTATATTACAATAATTTTCTTCTCTAAAAATAATAAATATTCTAACAGTTACATGCATTATGACATAAAATATTTACTAGTAAGATAAAGAGTTCACAAACAGTTAATATCAATTAAGAATGAGTTTTATTATATCAATTACTTATTCATTGATAAGAACTTGAGTTTTATTATATTAATTACTTATTCATTCACTAACACCTTATAGTATAAGGTGTTGAAAGAACTTATTCTTATGATTAAGTTATGAGTAACTTATAAAAGATATGATGATTTATATTTGAATGGATATTATAATTAATATTTTTATTTATGTAATTAAAATTATTTAATTTTACTATTTTGTTTACCTTTATATATATGCTTATTTTAAGATAATAATATTAAATTAACAAGATAAATTGTTAAGATCATTTTGTATTATGGTACATAGGAGGAAATATAATATTTATAGCATATAACCGTTATAACTCGCATTGATAGTAAAACTTAATATAATATTATTATATTTATTGATCATATTTGCTTATTTTATAAAATTTATATGCACGTATAAAATATGTTTTTGAAGTTTCAGAATCAAATTACTTAAAATTATTTTAAAATAATTTTTTTATTTTATTTATTTTCGTTTTAAATTATTTATATTTTATTAATTAAAATGAAAGAATGTTAGTATATGCAATCCTATCTAATTAGGTAAGATATATTATAGATATAATTATATTTTAATTATAGTTATCAGCGATTATTACGAAATTATCTTGATGTGAGGAATTCTCTTAATCACTATCATTCACCCTTTGCTCTCATAATTTTTTTTATCTCTAATCTATCATATGCAAATCAATATCATTATAGTTTTTGGATTTGATAACAGTATATTTGTATGTATCATAAATTTGATATATTGTTATAAAATTTTTAGTATTATTTTTATGCTTGCAGACTGTTCTTCTTCGTGCTACTCTTTACTCTTAGACATTGCACTTGACATTTTACAAGACGAAACTGTAATATTTGTGCTAGTTTGGGAAAACTAGAGGTACGGAGAATAGGAATCATAGTGAACATTGAGACGGCTGATTCCGAGTCGACGTCTTCGACTCTTCCGAGTTGAGAGTTAGATTTGGCACGCTGATTGACTACCGTAGAGGGCTAAAGGTGGCGTCTTCAAATACTAGGAGTCACAGTGAGCAATGAGACGGCCGATTCCGAGTTGGTGTCTTCGACTCTCCCGAGTTGAGAGTTGGATTGGCGACGCTGATTGGCGACGCTGATTGGCTACTAATGGCGGTCTCTCCAAATCGTATGCGGGATAGAACTCGTATGAGGTCCCCTCATCCTAACCGTCCCTCGTCCTAGCTCACATCTGGACCGTCCATTCGTGATAGAAAACCTTCCTGCTTCGATGATATATCATCGTTCGCTCCAACTCCGAATAAGTATGGGAAAAGTATTGCCTCCTCCATTAATAAACTTCGACGGGAGGCCTGCCAGGTATACCAGTTTATATCCTATTTCCTCAAGATTCTTTCTTTCTTCCTCTCTGTCTCACGCTAGTCTCGAGTTTGGATATCAGCGATGAAGAGGTACATCGATGGCGAGGATTGGTACGACTGCACAGAGTTTGAGGGGATCCTCTTCGCCGTGACTGCCGACGAGAAGGTGGCCATCGTGGACGTGCTCCCTGCTGCTGAGGTCGCTGCCAACGACAAGGCAGAGTTGCAGCATCCTACTGTTGCGGTGATCGTCATGGAGACAGAGACGTACTACGATGGGAGCACCGGTTTATGGAAGCATTTCTTCGACGTGGAGTTGGATGATTCGACGTTGACGCTGAAAGTGCCCGTCGCCGGGAGGCATGTCAAGGAAATCGTTCACTTCGGCTGAAGCTTTTCTTCCTTGATCGCTAATCGATGTACTCCCGTGCATGCATCTGGCGACGTTTCCTTCTTCTTTACGATTCGCCAATCACGGTGGGACACACGAAGCAGATTTTGTTCAGTTCAGCGTAGTTCTTTCGACATGAACTTAATTGTTCAGTTCACGACGAGACACCTTGCAGTGACATATCGTTATGTTATTAGATGTTACGTATGCAGTGTGCATGTTCCTAATTTTGGATCCTGTCGACGTTGACAGAGGCATGCATGGTCGTGGTCAGTCAATGGGCGAAAAGAGAGGGCTGGCGCTTGCCAAGGATCGCAAAGTTGACCGAGTCAATTTCCTTCCTTCGGCTGATACAGCACATTATCACTTGGTTGCTATTTTGACCATTCCTCCTCATGTTCTTGCCCTCTTCTTCTTCCTCCGTTTAGTTTTAAGCTGACCTACAGAGACCCTCCTGCCTTCACCGTACCGGAGAGAGAGAGAGGAATGGCTTGTCAGAAGCTGAATGCGGTGCTGCTCCTGTGCACACTACTGGTCGTTTCCCAGGTGGGGAGGAGCGAGGCTGGCCAGAACTGCTTCTGCGAGTGCATGAAGAAATGCATTCCGGTCGGGGTGTTGAGCGTGCAAGAATGCGCCGAGGAGTGCGACGATGCATGTAGGAAACTAGGGTTCCACGGGGAACCTCGAGGAGGGATGGAGTTCTGTAGAAAGTTGGGAAGTTGACCATCATCTTACCCTGCTTTGCATCATCTCCATGCTTGTGTTTGTGAGTGTTTAATGATTTCTGTCCTACGCCTTCCGTTTGTGCTTGAATCCACTGTGTTCATGTCGCATTCATCTTGCGGTTTGCACTCTACAATGGTTTTCTGATCATGCGTCACCACCGCACTCCCTTTTATCCCTTTTATCCCGACGAGTTACGATGATCGTGAGCAGAGATGATCATAAAAGAACATCAGAAGATGCACAATTTTTTTTTCTAGCTTGAGGCCTAAGTAATCCATGCCGAAAACAATGTAAGAAAACCAAAATACAGAGACTTTGATCTTTGCAGGTGTTGTGTTGTTCCTTCCATTCATATGGAATGATGGTCTCATGAAAGCAAATTAGAAAAGAACGGGCAACATTGCCTGATCGTTAATGAGCTAAAAGGTATTTTTGCAGTGCAATTTGCCTATTCCAGACGCGCTCTCTAAAGGATCAAAATAGTTCTCCACCTAATCTCTTTCTCCTGTGATGAGGAACAGAACACCAATGAAATTAATGATCAATTTAGTGTGGATTGTCGAACCATGCAGAAACACAAATGGCGTTGTCACAAAGCAACTAACATTTATACAAAGAGATTCAACATTTATGCTGAGCATTGTCACAAAGAAAGATCGAACATCTTACAAATCCTCCTCTTTGAAACCAAGATCAGACATGTTCCTTGACAACAAATTGATTCCGAAAGCAAACCAGAATGTGAACGGACTGCAGGACCTCATACTTTTCACTCCACAAATAAGCGCACAAGCAATTTGTCGATTTATGGGAAACCAATCAGCAAAACTCACATAGAACTTTACAGCTAATCTCTCTTTTGGCTACTAGGAGAGCAGCATTTATCAAAACATTTTGCAAGGAATTCCCAGAATCCATCTTTCTTCTTTTGTGGCTTACTGTTGGATTCATCTTTTGGATGTATAGTGACCACAATAGCTTCGATTTCTTCCTTGGCTCGTTCAAACACGTTTGGGCCTTTGACTTTATCAATTGGAGTGTCCTCATCAATATCATCACTCATGCCATGGGTCTCCTTATGATGTGTTTTCTCCTTCTGCAGAGGTTCTTCAGTCCCTTCCTTTGACCCTGTAGTAAATTGAATGATTTCACATTGTTTATCATGAAAAACAACAAAGCCCAGTAGAATTAGGCGATTAGTCTACCACAAAGTCTCATCAACTAGGATAATAACTGGAACCAGTAACAAATCCGATAACATTGGACGATCTTGACCAAGCACCACTCTAATCCCCACCAGCTAAAGCAGATACCACCAGTAGACAACCCAAGACAACTATCAAGTTATTTTATTACTGAGGAAGAAAGCTTGTCAAAACTAGAAAAAAAAAAGGTGTTCCTTTTCTCAAAACTAATGTTACAAAATTAGAACAAATCAGATACCACCATCTAAAGCAGATACCACCGGTAGACAACCCAAGACAACTATCAAGTTATTTTATTACAGAGGAAGAAAGCTTGTCAAAACTATAAAAAGAAAAATAGGTGTTCCTTTTCTCAAAACTAATGTTACAACATTAGAACAAATCAGATACCACCAGCTAAAGCAGATACGACCAGTAGACAACCCAAGACAACTATCAAGTTATTTTATTACAGAGGAAGAAAGCTTGTCAAAACTATAAAAAATTTCTTTTTTTCAAAACTAATGTTACAGCATTAGGACAAATCAGATACCACCAGCTGAAGTAGATACCACCAGTAGACAACCCAAGACAGCTATCAAGATATTTTATTACAGAGGAAGAAAGCTTGTCAAAACTATATAAAAAAATAGGTGTTCCTTTTCTCAAAACTAATGTTACAACATTAGAACAAATCAGATACCACCAGTTGACAACCCAAGACAACTATCAAGTTATTTTATTACAGAGGAAGAAAGCTTGTCAAAACTATATAAAAAAAAAAAGGTGTTCCTTTTCTCAAAACTAATGTTACAACATTAGAACAAAACCTAAAAATACAACATGATTTCAAGCAGCATGCACAAGTCAACATAGACCAACAGCCGATTTAGAATTATATCTTTTATATGAGCTTCAAGTAATCATGAGATATAGAACGAGATTTTATTAAAATCCCATGTAATATTTTGATAAATACATCTAGCTGATTCTGATAGTGAAGTCTACTTTCCAACTTAATCAAATTAAGTAGGAGATTCTATATCCGAATCCCACTTCAGAAATTAAAGAGAACTAAGTGCCAGTGAAGCATAGCAGCAATCTCTGATGAGCCAGTATCTAAAGTGAACTCACGATGAAACTCCTAAGTACTTTGATAATCTATTTACTCCATGAAGGAAATTACGGTGTGCAGGAATCCTCTTGCCAAGAAGGAAATCCAAAAATCACTCTCAAGTTTCCGTTCCGGGGAATTGAGAGTTTTTCATTTGACTAAAATAGTCTCATTAGCATGGCCATTCCTGCAAAACGCATTACCTTACTTGCCTTTGATCAGCCGGCCTGAAACAAAGAGACTCGATTAGGTACAGAGAATTACCATCTTTCTTTGCATGTTGCTCATGATCTGGGGTTCTCTTCGAGTGGATAGTCTCTACAAGGGCCTCGATCTCTTCCTTTGCTCGTTCAAACACATTGGGAGCTTTGACTTTGTCCATCGGTGTGCTCTCGATGTCATTGCTCCTTCCATGAGTCTCCCAGTCATCGGTTCTATCCTTATCCATCATCACTTGTGTCTTCTGTTGCCTTCTAGTACAAATCAAGATCCTGTCACTGCCTATCAAATGGGTTCCAAAAATCATGTCACCATCAGATCCTTGGAGGAAAAAAACCAAACAGAACATCGATCGTGTAAAAGATGAAAACAAATATGTAATGTAATGGAAAATACGAACTTTAAATTTAAACATGCCACTAGTGAAATATTGATATACAGATAAGCATTGAAAAAACAAATGCATAAAAGGAGCAAGCTCTGGCCAATCAATTCTTTCAGAATCATAATACAGACTTCGAGAAATAATAAGCATAAACGACTCGGCTCTCATCTAAATCGACGATCATTAGAACACAATCCACTCCAGAAGGAAGAAAACAAAAAGAAAAAAAAAACGATTTTGACCATTGGATCATTCGCCACATGAGATAAGAGGCAATAACTTCGAAGACAGTAGGTTCAACACCGCAAGAAGAAGGCAATAACTTCGAAGACAGTAGGTTCAACACCGCAAGAAGAAGGCAACAGCAAGGCCCTAAACCGGACCGAGCAAAAATTGGAGTTTAGGATGGGAGAGATCACCTGGTCTTCGATCGACGAAAGAACGGATCGGGGGAAGCTTCAGCGACAGGAGTTTGGTTTATAAACCTAAAGATGCGTTCGCGAGAAGCTGCGAGATGATTTATAATTGTTTTCTTCGTTCCGACCTTACTTTCCTACGAAAGCAGATGCGACCGCAATAACCTGCGAAACGTTGTTGGCGTTTTGAATACGTCTGCGCGTCCCCATCCTGGCTGGCATATTCGGCTTGCTTAGTTTCGTTTGGACTAATTTTGGTACTCCGTTTGGACATTAAGTCTACCAACGTGTAATTCTTGCTCTGCTACTACAATACATAAAGGTTGGATATATTAGTGTTCTGAAGCATAGACAATAATATTTGAATTATTTTACTCATGCCGGTTTAAACTTGCATTATTCTTGAATGGTTTTATATATAAACCCATCGTCAATGTTCAATATGGTTTTAACATTTTCCAATGCTCGTCCAGAGGGCCAAAAGGAACACTAAAAACTATGATTATATATATATATATATATATATATATATATATATATATATATATATATTCTTATACACTTCAAAATAGTATATTAGTCATTATAAGTTTTACTATAGCATATGTATGCTTTTTCAAATGTTAAAATTATCCGCAGATGTCATTGTGGTTGACAGGTATCCATTAGACCATAAGTTCTAGCTGTGTGTAATATTGGATAAAATAGGTAAAAATATGTATTAACTTTTATATTTTTAATGAATACTAATATAAATTAGAGTTTCAAGTAACCACTAATTTATATATATTTTTATTCTTTTAACAACTAATATATACTAGCTAATATATTTACGACGATAGCTATTGGTTCTTAAGCAATTTATGAATTATTTAAAGGGCTAAAAAAATCATCATTTTTTTAATGATTACATATATATATATATATATATATGTTTGAAGGGAATTAACTTTGATAATATATCATAAGATTTCAGGTTCCAATCTCATATTCATCATTTATTCTTTTAAAAAACTTAATTTTTTTTTAAAAATATAAAATTAATATATATTTTATATTTTAACCAATATTATATACAGTTAGAACTTATATTTTTAATGACTACTAATATAAATTAGAGTTTCAAGTAACCACTAATTTATATATATTTTTATTTATTAACAACTAATATATACTAGCTAATATATATTACTACCATAACGATGGATTGATTCTTAAGGGATTTATGAACTATTTAAAGGGATAGAAAAATAATCTTTTTTGCAAGATTAAATATACGTATATGCTCGAAGATGTTAGCTATCTTAATTTATAAGAATTTAAGAGTATATCGTAAAATTTATAAGAAAACACCTTGTTAGAAGAGGCGGTTAGGTCTCCTTTACTGATGTCAACATTAGCACATATCCTTTGCTAACACTGCATAAATGAATCAAGCTAATTAGGGCTTCTTGTCCCGCTGAATCAGGAAATGTCGTCCAAAACCCTAGCTCGGGCCGGAGCTTCTCTCATCGATCGCCTCGTCGTCTTCCATCCCCCGAAGCCAAGTAATGGATTCCTTCTAACTCGGATCTCTTCGCACCCTCCGGTTCGTTGCTTTGCGGAGAAATTCCTCGCCGCTCGGACCCCGCCACCGGGATACGTAGGAGGAGGAGACGCCGAAAGCCTAAAGATTTTGGCGTCCTCCCAAGGCATCGTCTTTCCATGCGGCCTTCCGTCTCTCCGCTTCTTCATTGACGAAGGTGAGATCATTCACTTTTGGAGAAATAGATCACATCGACTCATTCTAACTGTGTTATATGGTGTGTCTCCCCACGTTGTGTTGCTTCTCATGGAGTTAGTAAAAATTATCATTTTTATAGGTTTTGGCAGAATCCTGTTTGGTTGAGATGGTGTCTTCTAACATAATAATTATTCACTTCGCACCAGTGACCTACCGTATATGTAATGGTTCTTCTTTGTAATTCCATTTGATAATGTTGCCAATGTCTGTCTTGCTGTTCACTAGCTTCCTCTTGATGAATTATGATAGTACATTTCGTTGTGTATGGTTGGTTGTGGCATTATTAGCTATACATTGGCTAGGTGGCTCTATTGCACTGTGTCTGCTGAAGTCCTTCAATTCCAGTAACAGTGCAATAAAAAAGACTCTAGATTTGGATTGTGAAATTAACTTTTTGTGGTTAGTTTTTCTCTTTACTTCTTTAATCACTAGATTCACCATGGACCTTCACCATCATTAACATTTTTCTGATACTTTCATGACTGATTACCTCTAAAATACTATTTGATTTGCTTTTTGCCTACTTTCCATGGGACCACTTTGTGAATAATGCTACAGTTCTAGGTGAATCAGAGCTGCAAAATTCTGAACTTTGTTTACGATATACTTCTATGTAGATCTAGATCTCATATTAGTAAATGCTAGGTTTCTGAACCATTACAATATTGAAGCTTGAGAGAGGAACACAAAAATATGTATCGGTTTTTTAAGAGAATCATAATGTTTTAAGAAATCAGAAGTGAATGATGTTTCTGCAACTTGTGTGGTCATGGCTTCATTATTTAACTGTACATTTTTGTTTTTGGAACACAAATGTGAAAATCTCAGTAATTTGTGGAGGAGAAAACTATTTGATTAATGAAATCACATTCAATATTTACATGTCTTTTTAGGTTCTAATAGTTTTTTCCTCCTCTTAATACAAAGTGTAATCCATATTCTCATGGATATTTGGATAAGTTTTCCTGAATTATTTTTTAATATTAATTGATGGAGAACTGATGTATCCCATTAAGATTCGATCAAATATGGGTTTTTGGTAGAAGAGGAAAAAAATGGTGGCCCAATGCACAGTCAACTGCCCAAGGTTCGCTATACGATGGCATATTGCTTGGTACGGGTGGTATGTGCCAGTCCGACAGGGGACCAATATGGGTGGTACATTGCTACGCCTCCATGTATCGTATATTAATACATGGTACAGCTCAGTATGTACCGTACTGATAGTTAATCGGTACACCAGCATGGTCCGGTAAGACAAACCATGCAACTGCCAAAGTAAATTTTGAGGAGAAGAATCAATGTACATTGTCTTACCCTTGCAAGGAGCGAGGTTTTCTCATAGCTTGAACCATAGTCATCCAGATTGCAAAGTAGCAATTTTTACCATTGAACCAAATGCTACCCTCTAATAGTTACTGACACAAGAAGGTGGATTTGACTTTGGGTTTTGGTGCAACTTAATAATTACTGATGCAAGAATGATCAACTGCTTACTCTGCATTAGTTTTGTTTGAAAGTTAAATGTTCAAACTATACTGGCATGCCTTAGTCAGCAGTAGAACTTTCTTATTTCTGGTGATATATAACAGAGCATTTTATGCATAGCAGTCAGATTGAGATATTGAATTCCTTTAGAAATGAAAACAATTGTCTATTAAGGTAAAAAATTTGGTTGACCAAAGTTGCTATTGTAGGGAATAAATGATCAATAGTAAGCTTGTGTGGCATTTGTGGATATTCTCTTGATAAACAAGTAGATGACATTCTGAGACTTCTGATTGTGCTTAAGTTAGTTCATCATTTCCTTGTTAACTATATCTTGAGACTTTTGTATTAGTGGATCAGGAATGGTCCATAATACACCATGCCAATTACCTCGGGATTTTTTTAGGGGTTTTTGGTGTCTGAAGTCTCAGTTTGGTTAAACTATCTACATTGGGTTATGCTGGCCATGGGAGTTTCAATCATGTGTCCTCAAAATTGATGAGTTCTGTTCACAATTTATAACTGAAGTCTCTATGCCAATTAAGCATGTAAGCTCTCCATTTACATAAAGTATAAATTTTGTCATGACGATACTCTTGTTCTTAAATTCAATGCTTGAATTTACTAGTGGATGTATGTAAAACTTAAATAGTTGGAAATATAACTCGCAACCCTTTCATCTGTTCAATGCAAATGATTCATTTTGTTAAAAAATATTTTTTGCAAATGTGGGGATTCTTATTATTGTTTGTATCTCAAATACTAGTGCTGATCCTGATGTCTGTTCCATAGGTAATGATGATTTGACAAAAGAGCCACTGCATTTGCTTCCAAAAAGAACTTACCAGCCAAGCCATGTTAAGCGCAAAAGGGCTCATGGTTACCTTGCACGGTCTCTCTCTCTCTCTCTCTCTCTCTCTCTTTTTCTCACACACACACACACACAAACACCACCTTAATTGGTTTTAATGATATGTAGTATGTCATGGTTTAAGTATGCCATGGTTTACAAGCAAGCATCTGTCTTGGTAGTCAAACCTTGTATCATACTCATCAAATATATGCCTTTAAGAGGACTCATGGTTATGTTGCCTCTCTAGGTGTCCTAGCCTTGCCTGAGCACCTAGGCGAGTGTCTGAATCCTGAATGCCTCTTGACAGTACTGATTAGTTGGTGACATGTTTGTGGTAGTGGTGGAAACATTTTAGATGGTATCCACTGATGGTAGTAGTCGCAGCTAAAACAAGAATATGTTCATGATTAAAACAACATTTCTTCCATAAAAAGCAAAAAGGAAACATAATCATCACCAAGAAAGCTTTTTAACCTCTCCCTTTTTCTTAAAATGTTTTACAAATAATCAGTATTTTACAGAAGGTTTTTTATTTTAAATGAAGAGCTATTAAAGATCTTTGCATGAGCTAAGCGAAACGTGTCTAGGGTTATGTTTGTGGTGGTGGTGGAATCATTTTAGATATGTTCATGATTACAACAACATTTCTTCCATAAAAAGCAAAAAGGAAACATAACCATCACCAAGAAGTAGCTTTTTAACTTCTCCCTTTTTCTGATAATTTATTACAAATAATCAGTATTTTACAGAAGGTTTTTTTTTTTTTTAAATGAAGAGCTATTACAGATCTTTGCATGAGCTAAGCGAAACGTGTATAGGGTTATGTTTGTGGTGGTGGTGGAAACATTTTAGATATGTCCATAAAAAGCAAAAAGGAAACATAACCATCACCAAGAAGTAGCTTTTTAACTTCTCCCTTTTTCTGATAACTTATTACAAATAATCAGTATTTTATAGAATTTTTTTTAAAAAAATTGAAGAGCTATTAAAGATCTTTGCATGAGCTAAGCGAAGCATGTATAATGTTTCTCTGTAATCCTCTAAGTTCTCATAACATCTCATTTATCTTGGTAGATTGAAAGAGCCTTTTCTGGGGTAACCTTGTGTTTTTTTTTTTTTTTCCTCTTGATAACAACAACTTCTATCCAACTTTTATGCTTTTTCATGATTGCTTATTCTCTGGATTGAGTTATGGTTCCATTTGTGAATTCATTGGTAAAAGTGCTTCCCTATGACGCGTCACATCCATTTCTTATGCAGAAAGGCAACCAAGGGTGGGCGTAAGGTCATTGCTCGCAGAATAGCAAAAGGTCGGCAAAGGATTGCTGTTTAAGACACTGTAACAGATTATTAGACTGGTGATATGGAATCATGCATTGGCAATTTTAAGTCACTATTATCAGAGATGTGTAAGGTCAGATTGTTAGTACTGCAATAAAGTTTTTCCATGTTACAAATGGTTAAGCTATGTTTGCCACTATGAATTGTTTGCACACTTTCGTTTCGAGCTTAACCATTTTAGTCTGCATTTGTCAGCCTTGTGTACTGTGGAATTTTTCGTCCACTGAACTATTCATGCTTTTATTTTCTTTTTGAATGTTACTTGGGGAATTTTGGTTTTTGATTACACAAATATAGTTTTGTGAAGAGAATTGCATGTAGAAGCTCAAGGAGAAATATGAACTTGGCCTGAACAGGCAAAAACTCCAGCTTTTAGCTTGGTTCTCGTTGCTGCAAATAGGTTATGGGTCCAACTTCCATACATCCATTGGGACAGTGATGATGAGGCTTCCTTCATGTATCTGCTCTTAGAAAGGCTCCAACTTGTCTACATGTTCCTACAACTTACAAAATTAGAGTAAGATTTTATCGTCTATGTCCCACTCATCCAAAATTAGAGTAAAGAATATGCTGTTCCCACGTGGTTAGGTTTCCCCTGATGAAAATTTGAAGTATACTTTCCAAGTCATAGATCTCGCCATGGAGAAGCGTATCGCATTTCTTTCTTTCTACTTCTTCAGAGGTTTGAATATATTGAACATCCACTTGCATTTTGCCCACTAAACTAAGTCTGGCCTTCAAAATTTTGGTCTGTTCTTGAGTATTGTAGTTGCTCCGATGACTCTCCTATCAGTCTACATCTGAGTTCATCTAAAAGTAAACATCAATTATACAACTAGACAAAATTTCGATGACTTGTTCTTGAATTATTCTATTTTTCCAAGTAAACTTTTAATTAAGATGTCATTCAAACAACCCTATCTTTTTGCAAACTTACTGAATATTTTCCACCTCGAAGTCTTTCATTAATTATCGGTGCATGGCAACTTATAAACCCTAAAACATGAGGATAAATCAAGTCTTTAAGGATCCGTAAACGAAACAAAGAGTTGGATATCTTAACTTGATGTTCATCGACGGTGGTATCTGCGGAACTCAAATCAACGAAACAATCATGGAGTGCTATAATTTATATTATCCCAATCATACGAGGAATGACTAAGGCGAGCACCATCCTCCACGTTGACGCCTCATCTTTTCCTTCCTCCCCACTTGTAATACTACTACTACTTGGCACATCGAAGGTAGTACGTCTCATCCGACAGCCAACTCTATGACCGAAAAGTTCACCCACTAAAACCGGTGACCACACTGGGACGACGGATGGTGTAATACTACCAGAAATCAACGCTGTCAATGACTGTCGGATGAATGTAAAATTGCGCAGCTCAATGATTCATTCGAGAAAGAGATAACGAGGGATGGGGGGAAAGGAATAATATGTATGCGAATGGAACAAAGGATGAGACAGACAATGCAACGTCAGAACAGTACGACAAGGACGACTCCGGAGCAGATCCGAGGCTCGTCGAATGATTCGATCGTCCAACGAGTGAGGCAACCGTTCGATCTCTCTCGTGATTCGGGTGTCTGAGTGAGTCCTCCTTGACTTGTTCGATGATTTCACCGTCTAGTTTGCATTGGATCTCTCGATCGCTTTGGTTAGGCTGCCTTGTCAGCGTACACATGGAACGACTTGTTGCCCCCCTGAATTATTTAGGGCTTCTCTGCTGCATGCAGCAATTCTTCTCATCATTTGCGAATGGACCTTTTATCCTCGTTGATTCAGCTTCTTCAAGGACCTCTTATTTATGTTAGACATTCAGCATAACGGGAGCTGGCTGAAGCATGGGAAATATCTCTTCTTCTTGCCCTCTGGAATAAGCTGATCGAGACCTGCTCGGTTCCATTTGTCAGCTTTATCAAAGCTTTTTCTCGTTGCCTTTTTCTTCTGTGCTTGCAGCACAAATAAAGTTGAATTTGAGTCATAACAAATCTATTTTACTTGTGTGTTTCAGGGATGGTACTCTCTACTGTCATGTAGAATTGTGGGAGATCTTATCGTAGATGCATGGGACACTTTTTTGGCTTGTAATCTAAAGTAGTCAATCATGCTTTAGACGAGTGGAAAAGCACCTTCTGAAGACTCAGATCCATATCCTTCATTCATTCTCCAGTTTTGGTACTCGAAAGCTCCTCAGCTGATTCTCCCTAAACCTTAAACCGAGATTTGAAGCTAGAGGATTCCTTCAGCAACAATCTAAAGATGAAGGTGGCGGAACACAAGACGCCTGGTCTCACTTCTGGCACTGGTGAAGTCACTGCTGTCTCTTCCAGCCAGCAATCTTGTTTTGCCTCTCCAAATCCACTTCCGGCAAAGAAAAAGAGAGGACCTGCAGGGAATCCAGGTCTCACCATCACGCTAGCTGTAATCTTTCTCCTTTTTTTTTGTTCTTTCCGTCGATCAAACAGTGAGACACCTCATGCTTGATCTCTATTTTACTTGGTCGTGGCGTTCAGCTCCAGAAGCCGAGGTGGTGGCGCTGTCCCCCAAGTCATTGATGGCAACCAATAGGTTTGTGTGTGAGATCTGCAACAAGGGGTTCCAGAGGGATCAGAACCTCCAGCTCCACAGGAGGGGCCACAACCTGCCATGGAGGCTGAAGCAGAGGACAAGCAAGGAGGCGAGGAAGAAGGTTTACGTTTGCCCAGAGGTGTCGTGCGTCCACCATGACCCGTCCAGGGCACTCGGAGACCTGACAGGCATCAAGAAGCACTACAGCAGGAAGCATGGGGAGAAGAAGTGGAAATGCGACAAGTGCTCCAAGAAATATGCAGTCCAATCGGATTGTAAAGCCCACAGCAAGATCTGTGGCACCAGAGAATACAAGTGTGACTGTGGAACCCTCTTTTCAAGGTAATGCCTCCAACCTTGAGACCCCCATCACACACAATACTCCTGTCACTAGTAAGAAAACAGCAGTGAAGGAACAACTGTTGTTTTGGATCTTAGCCAGGAATTATAGAACAACCAAATTAATTTATCCCCTTTTTTCTGTACTTCTGGACTCATGTGAGAATTTTACACTTGTTTCTTACTTTTTCGGGTATTGCTGACTGCAAGCAGAAGAGACAGCTTTATCACCCACAGAGCCTTCTGTGATGCATTGGCAGAGGAGAATGCAAGAGTGCCTACACCAAACCTGGTGGGTGACGGGCACGAACTTCTGCTCCCTCAGCCGGCTTCATCAGCCCATGAACACTCCATTCTTCCAAATACGGCCAGTGTTACTACTACTACTACTGCTGCTGCTGCTGCTGCTGCTGCTGCTGCTACTACTACTACAAGCAGCAGTTGCCACCTAGAGTTCTCGATAAAAGGAGAGGAGCAGGATCCCTACCCCAACATGAAACCATGGCAACCTGCAAAAATCCATGGGCTGCCTTCCATCTGCTCCACAGTTCTTGAGCCTGTGTTCCCGTATAAGAACCACCAATCTCCTTATCTTTCTTCTCATCCGAATTTGACAAGCTCGCCTCATTTGTCAGCCACTGCATTGCTCCAGAAGGCAGCTCAGGCGGGTGCAACCATGAGCAGAACCAAGATCTACACGCAGATGGCAGCAGATACACCAACCACTGCAGGCATTGGTCTTTGCTTGTCCTCGCACCGTGGCATGCGTTACGGAGGTGGTAGTTCATCGCAGGGACTACGCCCTGCTGTTACATTTCTGCAAACTACAGCTCCTGGTGGTCCTTCTGAGCGGTTCTTTAATGGAATGCTGGCCTCCAAGAGACGGGAAACAGATGGATCAGATAGGCTAAAGGGAATCCATGACAGAGATGACGAGTTTGCAACGGAATCCCTGTGCAACAGTCACTTCTCCAGCAGGGAGCTCCTTCAGATGGCTGATATAAAACCAGCCATGGACTTCTCTTCCTGCGAGCGGCCTCAACTTTAAACTTTGCATGGGTAGCTACTCGAAAGGAGACTACGTTATGGTTTGTTTTCATCTTCCTCTCTCCGAGATTTAAAGAGAAAAACCATTTTGGTGTAAATTTTAATTAGGTTCTCCTTTGAACAGAGAAATAATTGTTTGCATATTTTATTTCATCTCTCTCTCTCTCTCTGTCTCAGTCTCATCTGCTTGAACTTATATTTCTTGACGCAAGAATGTTGTATCCAGTAGTTCTTGCATGTCCGTAGAATGCAAACATGCATTGCATGGCTAAGATTTGCATAGATTTCATGAAACTAATAGTTAATATAGGCTAAAAGGATGAAATAATGATAATTCTTGTAAAACAATTCAATTCTTCCCCAGTTCGAGGTTGAATTACTGTTCCAGAATGTTTCAATCTAAGTTACCAATAGTAAATAATGATACAACCATCAAGATTCAGTTCTTCCGTACTTTGTATGATCATTTTTAATATAATTAACTTTGATTTGAAAATTATTGTTCCATTATTAAATTTAATTATCGACGAACCTTGATTTCCGGTGACAAGAAAACTATAAAATTGTTGTTCCATAAACCTGTGCTCCCATGGCACTACTTCTCGGTCTCCGTGACCATCGCCACACCACTGGGGTGCGGCAACTCTGCCTTGTCGTCGGGCAGCGACCCTCTCGTCGGCAGTCACACCAATCTTCGCCATCGGTGCTCCTCGTCATTGCTGATATCCAACCTCGAGAATCGAGAGAGACATGAGGAGAGAGGAGAAGAACTAACGCAACTCCTCCATGTCCATGGATGGATTACATTACTGTTTATAGAGTTGCTCTTTCTTGTACGTCTTCCCACATCCAATATCTCTCTTTTTCTAATCTAAGCCAGGAACTTCCTCTGCTTCCTGTTCGAGATTAATTAGTTTGCTTCTTCCATTTGGTAAACCTTGCGTACGCTCGACTCCTTTGCCTTTGTTGGATGTCGGTAGGGCCATTAGCGCATGAAGTGCTTTTTGGATGGCACTTCACTCTATAATCTTTATGACATGCCTAATTTAAGTGGCTATGGACACTAACCTACACGGTTTGTGCACTGTAATCAAGTGGGGACAGGCCGGATATGCTGTGGACGTAGAAGGCCAGCCTTGGGCTTTATTAGAGCCCGGCCCATGAATAGCCCTACACATCGGAAATTTGAGTCGACCTTTTAGCCATCGCCCGGGCGGATGGGTTGTTCGAAGCGGAGCTGCGAAGCCGGAGCCAGGCGGAGACCGGCGCGGGGAGGAGACGCAAGATGAGCTTGTAATATAGAACAAGAAGCACAGTAGCATGAATCGTTATAACGTAACAGGCTAATATAGATTATCTCTTATAGTTAATTATTTTTAATATCTCAATTTTTATATTTTAAAAAATTATATTAGTATCTTTTTATTTATGAAAGTGAAGTATCGTTCATTTACGATATCAGTTTTACTAATAAAAATACGAACATAGAGGGTAAAAAGATAAATTTAACATCTTGATAATGATGGACGATATTAGTGGTGGTGGACGATGATGTTGCTAGTGTCGATGTAATTGTTGAGCGATCTTTTTATCATTTTGCATTTGCATCGACACTCCATTATCGTGGAATCAAAATGAGATATCGAAGTTATCGCAAAGATCTATCATCTATCGAAACAAAACTCAAAGATATGTGCCTTCCCTTGTCGGTGTTGTGCCCCTCTTTGCCACTCGCCTTCTCAACCATTGTCGCCACCACCACCACTCGTCCACGGCCTAAGAGAGTGCCATCACTACCCTCCTCTACCTCTCCATCTTCGCTAGCAAGGCACTCGTGTGCACCCCAAGCATCCTCGGTGCCCTCATTGTTGTTCAAAATGTTGCCACAACCTTTTACAACAACGCCCTCACCGTCGCCCAGCATGCCATTGCAACCCTTTTACAATAGCACCTATGCCTTGCTCTTCCCTCTCGTACTCATCCCGTTGTCGCCATCAGCTAGAGCCCTCATGGCCACTTCCGCCCCGTCCACCTCTCTAACATCCCCTAACGTATTGTCTTTGTTGCTCTTTACTAGGTTCAACAACGACGATAACGGGGTGAGCACGAGAGGGAAGAGCAAGGCGGAGGCACGATTCCGCGATGACAAAACACCGATGTAGATACAGAGCGACAAAAGAGCCGCTCAGCAACTACATCGGTGATGATGCCAATGATGTCATCATTCGCCACCATCATAATATTAAATTTACTTTTTTTTATCTTTTGTTTTCATATTTTCATTGGTAAAACTGACATTGTCAGGGTAAATTGATCTAAATGTTTCACTTCCATAACTGTAGATATGCCAATGTAACTTTTTAAAGCATAGGGACTAGAATGGAAAAGGTGATTAACTATAAAAAGTAATATGTAATTAACCTTATTGTAACTGACCAGATGTAACAATCTAATTAAGAAGCATCGTAGCATGGACTATCATATTGTAACTAACCAGACATATCGATCCTTAATTAGATTGATATGTATTGATCCATATGAGTGTATCATGTGTAAAAAAAAAAGTATTTATAATTCAAAAAGTTAATCAATTTATTTTTTAAAAAACTTATTTTAGGATTTTTAAAATTTCTTGGTATATTAATTTATACAAGAATATAATATAGCTAAATCAGAAATGAACACAAAATTTAGAATATAAGGATTGATAACTGAAAATCTTATCTTTTCGGATCCATTAAGAATGTAGATACCTATTTCTATTATCAAATTGAATGATAAGACTCCATGTTTAATGGATCAAGGTCTTGGATCCCATATATGTTGATATGGTATGTTTCTCATATTTAATCTTTAAACTGCTCTCATGATATATTGAATTGATAAATCGTGCATTGTTGGTGCATCAACATGATAACAATTATTACCTTATCAACATTAACAACATATATTTGATGAGCCTCATGAGGTAAGTGTGACCAGTACATATATGATGGTGGAGGTTGGAGTGCGTTGAAACTTCGACTACCACTAACCTACTATCATATGGCGCGATAAGGATAAGACTTGAAAACATGATGAATTACCATTGTACATCTGTTGGACATAAGAGCCTTCATAAGTTATGATCTATCTTTCTCTTTCCTTTCTAATATATACAAGATAAGGATTCTAAAACTTTATGATCATAATCTTGGGTGACATGGATAAAATATTATTGCTCTATCCATACCCCAATATTTGGTTGAATAGTTGGAATAATCGATTGATCACTGTCGTTGCCCCCATTGCACTATTGTTCATATGTTGCTCCATCTCCATGGATCTCACAGGGCATGAATTATGAGACAGAAAGTATCTTGTCATCAAACTGAAATTATTACGTATTATTCGTATCTAACGGAGTAGCTAATGTTATTGCTTTCCCCGTCACACACTAAGCGGTGCATGTATTATTGACCTGCCATGGTCCCTACTAGACCAACTCCCCATAGTGCGACCACCATGTTCTGGTCCATATAGGCACTACTTCTACTCTGGTTATTGCTCCTCTTCTTCCACAGCCTAAATGCTAAAAACAAAATGGACATGGGTCTCCTGCCTCGTGGAGCAAAGGATCGCTTGCGTTCTACAGAACTACAAGTCAAAAGAGTCAATCTCTGGCTCCTCTATTTCTTTATTTATCTTGCCATGCTATAGTCTCAGACACATGTTGCAATGCGCATAGACAAGCTTCTCAAGGCGTCTATATGATGGTTGTAGACCTTCATGTAAATTAAGACAAACACTAGCTAGTTACGTTCACATCCACCGTATGATGTTGTTTGTAGGACATAGACTGCAACCTTTGTTAGATTAGGTGTCAACCCTCTAAATTATAGCCACAACAAGGCTACAAACAATAATGTTATTAGACAAACACATCTAAGGTCCAATAAATTTACAATCAAATGAGTGATTTTATTGCCAATATCTATTTAATATCAACATAATATCATGACATTATCCAAAAATGAACCAGAAGCTTCTTAAAATCATTGATACTATATAAATAACATGAATTATAATATTAACAATAAAGTAACTTCAACCAACCAACAACTCTTGTTGCTTTTTGAGATGAGCTAATATATACCATTTTGTAGTACCCACAATAGATCTCATCTAGTGGGAAAACTATATCGATATTGAATTGTCAGATTTAGATAATATGCTACAAGATAAACTATTTACTTTTAATATCATACATGTTTTAAATATATATTAAATTCAAATTCTAAATGAATTCAAAATTTCTAATGCATATGATCGAGGCACTACACCTTTGATCGAGGATCTCGATATATTGATCAACCTTTCACTTATCGATCAAAGCTTTTCTTTCTTGAATGAATTTCAAAGGGACAATGTTCATGGCAAAGTGAGTGATATTAGGCCAAAGGATCTCTATGTTTCTGAACTTTTACATCAACGTATGCATCTAGTGCGATTGTAGATGAACTTTTATATCAACGAATACGTTTAGTGAGGTTGTAGATGAACTTTGTAAAGGATTGTCTTTGACACTATCCTCTAATAGATGTCAATTCACCAATATCTTTCGTCATCAATTTAATATGTTGCACATAATGTCTAAAAAAGATTTCTGTGGTCCATCACCTACAATCCAACATTCCTAAAATGCACTCCATTACCGGTTACATCTTTCACAACATACTTTGAACCAATCTCCTCTAGAGCCTAATCCATCAAACCCTTTAAGTACTTTGCATCCCGAATTTTATTCGATATATTAATGAATTTGTAAAAAGACCACTGTTGTAATATACCACAAAGTTGATAATGCCCATTCTTTATTAAATGATTTGATCTAGTCTTTCAATTCTTCCACATCCTCGGACTAAATAGGTGTCATCTCCTTCACCATAGGAGATTGGATGTTGAGATCTCTCTTCTAAATTGATAACATTATACTCTAGTAGTATGGACCTTAGGTTATATGGGTTGAAATCATATATGAAAGTTGAACCATCCTGATCACAGACTGCCACAGCAACCCGGCAACACAGCACCTTCATCACTTAGTTTTTTTTGTCATCCTTTTCACTAAAGTAAATAGTGAACAGCCTTAGTTTTCTTGTAATTCACTTTTTTTTTGGGGCTGTAAACACATCGATTGTTAGCTGAAACTAGCCAAAACAACTCTTTTTCACTAGTGTTGAGGGTTAGTGTCACCACTATTGACCGATACTGATCAATACCGATCAAAT
This sequence comes from Musa beccarii, assembly GCA_024322285.1. Taxonomy (NCBI): domain Eukaryota; kingdom Viridiplantae; phylum Streptophyta; class Magnoliopsida; order Zingiberales; family Musaceae; genus Musa; species Musa beccarii. The sequence goes on from CM044397.1 coordinate 59,142,091, forward strand.
TTTGATAACCCTCACATTGTATGCATGTATGCATATCGACCAAAACAGATTGTTAAGCCAGTCACATTTTGATGTACATTTGACAACAACTATTTCATGCTTTTTTGTCCACTGCTAGAGGAATCAGATGGCTTGGATCAAGGAACCTAGAAATGCACTTGTGCTTAAGTATAAATTAAAAACAACTGCTGCTAATAAACAAATATTAGGAATCAGGGTGATTATAAATGAGTCACAGACCGTGGCAACAGTATCAAAATAATCGTAAATGTAGACTCTGACATGCTTTGCTGTAATATTACTGCTCTAAGTTTTCTTTGAAAAAGGACACAAAGAGACTGATTACAGATGAAAAATAAAATCAACATACTCCTGAGTTGTAGTTTTAACACTATCAAATTTCTATACGTTGTGTTTAAATCTACGATGGTGTGTAATTTCAAAAGTGATAGTAAACTTACTTCATTCTGAATGTTGCAACTTTGCTTTTAACGCTTCAATAACTGCTGAGAAATCGTGATCACTAAGGCCATAAGATTTGGCTACTTTATAGAGCTCATTTGCAGCAGCTGCAACTGGAATCGGCTGAGTCACAGACTCCGCTAATCCCAACGCAAGCCTCAAATCCTGCCATTAGAAACTAATCTTCATATGAAAAATTTCTGTTTCTTACGACTTCTTGCACTGCAGAATTAAGAAAACTTTACTAACCTTCTGCTGATGTTTTAAAGGGAAAGCAGTTGGATACGTGGCTTTAACCATCGAAGGACCCTTGACAGAGAACATAGGCGCACTAATGGCACCCTGTGAAATAACCTGCAAGATGCAGAACTTATAACATAGTGAACTGACATCACCAAACAAATTGGGATAGTCATAGTACCAATGTTTATAACATTTCTCTTTCTAAACCAACCTCAACAAGAACATTTGGGTCCAGACCAACTTTTTCACTTAGAAGAAGCCCTTCTGAGAAGGAAGCCATCATGCTGCAATTATTAGAAGAAACCAACATTTAATCAGTGTGTGGGAGTTTGAAATTTCCTCTTGGAAACCTATATCTACTTTGATCTTACTTAGGACCAGAGTTTGTAACAGTTATGACCTTCCCATGATCATGTTGACAACAAGTTTCATAGCTGCACCATTTCCAACCTCGCCGAGGTAAAATCTCGACTACACGTTAAACAAGGCAACAACTTTAGTAAAAAGCTTTGACCACGTAAACACGATAAAGTCAACCTCTGACTGACTTTAATCAAAATAACACAGACCTTTCCCATTATGTCTAAAAGTGGTGATGCTATTTCATACAAGGAAGCATCACCTGCAAGTTGACAACCATGATTTAGTTCCTAGCAAAGGAAATATATTTATTTTATGATGCAATGAAAACTAAAAATAAGTACAAAGGTACCAAAATAAATCTAAGAACATACGCATTGTTTGACTAGCTGCACACAAACAAACATGAACCTGCTCACTAATCACATTGATTGACTGCTAGTATATAACAGACAGATTTACCTGCAGTCAGAAATATCAACTGCCCATCTTCTGCAGGCTTTTTGGAGCCTGAAACTGGAGCCTATTAAAAAGAAAACCCACTAGAAGTTGCAATCTAATATAACTGAAAAGTTCAGAAGAACTTTTCAAACCTCTAGAACAACTTCATTTCTATAATAAATTAATTAAGAATTCTCAAACCTCTAAAAATGATGCCCCAGTATCTCTAATATGCTTGTTGATCAGCTTAGAGGTGGCCCCATCAACTGTAGATACATCAACGTACCTGCAGTTGTCTTTTAAGTTCAGAAACCAATAAGCAACACCACAAGATAGTATGTCTTTTGAACCTGATTTCATGAGTGAAGAACTGGTCCAGAATTCTCAACATACCAATTGGCATAATTGCCTGTATGTCAAAATTCTATACAGCAGTTACTATCAATGCTTGCAAATCCATACAACAATTCAAATAGCACATAAAATGTATCAACTTTCAGCCACATTCCAGTAATGTAGAATGTCCAATGAATTCATAAAGGAAAAAGAAACGCTTATCGTGGTACACAAGCGCTAGTGCAGAGACTTCTAAAAATGTTGAAAAGCAAGGAAATCCAGAGTCCCAAAGAAGCCAATAGAAGGAAGAAATGTGATTTATTGTTCACTTATAATCATAAATTTAAAAGACAATCTTAATTGCCACATGAAAAAGTGTATGTGTGCTTATCGAGAATAAATACGATTGGCATAGTATTATCTAACCCCATATGCTCCAGATTGCTTAAAGGATGAGCACGCTAGATGATGATACTTTTTTGCAAATGACAATAACCAGTGAGTTGAAATTTTCAACAACACCTGCGCAGATCTAAGCAGTAAAATAAGTGATTCTATACAACTTCTGTTAGGTTATGTTATTAAAAGAACCACAAGAAGAAAAGCAAGATCTGCCTCAACAAGAATGCTGATAAAATTGAGTAATGTGATGATAATGAAAGAAGAATACCCTTTTCCGGAGCCCATTCCTTTGACCGCTCCATTGGTCCCACAGGCGACATCAATCTATGAGGATATGTTTCAGTGACTATACTATGAGTTGAAATCAACAATTACATACCGCACTTTCAGGATCAGCTAGCATTGCAAAGGTCACATCACAAGATGATGCAACTTCTGCAGGAGAAGGTTCATATCTGCAAATAAGTCACATGTATCCCACTAGAAGTTCAGTTTAGTAGTCTATGAGGATGGTGCCTAAACAACAAGTTTAATGTATGAAACCATTAAAACCAGAACTAATTTATAGGTATGATAAATATGAACACCTTTAGTCCAAAGAATATGTTAAAAGTTCAACATCAAGATATTATAATATTTATAGTTGTTAAATAAAAATTTTACAGACTGGTTAGTGAAGATGACATGATATGCCATTGCATATCAACTCCAACAAGCTACATTGTGTTGGACACATAAATAGACATACATATGTACTTGCTCTTTCCATCTCTCAGGTTCTAACAAGAAAGAAAAAATAATTACCAAGTTGTCTTAAACATTAAAAAATATATATTAACAATAACAAGGAGAATATGTAAATGATAGTAACAAGGATTTCATCAAAAAAAAAAAAAAAGAAGAAACTTTTAGTATTAGGACTACTGTGAAACTGATCTACCCCATAGCTGCTGGATATACATGACATAATGTGGCAGTAAATTTTCTTGCACAAGAAAGAGAGAGCCTAGAACATCCTTTTCTCCACTATATATCTTCAACTTGAACGGTAAGGCTTTGTTGTGAGTTAGATCCCAGAAGTCAGTCCAAATTATTAAACCTGATTATCATCTCAATAGACACAAATTCTTTACAGTTTATATGGTAAACTAAATTTGCCATCATGCAAAAAGTAATATTTAAGGCTCAAAGCAAAGATAAGTTCCAAGAGATTTTCTGAATAGCAAATGCAAAGAATACCACATACTTTGCACCAAGGTCAATTAGGTGATTGCACTTGCTCTTTGTTCTATTCCAAACAGTAACATCACATCTACAAATGGAAAGTCAAGAGTTATACAGTGTGGTCCACAGGAGATATGACAGAAAAGCAATATACAAATAATTGTTTGAACTCACAGGTAAATTCTGTTTGCCAACTTGAAAGGCTAATCCTTAAAGGTAAGCAGTGTACATAACTAAGATATGCTACGATAAATATCATTAGCTTGTACCTGTGCAATGAATGCTATTTACAAATCTCAGGCAAAACAATGGAGATGAATTTTGGAATGACATCAACTCTTGTATGCATTCCTACAAATAGAAATGCATGCAAAATCACACAAAACACCTATCTATCTACAGTTGCATGAAAATCCTATGGCTATGGCTCTATTTTTATTTTTTATTTTTATCATTCAATTTGCTTTCCTTGTATACCAATTGTCGTTCAATTTGCTTTCCTTGTTTACTTTTGGTAAACAAGGAGAGCAATATATAAATACCTATTCGTACCAATATATATAGACATGCCTGTGTGCACAAGCAAGCATAGCAATAACCCCTCTATGATTCACATGCAGCACCATCTTTGTTTCCTTCTTCTCAAACATATGAGCAATTTTGAAGCTATTATTATGAGCGCACACTGCCACAACTCCCATCCCCTAATACTTTTTGCCACCATACTGTTTTTTGTAAACGGACCTTAATTTGCTCAGAACACTTTCTATTGAATTAATACTCATTTGCTTCATCAATGTGTTTAAATTATCAAAACAAAGTATGGAAAAAAATTCTGAATCTACATCTTTTTAAACAACTCAACCCATGCTGGCTTGAGAACCTTAAAATGGGTTGAAAATATGAAATACTTAACAGCATAAGTTACATGATAGTGTAAAATTAATGGATGAAGTAAAACATAGAAATGCAAGAACATATTTGGATCTGGACTGACAATCAGAATCCTTTATCATTCGGTGAAAGAACCTTATTATAAAGACACCTTATTCTGTATCCAGTACATCACTAGTGCAGACCTCATGAAAAGGGACATTTCTCTTGTGATACCATCATTGAACAACATACTCATTTCAGAAGAAAAAAGAAATAAGACGTGTGAAAAAATAAAAAAGGAAACAGAAGAACATAATATGAATCACCCGGCCTTCAGAAGGTTTAGTGCCATGGGTGAGCCCATGATTCCAAGACCCAAGAATCCAACACGACCAAGGAACTCACCTCCTGCATGTTCAGTACACAAAATCTCATACATCGAGCATAAATATCTCAGTGCCAGGCAATCTACGCTTGCCGGGAAGTAGCAGATTTCACATGGACAATAAAGGATATCGTGATTGATGCAATTGTGTCATAGTTAGGAGAACCAAGGAAATACACTTTAAAGATAAACTACAATTAAATGGTACTCAAGACACAAAGATAATCGGCAATTCAGCAAACGAATTAAAGAACGGAAGAAAGACTAGGGAGCGGCGAGTGAGATTACCTTTGCCAGCGTCGCCAGAGGTCTGAGATGAGGCTATCGTAGTGAACGAAGACGAGGGCTTGGGGAAACGAGGGAGCCGTCTCAGGGGTGAGATGGGGAACCTGGGGCGGCAGTAGATGGACGAAGACGTCATCGCCATCGCCATGGAAAGAGGAGAGGAGGAGAAGACGGCGGAGAAAGGGAGGAGAAGACGCCGCCTGATACAGATGGAAGCGTTGGCCGCGGAGCACTTGGCCATTCGCCTCGCCACTCTACAGGGGATCGTACGTTGTGATGCGTGCTACAACGATCGCCGCTGCTCTCCGCACCCTTTGCCTCTCCTCACTCGCGATAAGGTGTCGCATTCGTTTTCCTCGGGTAAAGCAGTGTTATCTTGTCATGGAACGTGGACTCGTACGACGTTGGGCTTAAGCCCGATCGAGGGAGCCAATTGAGCGAGCAAGAGTGACGGGTGTCCGATTTAAGCAGAGAAAAGAGATGGGGCCAATAGGGCAGCTTCAGCTTCGTGGAGGATGATGACGAACGTAAGGTGGAAATCGAGGGTTGATGATATATAGCAACACGGATCGAGTCAAGCGTCAGTGGCCGTTTGCAGGTGAAGACTGATGCTATCTAACAACCACTGTTTTATGTGCTCAGGAACATCAGTGCCACCACGCCCTTAAAATTAAGATTAGGAAAAGAAACGGTGGACCGGATCGGTGGCCTGCCCTAATTCTCTGCTTCGATGGAGGGCTTACAGAGTGCCGAGAACGATGTTGAGTAGGGGCCGGCCGGGACGCGCAAAGACGGGTGTTGCGAAGGAATGGCACATGGGGCGGGCCATCACCATACGTGTCGGATAAGGTTGCATCTCGATCGTGTACTGACCCACCGTGTGAAGTGGCAGCAACGGCAGGCGGCCGGAGGTCCCAAGGCGGCACCCTCGTGAGCGCGCCTGCACTCTCGAGTCCTTCCAAATCTCTACGACGGGCGGCATGGAGGCACGGTGCATGGTCGCGATTTATTTGAGATGGAGCCTCGAATCAAGCACCTCGGAGGAACCAATTGCAGCCCCAGCCAGGCACAGCAGGCGTTCGGATCACTTTGTGCCATCCTTCACAGAAATGTTGGTGTGTTTGAAGTCATGTCACGATTGTGCATGCACCACAAGGAATGTATGAAGCAGCATCGATTTCCGGAGCATTCCTAATAAAATTATAGAAATTTAAGGTATGGAGTAATAGAAAAAAAAAATATAACGTGATGTAAAAGACTTGACTTGTGAGAAGGTGAACTCTCAATGGTAAAAAATGGAGGTGAGGTGAGGTGTAAAACGTGAATGTACTATGTTAAGTCTTCTTTATATTATATAGTCCCGCTAACTTGAAGTTTTAACGAGATCCAAGAGAAAGGTTACGGAAGTTTTTATTTTTTTATTTTGTTTATTTTTACTAAAAAATCATCACTACAAAATCAAGAGAGAGACAAAAAATACTGTTGGCATCGGAGCGTAACGAAACGTTCCCTAAGTTAATCGTTCCAACAAATGCAGTCATTGCTCTATGAAAAAGCGAATTGGAACTTTGAGTCGCCCCTTCGTGCCCCCCACACGGACGCGCTGGGGGCCCAAAAGACGTCATCAACAAGCACCTCTGCGGCGCACCAGGCACAGTCGTGGACCGCGCCCGCCCGGCGAGTACATGGAACTGGAAGAGTGTAGGCCAGTTCATACACACTCTGAAGAACTATTGTATTCACATACATGACGAGGCGAGTGAACGTGATCCTACCACCGACATGCATGGGAGTAGTCGCTCCCTCCGCCACCTCCTTTTCTTTACTCTTAAAATCGTCCTTTCAAAAGGAGCAATGATGACCCAAGGCCTTCTGGTGAAAGGCAACCCATGACTTAAATAATGACAGACTTCCATTAGGAGAAAAAGGGAAACAACAGAGGCTGATGGGAGAGCGCTGAAGACAGATACATCGATAGAACTGTGACCCTAAGACGCACAAAAGAATCGAGTAAAACTCTCTCTCTCTCTCTCTCTCTCTCTCTCTCTCTCTCTCTCTCTCTCTATATATATATATATATATATATATATATATATATATATATATACCTTGTACGTTTGGTCTTACTGCTTGGCTTTGGGAAGATCAAATTAGATAGACAATGATATGTCTCTTAGAGAGTCCAGCCCCAGATCTTGACACGAAGTCTCGCCTTGCACTTGGCCGCTCCCTTGGTTGAGCCGGCGGTGGCGTTGACCTTGGTGACCGACGCCTCAATCCCCTTGCATGAAATCCTGATCCCCACGTGAGTCGACTTGAATCTTCCCAACTTAATGCCGGCCTTGGTGTCGAGATGGATCTCCAAGGAATGCCGTTTCTTCCGCCTCAGATCCGACGCCTCCGTCGGGTCCAGGCTCCGCCCCGAGCTCGAGACGGTGGCTTCGAGCACCGTGATGTTGTCGGTGCCCTGGACGAAGCCTGGGATCGTTCCCTCACCTATCGTGACTCCGCCCGAGGAGGCGGAGAGGGCGACGTCGCCAAAGACGAAGACGATCCTCTGGTTGGGGTTGCGGACGGTGACGGAAAGGTCGAGGCGGGAGGTGAGCAGGTCGGCGGAGCGGACGTCGAGGGCGGAGAGGCGGAGGGAAGAGACGGAGAAGGAGGGGCGCTTGGGAAGGCAGAGGACGTAGAAGGCGCCGGCGGAGATGGCGGCGAGGAAGACGAGGGCGATGAGCAGCAGGGTGAGCCAGAGGCAGCAGATGCGACAACAGCCCCGGTGGCAGCGGCGCTTGCGTCGGGGCGAAGGCCGCCGCTGGGGGCGGTAGGGTAGCCGATACTGCTGCGCCTTGGTGGGTGGGAAGGTGGGACGGGCGGCACCGCCGTTGCAGGCGGCAGTTCCGTTCACGTTCAAGGCCCGGGGAGTCCCGGAGGTAGGAGGCTTCAACGCCTCCATCGCTCTTCTTCCTCTTTACCTCTCTCTCTCTCTCTCTCTCTCTCTCTCTCTCGCACACGGAGTAGTGTAAATAGTAGGTGGACAATAACTTTGGCTATAAATTCTATCTGTCGCGATTCCTTTTTTGTAAGATGATGATGGAAAAGGAAGGGCGCGTCCTCGGACACTCGTAGGATGGTGGAACGCCCAACATCAATTAGAGTCCACGATACGAAAGACGTTCGATTGTGATCTCGCGGCTGTGACTAGAGCTCCAATGGTCGCTGGCAGCATCGAGTATAAAAGGTGTGTAAGAACGAGGAGAGATGGGCGGGGGGAGGGAAGGTAGATGAAATGGGCGGCAGACCGCTGGGAGTGGGCGTCATTAGTTGGTCCTGGTTGTCAAATTTGTCATTTTCTGAATGCGACGATCCACGGAGGAATTTGGAAGGCGGATGATTTAAGCCACGAAACAGTCCCTTCGTATTAAGGACATTATAAGTTTCTGGGAAGCAATTCTAGCATTTGAACTTGAGTCGCACTCTCTGCGCCGGTTGTGGTAAAACTTCTGCAGCTGATTACGTCGGCAGTGTCCATTCGAGATCAAATTAGATGACGGCGTTCTCCTCTTTGAGCAATTAAATCCAATAATGCGACGACGGTTGGTTGTATTCGCATGCAGGTGCCCAACTCGATTGAGCAGGTGCTTTGGAGAAATCCGGATCGTCCATTGGGTCCGAGACGGACTCCTCGTACAAAGACTTGGGGGTTAGCTTGAAGCCCATGAACTCTCGCACTCGCATCCATACATGTAAAGCCAAACTCCGACGGGTTCAGGTCGAGTTCACGACCCAGCCAAAACGTAGATCGTGCTTCGTGAATTTGGAGAGACCGGATGCTGTCATCCATTTAAAACACAACTCTCATGGACCAAAGTGAAGAAGGCCATGATTTTGCCTGTGACCGGCAAATGTACGACATGGATTTCATGACACTTCAGCTCGAAGTAATAAGCAGATCCATGATATCAGACCACGTAGCATCTATGTTCTTATTAAAATCCATGTTATTAAGGCCATGTTAACAGAGTCACGACACTTCCGTAAAACATTGATAACTGTAGCATAACCGATTTGGCAGCTTTTTTTTTTTACTTGTTATGACCCACAGCGAAAGGCTTCTAAAGGCACACTAAACTAAATTAACGATGTGTTATAAAAACAAAATTATATCAAAATGTTACCAATAAAAATTTTGGAAGGCCACACTTTAAAGTATTATAAATTCTAATTATCCAACCGATGTCGAAAGTATAAAACTAATCCAGATTCAATATCAAAGCATGACGTAAGTTTAGTGTGGGATGTTAGATTGTTAGATAGAGGATGATGTAAAATTATCTTAGGGTGGTATTCGATGAAGATCCTCTCATGCTTAAAGTTAGTGAAATAATGAACTAAGAAAGTAAAAAAAATTATTGAGCCATTTATAGTCTTTCGGGTGTCATCGTTCTTATATCATTTGTCCCTCATCGTGCCTAGATACATAGAATAGGATCAGGCCATGATGTGATCTTTGTGATATTATCGATTTAACAACATAGTTATTGGAATAATGTTTTAGATTGATTCAACTATATTATTGTTGGGATTATGTCTTGCGTCCATTTGGTTGTGCTATTATCAAATTAACACTTTGGACCGATTCAACTATAGTATGGTCAAAATAGTGTTTTAGGTCAATTTGATTTTTCTATTATTATAATATTATCTTGGGTCATTTTGGCTACATTATAATAAAAAATAACACCTTAGATCGTTCAACTATGTTGTCGTTGAAATAGTTTCTTGAACCACTTTGGTTCCACTCTTGACCAAATCAGCTTGTGTTTTTCTCACGAGACACTTCTTAGTCTATTCCACCATATTGGCATCAAAAGCTATCTATTTGGGTGATTTAGTCATGTTGTCGCTGCTCCATTATATCAAACTGCCACTTTATCCTATCAAAGGTTGGTATGATGCAATTATAGCCATCCATGTTACCACTCAACCCTAATGTTAGCTCTTATGCTCAGGTAATTTATAGGCCTTTTTTTCCTAGCATCATTCTATTAAAACAAAAATTTGATTGTGAGATGTGAAGGAGGATTTGGCTCTGCTCTTAGCTTAAGCCTAAGTTTATCACAAACTTGATGTCGAAAAATAAATAGGTTTAACAAGAGATTCTAAAAAACAAATAGAAAAATATATGTTGAGAGTGTATCTACCCCTCCAATGTTTAAATTAGTAAAGTATTCGAAAATTTTGATAAGGGCTCTTTATCAAAATACATAGAGTACGCATGTTGCTTCATTAGTCAAAGGTGGCGCAATGTGAACTTATGGAAACAAGATAGATACGTGGATAATTTGGAAAAAGATAATCCACTCTTCTCTTTTGGTGTATTAAAAAAATCAAAGGATAAATTAATTGGAACCCAAATTTAATTGTTAGATACATAATAAATAATATTACACAAATAAACCTTGATTCTTCTTGATGTGATAAAAACATATTATATTTGAATGATGTATAATGTAGCTAATAGGAAAAATATTCACTTCAATAAGAACTTGACATGTGATAAAAGGACAAGAGACAAATGTTAGCAGAATGTTTCACTCATATATTAGAATATTTCTTCTCAATTAAGTTCGCTATAAAAGGTCATCATACTACAATGATTAATGTTAGTTGCCCTTTACTAAAATTACTCCACATTTATCGATTACTGACTTGAGTGGCCTAGAGATATTAGAAACCTCATCGAGCCTTAGTTTTTGTGTAGACCAAATATAGGACAAGCGTCCGAGTCCATATTAGCCCCCAAGTAAATATTTGAGCTATCTTTTTTACCACATCAAACTTCTTATGCATGTGGGCTCGAACCAGATCGAGTTGATCTAGATATATCATCACTATCATTTTGGTACTAGGAGGACCCATGTTGTAAGAATGACATTCTATTAATTAGGTCATTTAGCAAGGATGCTTCACCCCTAACCCATAGTGTGGTTGAAATAGTTCGAAGTATTCCCTACGATGACAACATAACTAATATATATGGCCTAAATCTTTCTTTACAATAATAGCATAATCAAAATGGCCTAAAGCATCCCCTACGATTACAATACGATCAAAAACGTCTGAAGTGCTTTATATAATGACAATAAGATTGACATGACTCAAAGCAATTTTTATGATAACAATACGACTAAAATGGTTTGAAGTGCTCTATACAATAATAGTACAACTGATATAACCTAAATTACATTTTATAATAATAATGCAACCAAAATGGCCCTAATGACATAAAGCACTATCTAAGATGACAAATCTCGATAATGATAATAGTGCAAATGAAATGCTTATAATATCATTAACACCATAACCCAAAGTACAATCAAAATGGCTTAAAGCGTCCCTAGTGGTGATACTCAATGTTAAATGCATTCTTCATGGACAAAAGAATCCTGAAACATGATGTGTCTTTCATGAACATAAGCATATCTAATATATGATGCATCCTTCATGGATAAAAGTATCTGAAGCATCTGGTGTGTTCTTCACGGGTAAGTGTATCTCAATATTTGATACATCCTTTGTTAACAAAAGCATCCATAGTATTTGATGTATCTTTCATGGATAAAAGCATATTCGAAGCATCCTTCATAAACAAAAGTGTCTGAAGTGTCCAATGCATCCTTCATGGATAAAAACATTTGAAGTGTCTAATGTGTCTTTTATAGGCAAAAAGTATCTCAATGGTTGACATATCCTTTATGAATACAAACATCTTTAACATGGGTCCCTTGGCAACCCTACAGCAGATCGAGTGGCAACATGCTCTTGATTGCTGATAGACTCATCACTCGACGTGGGTTCCCTAGCAGCCTTGTGATAGATTAGGCAAAAACAAGATCTAATCGTCAAGTTATCTCTACTACCACCTCCTTCGAAGATGAAAGTTGTTGTTGTCGAGATCGAGGCTCTAGCCTCCACTCGACCTCATGCTTGGTTCACTCTTGGCTCCCTCTATGGTGCCAGCATGCGTCCCTAAAGCCAACCTAAGTCTGTTCTCTACCACCACTTCACCATCATGGGATAAGTTTCATTGACCAACGAGGGAAAAGTTTTCTTGCCTAACAAAGGCCTTGCGACATCTTTACTATAAGTTAGCAACTTTGATGAGAGAAGGAGAAGATGCAGTAGTTACAACTTGGCATCTCCACTATAGGTCGAGTGAATAAGGCTTCCACTGTCAGAGTTTGACTATGCAGCTAGATCGATCATAGCCTCCTCATTGCCTAGATTGGGATTGCCCGAAGCATTGATGTACATAGATTGACCATAACCTTAATACAACCAAGACTGAGACTGCTAAAAATGTCGATATAGATGGATATGTTTGAATCTTAATGGCATTGAGAGATGACAAATGGGATTTGTTTTGGCCTAATACCAATTTAATTGACCTAAAATAACTTCAATTTAAACATTGACAAATCAACTATACATCCAACATAAGTATGAAGCTTTTGACATGTTGTATGCTCTTTTAGCTTATCATTCGATCTTTCGACATTTTATCAGAATCTTTGATACATCGCTCTTTCCTTCAATATATCTTCCATTCTACTAACATGTCAACTTTCCCATAACATTCAATTTTCTAACATAATATCTGATCCTTTTGGTATGATGCTCGAACATTTAGTATGAAGTTTAATCTTTGGCACGTTGACCAGTCCTTCAACTCGATGTCTAATTTTCAACACTATAATTTCTTAGTCTCCTACTCAACAGTTGATCCTTCGTGATCCAAGTCTATGATTAAAGTGTTTTTTGCATCACTTATCTCAATTGTATATTAGTCCAATAAATTCATTAATTGATTTCATCATCAAAATTTAAGATTCAATAATTTACCCTATTAAATTTATTCTTTTTTAATAATGATAATTAATTGATGACATAGTCTTAACCTAGCTTCCTCTGTCTATATGTCATCTTAAAAGTATGAACTTGAACTTAAAATAATAACCATAAATTCTAGTGATTTTTAATAGTAATCGATGTAAAAATTAGATGCACAATTTTAGTTAAAAAGTATTAAAGGATATCATCATTAGTTAAAAATATTATGATTTTTTCTATTCAATATCAAAAGATGAAGACAAACATAGTTACTACTTCATCAAAAGGTGAAGACTGTAATTAGCAAAAAGAAGAACTATACAATCTATTCTAGTAGTGAACTACATTTCTTATCAATCTTTTTGAGTTTATTATATAAATCATGAAATCTTTTAAGTAGTTCTTTATACAAATAGAAAGTTTCAGAAGAGTCAAATATCTGAAAGCCACAAAGGCATAATTTGTCACTTCTTCTTCATTGATTTGTTCTTCCACTTTTGACTCATTTGATTCACCTATGTTGCTTTATATACTTTTATTTTTAGGTTGATGACTTCTTTTTAATTATGGACACTCATTCTTAAAGTGTCCCAACTTTTTGCACTCATAACATATGACTATATTTTTCTTGAGCTCAATTTTATTTTATTTTTTTTTTCTTACTAGATTTGTCTTATTTTTTTCTCATAAGCTCTTTAATATTTTTTCAATAAGAAGTGTGATGTTGTCATCATTATTACTTGATAATCTTTTTGGATTTGAGAACAATGTCCTTCGTTTTCTTTCAAAGGCTTTTCTCTTTTTCATCATGTAGATGATTTCATATGTCATTAGAAATCCTATGAGTTCTTTAAAAGGAAGGTTGTTGAAGTTTTTAACTTCTTCAATTATCGTTACTTTTGAATCTCAACTTTTTGAAAGAGATATTAAAATATTACTCACTAATTTAAGGTTAATATAGTTTTTACCAAGATCTTTTATAGATTTGTTTGGTTTTATTTTAAATAACTCATAATTATGAACTATTAAAAATTATTTTTGAATTTTTTTACTCTACTTATGTCTTCATGAGTGACTTCAAGTGTGCGTTATATAATATGTGTAGTTTCATAAGTAGAAACTCGATTGAAATTATTTTTATATAAATTACAAAATAAAACTTTCATAGCTTTAGCATTTAAAGAAAATATTTTTTTTCATCTATCGATTTAGAATATTTTTGAAAACCAAACTCGACTATATTGTAAAATCAAAATCTATAGAAAACAAAAATATTCTCATTCTAGTTTTCCAATAAGTGTAACCAATCCTATTGAACATATGAGAACAAGTGATAAAGTGGCACTTTTGATTGCCTAAAAAAGTCATTAGATCTCTCTTAGGTGTTAATCTAACCGAGAGAACATTACTCTGATACTAATTATTAGGATCTTAATAACACTATGGGATGAATTAGTATAAGAATCTTTTTAATCAATGTTAAAGTTTGATTAATAAATTAATATATTTTGGAAACTCGATTAATTAAGTTAAAGTTATAAACAAAAAAAATAAAAGTAAGTCACAGGTAAAGGACAAGTAAAGAGAGGCAAACCAATTTATAATAATTCCGTCATCTCGACTTACAACCATTTTTAATTTATTTTTCCTTGAGGCCATCGATTTTCATTATTGATTTTTTTTTCAATAGACAAAGATCAAGCACTCTTGGTATCACTTTTTGTTTTTTCAGACTTAGGAAATAACCTTTATACTCTCTTTATATAAGAGACCTCTCACCTCATATAATTTATAATTTTAATTAAACTCAAGATAAAGAAAAAACTCAAACTATGCTCAAAATGAGAGCTTACAATATTTTATTAATTCAGGAATGAATGCTTCGTTAACTAAGCTTTATTTATAGGCCCTAAAAGGCTTTAAGAATAGAGTCAAAAATTTAAAACCTCAAAATTTTAGGATAAAGATGATACTACCATCATTATTGAGTAGTACAATTATCATAATTTTTAACATCATAAATCTAGACTTTAGTGGTACTACTATCTAATTTTTAAATTTTGATTGGTACTACCATCGTCATAGGGGATACCACTATCATGAAAGTTGATAAAGCACACATTGCTTGTTGGCTTACTCAGGCGATACTATTGCCTAGGCCAAGTGATACCACTGCTTAAACCTAATTTAGACTATTGATTTGACCTTCTATCAGGTCTAATTTGGGCTGGCTTCAAACCCAATGACTTTCTTGATAAGTTTTGCTTTGACCCAATTCTAGCTTAAATTGATCTAAAATGATCTCGATTAAAACCTTCATAAATTAACTACACTTCTGACATATTTACAAAGTATTCGATATGTTATATGCTCTTTCAATATATTATTCGATCTTCTGATACTTTGTCTAAACCTTTGATATATTATTCTTTTCTTTGGTATATCATTTATTCCACTGGAAAATCAATTTTCTCATAACATCCAATATTTTGATACAAATATCCAATCCTTCTGGCATGATACCTAAACTTTTAGCATGAAGATTGATCTTTGGCACGTTGACCAATCCTTCATCTTGACATCTAATTTTCAACATGATAATTTTTTGATCATAATGTTTGACTCTTCTACTTAACAATTAGCTCTTTGATGGTCCAGTTCATAATCAAAATATTTCCTATGTTATATATGTTAAAAGCATATTAGTCTAATAAGCTTATCAATTGATTTCATCATCAAAATTATATATTCAATAAGATCAACTAAGACTTCTACATTGAACGATGTGGGTCCATTAACTCTAAGGCAAGGGTTGAGAAGAGGTGAATTCCATTACCTAATGTGGGTGGGCTAGAATCCTACCCGACATGGGCATTTTAGGTAATAGATCTAGATCGACCGAGATCCAACCTTCACTATTCAGTGTGGGTTTCTTAGCAACACCATTGGGTTCCAACCACCTTCTCGATTGCCCGATATAAGCATCTTCTTTTTCTTGAGCTAAAGCAAAGGGCAAGGGGAGGAGAAGAGATGCAGAGGCTGAGTTGAACCTATCATTAGGGTTCTAATTCCACCCAATAAGTTCACGGCTCACTATCTTTATTGTGAGGTTGCGAGCTAGGTTGTGAGCTAGTGCCTGCTCATGCCCATCATTGTGGAGGTTAACCTTTATAAGTTTAACCCTTGGGACCTTCCAAGGATGATGTTGTTCAGACCTAAACTCCCCTTTTGTTGCTTAATGTGGGCATCTCAATATTTTTTATCGTAGACCAACAAAATGAATCACCGATGTGGGTGAATCAGGACCTTCATCATATAGGCATCTTAGCATGTTTTGCAACCTGACGCGGGCATATGTGACCTTAACTCCATTGCATTGGATTTGTTCCGATGGACTTGAATCATCCAACGTAGGCTAAAGCAAATCAGCAAAGGAGTGATGATGCCTTGTCCCATCACAACCCGAGTTGTCACCAACGATAACAATGTAGGCCATAATAGTGACTACGACCTTCTCACCTGATGCCATCGACCGTCGTCCAACATTGATGGGTTTTTGTCTCCAGCGACCACCTTGACTTTGTTACAACAAGTCAAGTGAAGACAAATTTTTATTGCTTGAAGTGAGCATCTTGACAACCTTGTAGCAAGTCGGCCAAATCGCTCTTCTGTCGCCCCAAGTGAGCACTTCAGCAACCCTGTAGTTAGATGACCATATCTTCGATCCGTTGCCTAATTAAGTTGGACACCATGGGAATAGATTAGACAGAGATGAATCCCATCACCTAAAGTGGATGGATCGACCACATCCTTCATCCGCCACCCGATATAGGTTCCTTAGCTCCAAGATAATAAATCAAGTGGTGACAAGCTTTCACCGCTCAATGTGGATGCATTAGCGCCACTATAGTGAGTCAGTCACATCCACTTTTCGCTAGCTGAAGCAAATGGATCGACTAATTAATTAAGATACTACTTCGTTATACGACGTTAGCTTTTCATTAGTAATATAGTACTTCAAGTGGTGTCTTTACTACCCAATGCACACACTCGAGACTAAGTGTAAGAGATTACTAAATTTGTTAATGATTGTCATGCCAAATTCATACAAAACTATATTTTCAAATCTTTTAGAGAAAACTCTCATAAGTACGCATTCAAGAGAGGGAAAAAGCTTGAGGCGAGACATAACGGAATAGTGAGAAAAGATAAATAAAAAGAAAAATATTTATCTTAATAAAATTTTAACACAATTAATGATAATATCAATGCGAGAATATATATATATATATATATATATATATATATAATATTTTACCCATACATCATAGTATTCTCCCAACGTACCGTAATGGATCCACCAAACCATTATTGTCAAGGTCAGTCACTTATGCTAAGATTATTGTAACTCTGTCGGCTGTTGTCCTGAGTAATAGAGGACCACGTGGATCTCACGTTGGAAGAAATAATAGCATGGATCACGTCATTTAAGTTCTGACTCAAATGAGCTGCCTCCGCCTTACGTTGACCCTTCGCCGTCTCCGTTGGCATGTGTGCCCATCCGTCCCATGTGCGCCACAAGCTCGTGCCACGCGTCCTCCATTTGCTACTGTTAAACCACCTGCCCCGCCCTCGTCCTCGATTATTACCATTCGATTCTGTCCTCCGCTTCTGTCTTGCTCTCCATATTGCTCCGGCGAACAAAGGGGAAAAGTGCTTCAATGATGATGGAGGAATCATGGACATCGATCTGGACCTCGGTCCGCGGCTGGTTCACTCCCACCGTCCTCTTCCTGCTCCTCAACCTCGTCATCGGCACCATCGCCGTGACCTCCAAGAGCCTTCGCTCCCACCGCCGCCACCATCGCGACGGCGTAGACGTCCCGCCGGAGGATCTCCCACCGCTCTCACGGGGTCCCTCCGCCATGCTTGAGCGCCTCCGCTCCATCGGCCTCTACCGCTTCCGATCCGGCGAGATCTCCATCGACGCCGCCCTCTCCCGGACGCTCCCCGAAGCGGCTCCTTTGGAGACGGTGACGGACCCGCCGGAGACCGTAGCAACCCATGAGGACAACGACAACCACGAGACTCACCACTACGGGCGGAGTCGGTCGGACACGAGCGAGGAAGCGGGGGGGAAGCTAGCGGGAAGGATGAAGAAGTCCGCGAGCGCCAGTTCGGCGTTCGATCACTTCGAGGCGGCCGAGATCGTACGGCGCCCAGCTACCGCGAGGGGCGGCCGCGGAGCGCCGGTTGCAGAAGAGGAGGAGGAGGAGGTGGAGGTGGACGCGAGGGCGGACGATTTCATCAACCGGTTCCGGCAGCAGCTCCAACTGCAGCGGCTAGATTCCATTCTGAGGTACAAGGAGATGCTCAACCGTGGCAAATGACACCGCCACCAATACCAAGAAATCAAAACCTTCTGCTTCATTACATTCGTAGTGATGGTTATTTATTGTTATTATTTTTTAACCTTTCTAGAGAATAAACCTTGTATTTGTGAATTAAATTATAGATTGGTATGTCTCTTAAGAGGAAAACGGCAAGCTAACGAGGTCGAATGTTGAATTTTTCTTCTTTCAAAATTTTGTCAGCCTGATTTAGAGCTGGAGAAAAGGATTACTGTCTGAATGTACAAGTCGCTTCTCTAATTCACTTTGTGGATTGGATGGGGAGATTTGCGCTCTTAGTTGCGGCCTGGCATCTGTACTCGAGAAGTTTGATTTGCAGCAGGGAGACAATTAATGCAGCTTGCATCGAACTCCATCTCCGGCCGACCTGCACATGCATGCAAATTAAGTGTCGGATCAAGCACCCTCACTAACTAAGAACTTGCTTCCGCAGTCAGCTTTCTCTTCGTGTGCTGTATGCTGGAGTCGATGCCATTGCCAGACCGCAGGGGCGTTCTGCTGTGGTGCCATAAGTACCTATGCTGAATTAAATTAACTGCGTTTATTTTTAAGCACAAAACAGGTTGTTCCGTTTTGACGAACTGTTTTGATCGGAGGGAAAAGCTTCGAGGTGAAACGGCGCTCACCAGCATGCTCGTTGGATAGTTCTGGTGTTTATTAGGAGCTCGCACGCAAACAACATCACAGGGGAGTTGATGCATCTGGTGTTGCTCTTGATTTCAACAGAAGGTTCGAGTCAAACAGGTCGGTGCTTTAGCTATTAGTAAATGCCAGCGCTGAAGAGACTAAAGCGCAGGTGGATTTTAATTAGATGCGTCGACGTATCATAACCAATCAAGCTTCGGAGCTTTCCGACCTCCACTGTCTTGCGCCTGCACGGGCACCTTCCAGCCACCATTAACTAGCTCTGTGGTATTCTGAAGGCGTCCTTGGGGATCCATGCACCTCATCTGTCTCCGTCGAGCTTCTGAAGATTGAGCCACCACGCTAGCTCGAGTAATGTGGTCGGCAATATTTCCACCATCAATTCTGGACTCTGGAGACATCGAAATTCGTCTTTTCTCAACCCTGGTCGATGGCCTATTCGACCAGTCGTCGTTGCCGGTCAGGCCAGCTAGAGAAAGACGTGCACAGGAGCACCGATCCCCTCCTGCGTATCCAACTTGGATAAGGGCGCCTTCTTGTGGTTGGTGGCTCGGCCGTGGCAAATGAGAGGTGAAGCGGATAATGCCCCGGCGGAGTGCTGCTGCCGATACCGAACGTACGATCCGCGAGTAGACTCGATCGCTATGCTGATCATCTAAACCCAGGCGTCCGTAGGTCGGATTTCCCGGCCACTTTGCGGCGAGGTCGAGCTCCTCCAGGTCGTCCGGCAAGGTGAAGATATGCTCCCTGAATTCGTGCATCACTAGTCCTCTAGAATCCAGCCGCTACCGTCGCCAATGCGGTCTCCGACCGAGCGCTAGTCATGGTGCTCTTGGAGTCACGTCGGAGGAAGGTCGTATCGGACCGTGGAAGCAACTCCAAATGTTGTCCTACTTTCCTAATGAGACATATTACCATGACGATCAAACACCCTTATTTTTAACGTGTCTGAATAGGAATTTATTTATCAGATTTATTTTTTTAGGGACAAACGGCAAGTGCTTTTTGTTTTGTTTTCCTACAAAAGATAAGTAGTGAAAATGTGGTTCGATCCAATAAGGTTACCATCAATAATTAAAATCTCTACTAGGCTACTTGACATTTTAAATTCTCCTAGTTGTGCCAATAAAATAAATAAATAAAGATGTTGGGAAAGCTATAGTTTACTTTATACCATCAATTTGGATCGTTAGTCTAACATGAAATAAATCCAATCCAACTTGTTTTGCGTGTGTTGTCATGTTGGAAAGAGAAACAAATTTGATTAATTATGTAAGAATTACACTTTAGGTTATAAAATATTTATATTTTGTATTTTATATCTCACTTTAGTCTGAGAGTAGGAAACTATACTATTATATGTATCAGATCTCCTTTCGGTCCTCTCTTGTGAAAGACTAATAATAAGAAGTTTCTGATGACTAAGTTAGTTATTGATTTATTATGGATGAAAAAAGATCTAATAAAGTATTATTTTAGAAATATTTTTTTATAGTATTAATTTTGTAACAAAAGGTATATTTGAAAATACTACTTTATAGTATTAATTTTGTAGCCGGTTGTAGACTAATAAGAGAATATTTTGTGTTGGTGCTTTATCATCTGCTAGAGCTTGCGTGATATACCTAATTGACACCTTATCAAATTTGGATTGAAAGGAATTTATTTGCTCATTTAGTTAAGATATAGGAAATGGCAACAACATAATGTATGATGAATAATTTTTTTCATAAAAGATAAACAGTGAGAGTAAAATTTGAGAATAGACTAATTGACACATTTGAATGTTGAATGATTATTGATATGAATCCTGTGGAACATTGGATCCCGTCAAAGCTCTTTTACGAGGGATCACTAGCGAATGAAATCATGGGGCTAAGAATTGAAGTCCTCCCGTTGGAATTTAAGTACACGTGTAACAGGAAAAAGTAACTTTTTTTTATTTTTATTTTTAATTTTTTTTTGAAATATTACGGATGAACCTACTCGCTATAATAGTATCTTTGTTCAAAGTGACGTGCTTATATGAACAATACCGCTCGTAGCTGTTTAGTATTACAATGTACTCAACTCCACAATCTTTGCAAGGGACTTGACGATGATGAGGGTTGCGGGGTCGAACGGGGGGCCCAGAAAATGATGGTGAGGGTTTCGGGGCCCAGGAAACGAAACGCCGACGTGGCCCCACACGACGAACTTTCGGCCACGAGTGACTCAGCCTCTTCGTTATTCTCATCTTCTTTTTGGACAAAAAAGAAAAAGGGCAAGCGATGACTTAACAAATAGTCTGATGCTGCGGGACAGCCCAAAAGAGAGCAACCTCTTAGTTTTGATTCATTCTCGTCTGAGAAGAACCTGGCACAGTAAGTTAATTAAGCCCAAGTTACACCCCAGTGGTCATCATGTAATATCACCAAGTAAAAAAGAAGCCCAGAAAGAGCCAATCCAATCCCATTGCCTTGGGTACTATGATTTCTAATGGGATCCACTGACCGATCGCAAGCGGGTCGGGCGCCATCCTTTCGCCCAACGACGATGCAGGTGGGAGAACGGGTTAGACGTGAGCGAGTAAACGTCGCTCGAGCGAAAAGGGCGACACGGGCGGCCAACGGCCCCCCCGAACGCGGGCGGTCGCTGGGGGCCAAGAGCAAGTCGGTGCGTTCGCACTTGCGGTGGGTCCCACGCGACATGTCCATCTCTCTCTCGCTCTCTCTCTTAAAACACCCTTGTCATAATTTCTTCCCACACTTCTGCGGTACACCCCGTCATCGGCTGTTTACAGTTGCCTGTTTTGAGGGCTGGAATTTGGAAGTAGACATGGGACTAGCACTGA
This sequence comes from Musa beccarii, assembly GCA_024322285.1. Taxonomy (NCBI): domain Eukaryota; kingdom Viridiplantae; phylum Streptophyta; class Magnoliopsida; order Zingiberales; family Musaceae; genus Musa; species Musa beccarii. Next base: position 59,163,884 of record CM044397.1, read on the forward strand.
CTGTGACGCGTTAGTCGTCAACGGCGAAGGAAGGCCTTGATTTCTTCCAACTATGGAAGGAAAACTGCATCGCTTGCGCGCAGAGACACGTAGCATTTTTACCTCATCGGATGTACGTATCTAATTACGATGATTGGTTTTTGACGGTGAGTGAGGTCAGGCGACGGGGTCCGTTCGATTTCTACCGTCTTTTTACGCGGGCGGTGGAAGCGATGCGGAGGGAGTCGGGTCGGAACCTTGTCGAAGTCTCCTTTCCCCGCTGGTGGAGGCCGACCATCTCTCTTCCTGCGATCCCCTGCCGATCTCTACTCCTCTCCCGGCTAAGCCTATGAGCAAAAGTGTACTTTCTTGACTACATTGCTGACTTACCTGCCTAATCTAGTGAATTATCTTGCAAAAGTATTGTTGTTTGCCGAGCATGACAAATTCGAGTATTTTAGTCAGATCTGGGGTTTGAATGATCATCATGTGATTGCTTATTGGGTTTTTTGGTCCCACACGGTTAATATGCCATTTCGTTTTATCCTTTAGTTTCAATGATTTTTTTTGGAGGAGGTCTGCTAGTAGATCGTGTTAATAAATAAACTCTGATTATTAATGACTAAATTTTGATCTATGAGTTTCACTCACCAAAATTTGAATTTAGTTTCCTCTCTTTTTGTGGTTTTTTTTTACTCTAGTCAAATCGTTTTATGTCATGGTAACTCATTTGGATTACCAAATTCTAGACTATTTTTGTCGTCTAGACTATTTTTGATTTTGACTAGGAAACTATGAATAAAATGCTTGTGAAACCAGAGAAATATGATAGAAATGTTGTTGATTCGAAGGCAAGAGAAGAGGCCGGAAGAGTTCCATTGCGTATGAACGATAGGTAGTGCATTTTGTTAGTGTTTTTCAAATTCTGTGCTAAAAATATGGACTTTTTGAAAGCACTGCTTGTAGAATTCCTTTTATATGCAGATTCTCTACGTTGTTCAGCCGTGATGCTGATTCTATGCCAAGAGTTTGGATAAGAAAAGAAGATATAAAAGTAATCACAGAAGCCTTTTGCTCTGCAGCATGTCATGAAAGATTGTATTCTTGTGAACAGTGGATTGTTTTTCTAGATATTGTG